>OX596075.1:23096836-23349336 GCA_951394005.1 Protophormia terraenovae
AGTATTAAAATTTTATATATCACCTTTCTCTGAATTAAGTGGAATTTTCGACACATTTAACCCAAATGTATAGACAGACGGACGGACATTGCCATGCTGCAAAAAATATTTTAGAATTTTAAAAATGCATTTGTTTACTAAGTAATAAATAGAAAAAATAGAAAGTGATCATCAAAATTTGAATATCACCTCTTCCTGAATGAAGCGTCATTTTCGTCCATTTAACCCAAATGTATAGACGGAAGGACGGACATTACCATTCAGCCAAAAAACATGTTATAATTCTAAAAATATTTTTTTTTTACTTACTAATAAGTAGAAAAATTAAACGTGATCATTAAAGTGTTTATACCACCCTTCTCTGAATTATGCAAAATTTTCAACCCATTTAACTCGAATGTATAGACGGACGGACAGACGTTACCGTTCTGCTAAAAAAAAATCTTAAAACTCTAGAAATGAAATTTTTTAACTAATAATCAATAAAAAATAAAACGTGATCATTAAAGTATTGATATCAAATTTCCCTGAATAAAGCGCCATTTTCGACCTCTTTTACCCCAATGTGCTGCGCACAATGTACTTTTTTGGGGGTATGAGTGATCAAAAATCAATAACTTTTGAACGGTTTAATATTTTTGTCCTCGAATTTTTTAAAGTTATTTTGCACAAAATTATCAATCGCCAACAATAAAATAATCATTACATATTTCTATATTTTGCCTTGTAAAATTGCAACAAAAATTATGCAATATGCATATTACGGCAAAATTCATTAAAGTATTTTGAATTTTAAAACGTATGGATTGAAATACTATAGCACTATGTCCAAAACATGTATATGTAAAACTTTTGAATATAAAACTGGTACAATAGATTGGAATTTTATTAAAAAACAAGCGCGAATGTTATATTCGGCCCGGCCAAATCTATATACCCACCATCAACTTTTTCAAATTTTGCATTATATAGATGGGGGTGGTAAAGTGGGCAGTAAAGTGGGCTGACCACGCCCATTTTTTGTTTCCGAGTTTACATTGGTCCTTTAACTATTTGAACTCAATTTCGTTGATTTTCACCTTATATGGAAGGTGGGCGGTAAAGTGGGCGGTCCACGCCCATTTTTGGTTTCCGAGTTTATATCGATCCCCGAACTATACTTACAAAATTTCGTTGTCGTACATGCTTTTGCTGAAGAAATATCAGCAGAAAAGTATAAAACGGACACCCTGTGTTTCTAGTTTTTAACCCATAACTTTTTTGTTTCTTAACCGATTTTGCCCATTTTTAATACCAAACAAACCTTATATAAGATAAATATTTGTGCTAAATTTCGTCCCCCTACGTTGGACAGACGGACGGACATAGCTAGATCGACTCAGAATCTAACCAGGACCCAGAAAATATATACTTTGTGGGGTCTTAGATGATTCCTTCGACATGTTACACACGGAATGACAAAATCAATATACCCCCCATCTTTTTGATGGTGGGTATAAAAATGTATTTAGTAAAAAAACCGAATATATGCCTAAATTGCAATACGTATAGAGGATGTGATAGTTTAAATGAAATTTGTATTATAGTAATAATTTCGACTTAAAAATAAGTTTAGCATGTAAACTCGTTCTTTATTTAGAAATAGCTGAAAAAAGGATAGTCCAAAGTGCTTTTTCTCATTTTCAAAATGCAATAACTCAGAAACTAATAAATATATTTTAGCAATTCTTTCACAGTCTAACGGAGAAAAATCCAAATAATATATAAAATAAAATATTTTTCATTTTGGTAGAAATTGTGGTTTAATTCATAATAGAGCAAATTAGAATTATTATTATTCTTTTAAATTCACAATAAATTTGTCTATTAAATGGAGAAAAAAGTAATTATTTCTAACTAATTTCATATTTGACTAATTTGTTATACAAGTTTATACCCCAGTCAAATATTTATATGTGCATACCTATAAAGTAATTTATTTTCTTCAAAAATAGGATTTTCAAATTCAAATCTTTTTTATATTTTTAATGTTTATTAGAGCTTTATAAGTCAAATGAAAAATTTATTTCTTATGTGTATTTTGTGGCAAAATTTAATTGATTTTAAAATTGTTCATAGAAAATAATTATATGTGCACGACAAGAATTTTATAAAAATCCTTTATTTAAATAAAGTTAATTTTCAATATTCATGAAAGTTGTTAAGGAATTGTGTTATCCTAATATAACGTTACCAGATGCATCCTTCGTAATACCGATTCGTCCTTTTTCCTTTACATATATATAGGTCAAAACTGTAGTATACTTATACAAAATCAATTTGAAACATTTGATATTGACATATAGCTCTGAATCTAAATATATCTCAGCATACAGTATTCTTTGGAAATCCTTATGTCATGAAGGTCTGAGGATCATTACTGATCGCTGCAGAAATATAATTTTTTGTGACTTAAAAACCGATTTTGAGGCCCGATATAGTAACATCGTCACATTAATTTACTGAAAAATCTAATTTTTGTAGAAAATTCATCAACGAAGCTATTGGATTTTTTGTCCAGTAAATTTATGTTGTGCTGTGAATTAATTTAGCTACGTCCAATAAATATTTTTAACTTCTATCTAGAACTAAAATTGACTTATATTATGTGCGATTCGACACTATGATTACGCTTCAAGCATGTCTTTTGTAGACGTCGAATACCCATGTAATATTTTTAATAAACACTTGGATAATTTAAATATAATATTTTTCATCCCTTATGCACATGAACTCATGGTGTAATTAAAGTTTTTAACCAAAAAAATATATTTATAATAAAATCCTGCGTGTGGATTTTTGTACAGCTCTATTACTTATGTTTTTGCCACCCAAAGGTCATAATTTTAATCTAAAACCTCTTTTATTAGTTTATGCTCATGTCCAATTATTAAAACCCGTTCATTTGGCCGTTATTTTTCTGTAACACATGTTGTTTTTCTTCGAAAAATGTCCTTAAGCCCCGCTAATCAGCAATTGATTATGGGTTACCGCTCCTAGAATGATAGCAATTTCTCAAATTTTGTGAAAATTTTCAACAGTATTATGATAAACATTTTATGTATACACCATTTTTTGGACTTTTACATAAACTGTCGTCTTACTTTAATGATTTCAGCACTTCAACTGACAGTTCATGACCTGGTGACATATTTTGGCTATAAATTAAAAAATAAAAATAAAAAAATTTTGGTATTATAGGTCTAATCATTTTAAATATTCCCCTAATAACTTTAATTTTAACTTTAATTGTTTAAACGGTTCAAACTGTGGACTTCATGTCAGTCTGTTGAGTAAAAATTTCAATTTGCACATATAATTATTTTCTATTAAAATTTAGAGAATGATATGTTTATTTTAACGGTACTTTAAATACAATGCCAAGAGGAACCTAAAATTTTTCAAATAGGGACATTAGGTAAGAATGAAAAATATTGTAAACCAAAGAAATGTATATCACTCTTGGAATATATAAAAACCAGAAAACAAATATTGCACATATAATTATTTGACAGAGGTATTACGAACTTTATACATTTGTATAATTTTAAATGATCATCTTAAGGCCTTCCAAATATTAAACATAATTAAACAATGAATTATAAAGCATTATAAAACCTTATTCTCGAAATAAATCTTTAGTAGATCTCCGATACTTAAAAATATTGTACAAATACTTTGTATATAACTGAAAACATCTTTTGTACATAGGTTAGTATGTGTCCAAATTAAAAAGTGAGGTTATGAGACAAAATCGCAAATATTCCAAAATGGATAAAAACTCTGATTAATTTTAATTTTTATCAATTTAACTGTCACTGAATATATTAAATTTAGAGAAGCAACGGCATTATCAAAGCAAAATAAACAAATATTTACAAATATTTAAGCAAAATTTAATTATTCTATTATTTTGAAGAGACTATTTCTTATTTTAAGCTATATTTTTGTTTCATTTTATTGAAAAATCGAGTAAAATATTATGGTATAAATTAATCGAATAACTCGAGTAACTTAAAATCTTTATTCGACTGTTCGAGTAACTTAAAAACTGCATTTTCGAGTTATTTGATTATTCGAACAATTAAAAAGTCGAGTAAAATGAATACTCTAGTATTAACCTCTATAACGTCCTTCATACAACCATAAATGTTCATAATATTTTCATAATTTCTTCCTAAATTATTACATACAATTTTACACTTTTATTGAAAATAAATTTAAATATTTTATTTCAATAAAATTTCTTTCTATCAATATATCTAAATGAGGGTTTTCATCTGAATATTCACACAGTCTAATAGGTGATTTGAGTATTTTTTTTATTTTATATATTTTTTATGGTATCCCAGCAAAAAAGGAACTGAAAACGAGCTGAAAAAGTTATTAAATAATAATAAAAATTCATTTAAATTTGTAAAATTTAAATTTTGTTAGAAATTATTACCATTTTTTCCCGCTAAAAATTCATTTATTTTCACTTTTTTTGGAAGTAATTATTAAGAACTTCCAAAAATGTTTAAAATATGCACTTTTTTCCACTTTTGAAGTTGTGAAAATGTTTTTTTGTTTTTTTTTTTGGAAGAACTTCATCGTTTTTGCTGGGGATACATTTAAAATGATTCATTAGGTATAAGAAAATATTCATTTTTATTTATTTTTATGCATGACTAGGGATCGCAATTTCCCGGACTTTTTGATTTCCCGGGAAAGCGGGAACAATTTTTCGATTTCCCGGGATTCCCGGGATCCCGGACTAAAAATTATAATTATCAATACTCTCATTAGCTGATCAACTGAGACCCAAATAGGATATGAATCTTTGCATTAGCAGATTTGAAACAGGATTGTAAATGTAGGGAGAAAATGAAATTCGAGTAATTGATTAATCTACTGAATAATTAAATACTGACAATCTTAAAAGAGTTTTGTGGGTATCAACATAATATTAGACAAAAAAAAAAAAAAACTAATTATTTTTTATTTAAAAGATATGAACCATAAAACCAAAGAGTAACAAGAGACAAAACTAATTATCAAAAACCTAATTCGGTTGTCAAAACCCTAAAGGCTCCATTACTCTACCGTAAATGTAAATGTAAAATCGTAAATGTAACTGGAAACGTAAATGGATGCTTACTCAAAAAACGTAAATGTAGCCAGTACTTTGTTGTTGTTTTGTACACATCAATATCAGTGATATAAATTACACATTTTTTCAGTAAATCAAATTCAGCTTAAAAATCGCTAGATTTATTGGTTTGTATTTTAGCGACTTGTATACAAAACGAAATTTGTGCTTTTATGACAAAAATTTTAAATTTTAATTTATTGATTCAATTCCGCACTTTATTTAAATTATTTGAACAAGTTTTTTCCGTAGAAAACAGCAAAACAAATTGTTCAATTATAAACTTATTATATCGATTTTTTACACAGATTTAGTATATTGAAATAAAAAGCTGTCAACACTGTCCTTTCAGCTGTAACGTAAAAACGTAGAGCGAACTAATTTGATTAGGTTGCTACCTAACATTTACGTTTTTTAGTACACATACACACCATAGTAAAATAATAAAGTACTCGCACATCTACAAAAACAAAAATTGCTTGTATTTTGTTAGTGTAAAACTACTGCCCACAATGTCAAAATGCTTTGAACGGAAACATGAGAGAACGAAAGAGAGCAAGAAAAAAAGAACTCAAAAAATATTTTACATGTGAATACAAAAACAATTTGACAGTACCGCGAGGTTTGCCAATGAAAAAATTGTAAAACAGCTGGTCTTACGAGTATACTTTATTATTATACTATGATACACACATAACTCTCATAAAGAAAACGTGTCAGCTGATTCGCTACATTTACATTTACAGAAGAGTAATGGAGCCTTAACTCATGCAACAAAAAAATACATGTAATAATAAATAAAAACACATTTTTATTTACAAAACAACAATTTTGTTTAATTGTCAATCGAGAATTTCGTCTCTATTTGTTACTTTATGCATAAAACAATGTATTTATGACAGAAATAGAGATGTCAGAAATTGACTAAAAAAATATTTACTAAGCCAACGATATCATTCAATAAAATTTTTAGATAGTTTCGTAAATCAATATAAAATTTAAATCTATTAAAAGTCCACTAAAAAGAATTTATTAATTCTTAAAGAAGTGGTTGATGATCACCTTTTCGGAAACTCCTAGGTGTGAGTTCAAACGCTATTAAACTGTTTGTAGCTTCAATATCGTAGTCCAATTTAAACGTAGCTAATATTTTGAAAATATTTTGACTAAAATGTTACAAATAATGACTTTATTCCTATTTTAAGGTAGGTTTAAATTTAACTTGAAAAATTAACTTTGGACCAGTAAGTTTCAATTTCTTGTTTATTAATTTCGATTTCATGTAATAGATTAGTCCAGACGTTCTCATACATAACAAAGAATATTATTTGTAGCTTTCCAGGACTCACTCATAATTCTTCTCATAACTTTTAATTTTAATATTTTGTCAAATTTCTATGAGACAAATTCCGTTGTCTATACTACTGACAACTTATAACGAATAGGTACATATTTAAAATGTCTAAAATATTATATTAATCAGTTTTCACTAATTGTTTTTTAGTGCAGACATTTTATTAAGATTAGTGTTTATAAAAAACCGACTTTTCAAAAAACCGGTTTAACGGTTAACCGAAAATTGGGTAAAATTAAAAAACCGGTTTTTCGGTTAACCGTCTACTAAAAAACCGGTTAACCGACATTTTAATAATTACTCTAATTTGAAGCATAATAAAAATATTTTTGGTTAAAAAAAGTGTTTTTCAACTTATTGGTTTAACCATGTACCAAATAATAAGCAGTGCACTGCAGTGTTATTTATAAATCGCGATTGATTTACATCGCAAATTTATAAAAATATTTTTAAAAACAACTTTTTTGACATCTTTTATCCTATAAAGTATTTTTAAAATTTTTTTTATTCTAGCTTAAAAATAAAATTTTACAAAAAGGAAGCTTTAGACCTAGGATAATGTACTTTATATTATGATTTATATTCTCCGCTTTTAAAGTTTTTCTCTTAAGGAAAAGTTTTTATAAAAAAATTTGAAAAAAAATAAGTGCATAAAATTTAAAAAATAATTCATATTTTTTCTGCTAAAAAGGGATTTGTTTTTAATTTTTAGAAGATTATTAATCATTTAAAAGTAATTTTCTGCACTTATTTAGATCTACTTTTGAAGTCTTTTTTCCCATTATATTATACAAAATCTTATCTTTCACTAAAGCTATACATTAGTAGGTTATTTTTTTCTTTTGGAAAATTTCATTCGCATGAAATTAACGTTTTTGTAAATGGAATGCTTAATTATCTATATATTTATTATACATACAGTTTTAAAATATATTTAGCTTCCAACAAATAAATATATCTATCAACTGACTACTTGTTAACTCAAACAGCAATAATTTTTAGTAGTTTCAAAATATTTTCTTATATTTTAAATTCAGAAAAAAGCAACTAAAGGACGAAATTTAGTGATATTTTTAGCAAATTTTTGAAATCGGTTAACCGACACATAAAAACCGGGTAAACCGGTTAACCGAAATTGAATATTTCAAATTAACCGGTTCGCAAATAACCCAAATTTGAAGAAAAAACCGGTTTTTCGGTTAACCGGTTTATAAACACTAATTAAGATGCTTTATTGAATGAATGCCATAAAGTCTTCCCAAATAAACCGTTTTATATATTGTACACAAAAACATACTAATGGAATTGTCGTAAAGTTTTAATTCCTAGCCGAATTTTTAGTTTAATTTTGTTTAAAAATGACAAAAGTGTATAAATTTTTGCTAAAATTCAAGCAGTTTTCTTCCATTTAAGTGCTTTTAAAATTCCCGGGAAGGCGGGAAATGAAAAATGTTTAATTTCCCGAGAATCCCGGGATGGGAAATCCCGGGATGCATTCCCTATGTATGACAGACGTATGGACATAATTATATTCTTATAAAGTTTTATAATCACACAGATAAAATATACTGTATTAACTATGTATTAGGATCTCTTTTTCGCAATAACTTAAACTTTTCAAAAATAATGATTCAAATGGTTTTGATGATATTTATAAATACATACATATGTATTTTGTTATTATAAAATAAAAATAGGCACTGTATACAAACAAAATCATTTATTTTTATAAAAACGAAACCAATACTGTTCTTATTAGGAACTTATTTTATTGTATAGGTCTTTAGGTCTGCTTTGTATAATTTCCTAATAAAAGATAGAGTAAAATTAATGAATATGAGGTTTTCATTCAAATGAACTGTATTTCGCTATAAATATAATTCATTCCCAGCAATTGTTTTATATGGTCAACAAGACATTATAAATTTTAATTTGAGTTTTGTGGAATTTTGCTAAATTTCAATCAAAAATAATTATACGATTACAACAAAATTTAGAACATAAGAATAATAGCTAATGTAAAAAATTAGCGGCAGTAATTTTTTTACTCATATTAAGAGCCATTATTACAACTTACCTATAAGGTATCAGATCGGCAAAAACCGATTACTTTTGGCCACTTAACATGCACTATTTGAACGCAACTGCTTGTAACGGAAATATAAACAAATAAAAAACAAAGAAATTTTTAAAATAAATGAGTTAAAACAAACTAAAAGACAACGCTGGAACAAATATAAATATAGACAGACAAATTACTAAAAACTACAGCGGAATAAATATGATTTCATTTATTTTTTTATAAAGCAGAAAATATGGCAGCTCTAAATGCATAAACCTTGCGATAAAAGTTCTAACCTTTAGCTTATCGGTTACTTTTGGCTTAACTTATACTTATAATAACCAAAAACAGATAAAGTGACCGGTAACATCCATAAACATTTCATATTTATTGGAAAGTTATAATAAAGGCCTAAAAGTTATAAGCAGGGCAAACAAAAATATGTAAAATTATTTATTTTATTAATACAGTGCAAGCTCGATTTTAACGACTAATTAAAAATCATAGCCCAAAATTTTATTGAAAAATTTTATGTAATTTTTAAAATTACAATCGTTTTTATTGATATATTTACATTTTAAAAATTTTTGAAGAAATTGGAGATTTTGAGTTGCTTTTTTTGGCAAATTATATTTTAAAATAACAGCTGAATTACGTAGTTCATATAGTGCTGTTGTAGGCTTATCATTTTCCAAAACCAATTGTATGCATATGTTTTTCGATGTTACACTTTAATTTTGTTTTTTTTATGACCACTATCGTATAAATCCTCCAATTCCGTATCTGATAATTTCATTTGCTTCTCATTACTTTCCACATGAAATTCTTCTTGAATCCAGTTGTTTATGTCAGCCTTCGTGAGAAGATGTTTCGTACCAATTTGAGCTACAAGTGTACCAATAGTTGAAAGATCTTCATTTTCTTTCTGAATTATATTTTGTAAAATATTTAAGGTATGTTATCCTCTTTACTCCATTCACTACCAAATTCGAGCAAGGCGTTTCAGGATTTTCGGATATTGGACACTGATATTTTATTCCAGGACGTAGCTAGAATCTGAACTGCACTTTTGAGATTGAAGTTTTTTAGTTAGAGCTCCAAATTTGTTCCCTTCTCGCCAATCAAGTGGGTGAGCAGTTGTTTTTTATAATTTAATTTGACCAAGTTGATAACGTTTTGATCTAAAGGATGAATAAGCGCAGTACAATTGGGTGGTAGATTCATTGCTATAATTAAACCGTCATTACTTTTTAGTTCCTCAGCTGGGTGACACGTCGCGTTATCTAAAAACATAACTGCTTTTTGCGACAACTTACTTTTACTAATTGGTGAGAATTAACTTACGTGGGGAACAAATTCGTGATGGAATAGTCCTTGAATATAAATTATGTCATCCAAGCTTTATTACTGGAGTTGTAGATTACAGGATTATTGAAAAAGCATTTAAAGGTGCGTGGGTTTTTCGATTTTCCAACAACCAACAAATTCAATTTGTCTGTGCCATTAGCATTTGTACAGGGCAAAAAAGTTCGCTCTTTACATATTTTTCTTCCGGCAGCCGTTTTCTTATTACATGTGACAAGAGTGTGATTTGGAAGTATCCTATAATATAAATCGGATTCGTCGGCATTGTAGATTTGGTGAAGAGTCAACCCATGCTCATAAAAGTAATTATTGAATTCTTTCACAAATGTATCAATAAGATGAGGTTTCGAAGACAATTTCTCGACAGTTATTTTTAAAAATGTAATTCCATGTCGACGCTTAAATTTCTTCAACCATCCTTCACTGGCATTGAAACCTGAATGGTTTGAAAAATTTTGGAATACAAATGACTGGCCTCGCTACTTATATTGGAACATTTTTTTCCCTTTGTTTTACAAACCACTTATAAAGCATTTTTTCCATTCTTGGGTACTCAGCTTTCTTTAAAGTGTAACGTTTGCCAAGGCCACTTTCTGTTGTACGTACGAACTTTTTTAATGAGTTTTCTTGCTTTATAATGCGGCAAACCGAAGTCGTATGCAACTTGTAATTCACGCAAATTGAATTTATGGAATCTCCATTTTTAAATTCTTTTAAAATCTCTAATTTTTGAGAAATCGTTGGCTTTAAAATATGTTGAGCTTTTCCTATATTAAAAGATGTATTTACCCAACAAATGACACGAATAACCGATAAAATTGAAGATATAAATCATAAAAGTTTAATATATAAAAAGACGGGGATTTCTCTTTTTTGATTATAAAAGTCGTGAAAATAGAACCCGTTTTTCGTAAGCTGTCGTGATTATAGAACCTGCAATTTTAAAATAATTGAACTTTTTTTATAAAATTTCATTTTTTCTCAAAAGATGGGCTTAATAACTCTATAACCGTTGACCGTATTAAAAAGTAATGTAAAAACGGCTTGAAGACAATTTTAATTGAATTTTTTTTTTGAAAAAGATCAGACAATTCGTTATCGAGATATGTTTCAATATAGAGTGCAGCCTTCTTAATTTTACAAATCGCGATATATCGCGAGAGTTATAATTCAATTAAAAACAAGCGCGAATATTATATTCGGCCCGGCCAAATCTATATACCCACCATCAACTTTTTAAAATTTTACGCCCATTTTTTGTTTCCGAGTTTAAATTGGTCCTTGAATTATTTGAACAATATTTCACCTTATATGGGAGGTGGGCGGTAAAGTTGGCGGACCACGCCCATTTTTTGGTTTCCGAGTTTTTATCTATCCTGCTTTCAACAGACGGACAGACGGAAGGACATAGCTAGATCGACTCAGAATCCAATCAGGATCCAGAAAATATATACTTTGTGTGGTCTTAAACAATTCCTTCGACATGTTACACACGGAATGACAAAATCAATATACCCCCCATCTTTTTGATGGTGAATTAGAGGCTTAGTATATGTTAATACCGTGTATCCGAATTGCCTGAGATTTGTTTCGGAAAATTTTAAAAATTTTTACTTTTAAAAAGTAAATTATAAAGTTTTAGAATACGCATGTATTTCCAATCTTTAAATAGTTCCTTATTTAATAAAATAATTTTTGAAGTGGATATTTCCTTTAAAGTATTTTGTTATCTAAAGTATACAATATTTAAGAGCTTATTTATTTTACAACATTTTAAGATTTTAGTTACAGCTTTTAAATTCGATTATAAAATATATAAATATAAATAAAAACAAATAGTTATATTAATTAATTTTATACGAGTATACTTCAATTGTTGTCAGCTGATTGTAATAGGTTACAAAGAAAATGGAATTTTACTGGACTTATCTAGAAGTAGTTGCATTTTATCGAACTGTATTATAATGTATAGTTGTGAATGATTTGTGACCACTTATGGTATTTTACTAGGTACAAGGAATTCTAAAGAAAACAAATAGCAAGAACACGTGAAAACTGTTTTAAAACAAACAAAATTATATCTGACTTATCGGAGCCTCCACAATATTTTTTTTTTATTTATAAACTTCTTTTTCTCATAAAAAATCTCGCTGGTTTATTTTATAAATAACACGTTTGCGTTAAATATATTTTGTTTAAATTGACTTTGTTTCATGAATCTTTATTTATAATTTAATCATGTGACTTTATTTATAAATTTAAAATTATAAACAGTTATTCTAGTATTTTATTTGTTAATATGTATTTTCATTATATTTGTAAATGTCTGAATGCTCTTCAAAAATATTGACAAAAAAAAATTTTAATTATTTATTTATGAATAATAGTTAAATAAATAATCAAATTTATTTAACAAAAACTATTAATAGTTAAGCAAATTAATCAAGCAACCAAAAGAATAAAAAAATAAATGGTTTTAATTGGCAACATGATTGAAAATTTAGACATTCTGGCATAGAGACACGTTTTTTTTTTAATTTATAAAAAAGACTTTAATAAAAAAAACATTGTTGTCAATTTTATATAAAAAAAATTTTAATATAAGTAACAAAGTATATACAAGTAGTTCGACTCTTTGGCAGGAGTACCTAACTCTAAGAGTGTGTTAGTGAAAAAGTACCTAACTTAGTATGTGTTAGTAGAGTTCTCCAAGCTTGTATGAAGGGAAAAAAATGTTATCCTATCCGTCCCTCCCCTAAAATTGTTCTATGGGTTATAAAAATACGTCGTGCAAAAAATTAGGGCAATAGGACTACGTTAACTGGTGCCGCAACGGCTCTGAAGTTTGAAGATGCATTTACAAGGGGAAAATATGATTTTTTTTCAGTTTTCACAAAAATTTTGTCATTAAATAATTAGTTTTGCATTTTATTGTAAAAGAATCGTCATATACACAGAATTAGTGTTACAAAAAGATATAAAACACAAAAATTTTTTGAAAAATGTAAAAGTTATTGTAAATTCCCCAGGCCAATAACGTGTCTCAGAGCATTTGTATTCGAAATATGACAAAATAATAAATATATTTTTGAAAATATTCGAATAAAACAATTGTATTACTTAAAATACATCTGTAGTTACTTGAATATGAGTTTTTGTCCTTATAGAATAACGTAAACTTGTTCTCAGCTATGGTAAACAAATTTTGATATTTTTAACGGTCGTTTCAAAACTCAAATTTCAGTTTTTTTGATACTTTGTTAAACAAATTTCAATATTTTTGGGAGATCTCATAGGAATTTATGGACAACAGATTACGGAATAAAACAGTAAAAAAATTAGGTCAATACCTCTTATAGTTTGCCTGTACTTGCATTTTGAATTCAGCGGATTTCGAGAAAAACCCATTTTTATGTAATATTTTGGCAAATCAGCCATTTTATTACATTGTTGTGTATTTTAAATGGAACTTTTTTAAAATTTTGTAATCCACATAATTCTAAATATAAAACAAGAGTTTCATACAATTTGGACGACATTAACCCATAAAGGTCAAAGGTCAAATTTTGTAATATTTGCAATTTTTGATGGAAACTAGTCGAAATTTTATCTATTTTTCGGTAGATTATCATAAAACTTAAGAAATTTATTTATTAACAAACGATATTTGCAATGATAGTAAAAAAAATGAAATTAACCCTTAAACGGCCTTGGGGTCAAAATGACCCCGATGTTTTAAAAACATGCCAATTAGAATATATTTCAATAAAACCCGTTTGAAATTCGAAATTTCGTTTTTTTGGAGCACTCTAATGTGTTAGTAACAAAAATTTAATTGTGTTGGTGCTTTTTCAGTTTTCCCATTCACACAGAGTTCTATAAAATGGTTTTAAAATTCAATTTGCTTAAATTTTCAATACTAAAAATTAAAAATTGTCAAAAATTTTTTTATACTTTTATACTTCTTGTTCACTGCTTTTGAAGCACTTCTCTTATAACTATGTTTATTCAATTTTTTAATAAAAGTTCTGTTTTTGCCTTATTAAATACTCGTAATAATAAAAATGCTTTAAAATTTGTAAAATTTAAATTTTGTTAGAAATTATTACCATTTTTTCCCGCTAAAAATTCATTTATTTTAAATTTTTTGGAAGTAATTATTAAGAACTTCCAAAAAAGTTTCAAAAAAGTACATTGTTCCTCTTTTGAAGTTGTTAAAATGTTTTTTTTTTTTGTATGAACTTCATCGTTTTTGCTGGGACATTACGAGGTAGTGCTACCAAAGGCCTTCCGGAAGTGCTTCTAAAATCACTAGTTGTAGGTATGCTAGTAAAAAATATAAATTAAATGCTTTTAAATCCATTATATTAAGTATATATTAAAATATTTCCCGGGGAATTATATATTCTATAGTTAAATTGTAATTTGTTTAATCAACGTATTGGAATATTTAATACAAAACATTTTGAGCATCTCAAATTTATTTTTTGTTTTCACAATTTTATTAAAATTTATCTTATTTATTACTTTAAAAACTTTTATGTCATTTTCATCTATAAATTATTTATAACTATGATTTAATCTTAAATATAAATCGTGCAACTAAATATATATTTTCATCATTCAACCGTAGAAAATTAATTTAGTATTTTTTTCTAGCTTTTAACACCTGATATTTACTACCTAAACGTGTACAATAATTTCTCTTACTACTCATACTAAGTTTCATATTTGTTATTTTAATTAATTAGTTATTGATTGTGAAAAATATTATTTTGCATTATTTACTTAGCCACTTCACATGTGTGTTTTTAGATTTAGAAACAGTACGTACTTAGATAGCAATAAATGTATCTAACCAAATACACACCCTTTTACATGTGGAGATCAATTTATGAAATAGTTTTTAAAATTTTGTAAATTTATTGTACATGTGTAGTAGATAGGTGCTAAAACTATAAACTATAGGAAAGTTAGAGAAATAAAAGAGTGAATTATATTTTGCAGGTTATTAGTACACGGCTTTAGAACAAGTTTTTCTAGGATAATTATTAATTATATCAAAATGTGCTTTTCAACTGCCTCTTGAGAATTTAAAACGAATTTTTAGCTATTAAACGAATGAATCGGCTTTGAGACAATGATATAATGTCTTTGAAATGATCTATATAAACATATCATACATCAATGAATTGGTAAATAAGTCTATTTTTATATTATTGTAATATTTTATAAGTTTTTTGAAAGTAGACGGAGTTCGGCTTTAAAAAACTATTTTTTTTTTTTGGTTTTTATATCTTTTTTATATTTTTTATTAAAAAAAAAAAAAATGCCAAAAATCGGTTTGTAAACATTTTTTAAAGATTTTTGCAGAAATAAAAGACTGATATTTATTTTATACAATACATAAGAAATAATTGTGAAAATATTACGCTAACATGCTTTTCTATGTTATTAAAAAAAGGTCGTTTAAAAATTGACTTTTTTCATAAAATCTGCACTCCTGCATTCGTTTTTGACCGGGCGGGAAACAATTTAGTGTAAAATTGATCTGAATATATTTCTTGAGTAAATATCGTCAATAATTAAAAAAATCGCGTTACATTTTTTTAATTAATCGATAAATTTGAAACTTTTGTCTAAAATTCACCATTTTCGGCCAATGCTGGATGTACGGTGCAAGTCTAAATCAGTTCAAAATTTCTATTTTAATCTTTTATGAAGTCTTATCTTTTGAAATCTATAAAAAAAAAAAAAATTATTAATGGAACTTTGAGAAAAAACTTAAAGAATTAAACTAAGGACTGCGCACGAAAAAATCCGTGCAAGCAAATCTGCTTATAGAAACTAAACCAGTGGGCGAATTTTTTTAAAGTGATATTTTTATTAATGACTGTTATGTTCAAGTTCTAAACATAAAAGAATAAATTACTTCCTGTTGGTTTTTAAGGAAATATCTGATATTTTACGGAATTATTCTAATTAAAGGTTTTATTGTGTTTTGGTCACTTTTTTGCTCGAACAAGTCCACTTATTTTTAAACTCCGTTTCATTTTATGCTGAGCGAATACAAAATACAAAAAACAGTTAACAGAATTATTGATTTTTCACTACATCAAAAGTTATAAGCCCAAGAGCGTACACAGATTTTTTTCATGCGCAGTCCTTATATTTTTTTTAGGTTAGGTTGCGTGGGCAGCTCGCCAAACTTAGCGAGTTCACTCGGAGTCCCAATGTGGCCCATTGTGTTTCCCTAGAGAGAAGAAAAACCCACCACTACTGATTCTCACGCGTAGGTGCCTCGAGTACACGATTTCCACTAAACCACCGTGTACTCTGGACAAAACCTAAAAGACTGCCTAGTGATACATCTCTCAGATCGTTAAGATTCTAAAAGGAGCGCTCGCCCAGGTAATTGAGTCTGTGCTCCTGCAGTGCTGGACAATTGCATAAAAGATGTTCTATAGACTCTATCTCCTCTTCAACTAAACAACTTCTACAGAAATCAGTTTGGGAAAAGCCTATGTATTCGGACCTGCGTCTTATTATACAGTGTCCCGTGATGATACTTATTAGAAGTGAGATCATCCTTCTACTAAGAGTTAGAAGGGTCTTAGTTCTCTGTCTATCAATTGAGGGCCAAAGGGTTCTAGATATCCTGCAAGTGGTTATAGTGGACCACCTACGGGACCTTTCCTTAAGCGCCCAGTCTTCTATCAAATTCCACAGTTCAACAAGAGGAATATCGACTCCCTTGCGTCCATTGACGAACCAGCCCTTGCGTACTCATCAGCCTTTTCGTTGCCAAGAATGCCTTCGTGCCCTGGTATCCATACTAGTCTTACACAATGTGTGCGCAACTGGGAGAGAGAACGATTGCATTCAAGTATACATTTCGATTTCACCACATACAAATTCAGGGCCTTGATCACGGCCTGACTATCTACAAGGAAGTCGATAGTGAGGGCTTCAGAAACGAGTTCTCTGATTCGTCTAGCAGCTACAGTTACAGCATATATCTCAGCCTGGAATACTGTACAAGTATCCGGTAATCTTAGAGATATTTAAAGTCCCAGGTCTTCAGAGAAAACTCCTGACCCGACTGAGATTGCATCCTCCTGAAAAACAGAATTTGCTGCCCAGCTTTCCCTTTCGGGCATTATAATCCTAAAGATTTATCGAAATCCATCCTAGGGATTATATAGTCCGTTCGGACACTCAGATTGCTCCAGCCAACCACTTGTAGGATTTTGCCATGTCCAATACGATCATGCCTAAGTTCGCCTGACTCCCTGAGTCTTAAAGCGGACTTGGCCGAGATATATTTGATATAGACATCAAGTGGAGCTAAGTCAAGTATAGTCTCCAGGCTAGCTTGAGGAGTTGAATTCATCGCTCCAGTAATTGCAAGACAAGCTAGTCTCTGTACCCTGGCTAGAATGGAGAGATTCGGTCTTTGATGGGTTTACCCTCAGACCGTTAGCATTTGCCCATCTAAGTAGTACGTTCAAGGCCGATTCCATTAGATCACTCATTGTGGGGAGAAATTTTCCCCTAATGAGAAGCACAACATCATCCGCATGTGCAACTACTTTGGTAGGCGTGTTGTGCCACACAAAAGTTGACCGATGAGAGATTACTCCTGACATATGCATCCACAAGTCTTTCCAGAGTTTTCAATAATAAAAACGATGACAGACTTATGGGTCGGTAATCCTTTGCGGTGCGGTGATTTATTTTTCTCGCCTTGGGGATAAATACCACTGTCACCTCGATACATCCCCTTGGTATGTATCGCATACAGCAATAAAGCGGGAAAAAATCCATTTGGCCCTGCTGATTTGTAGGGTTCGAAAGACCTCACCGCCCATTTTATCCATTCAGTGTCAACTATAGAATCTGTCAGGGTACTAGGCTGAAAATCGGTTGCCGTGAGGACCTTTAGTTCGGAGTCCTCATTACGATCCCTGCAGCCCGGAAAGTGTGTTCCCATGAGCAGTTTCAAAGTTTCTGTACTACTTTCGATGAAGAGACCGTTTGGTCTCATCAGGAAGCCTGGTGCGCTTGAGTCCTTAGCCAATACCTTTCTCAGCCGAGAGGCTTCCGTGGTGCCTTCCAAGTCCCCGCAGAAGCTTTAACAAGATTCGCTTTTCACCCTCCTTGTCTCTTTCTTAAATTCATTGAAACTTCGACGATAATTGTCCCAGTCCAATGGGCTCTCCTCTTACAGAAATATAAAAGTCTCCAAAATCGGAATTCAGTTGTACAAGTTACGATTTTTGAAACTTTTTCATACTCAAGTTGTCAACTTTGACACCCTGTAGATTATCTTGTTTTATGACAGGGTGGCTACGACAGAAGGCTTAGGTCAAAGAGTAACAAGAGACGAAACTAATTGTCAAAAACCTAAGTCGGTTGTCAAAAACCTAACTCATGCAACAACAAAATACATGTAATCAAATACATTTTGTTGTTGGCAAAAGAAAATAAAAACACATTTTTGTTTACAAAACAACAATTTTGTTTAAATGTCAATCGAGAATTTCGTCTCTATATGCTACTCTATGGCTTAGGTCCTCTTCTACAACTCTTTGATACATTTCAATTTGATCCGGGTATTCCATTTCAACATCGACTCGTCTTTAAATTTTTTACTCAGTCAAAGCTTCAGCTCTTGCCAATTTTGGAACTAATACTATCATCAGGTCAATAAAGCTTAATTTAAAAACGTGTAATGTTTAATTGTTAATATATATTTCTCTGAATTGAGACGTAGAGTAGAGTTAGTATGGATTTACTTTGGTTCTTGTCGGGCAAAAATTTTAGTTTTCAAAAACAATAAAAAAAAAATATTTTTAATTTTTAACAATTTATTATTTTGAAACTCTGTTTTCCTATTACTACCATGTTCAAGCAATTTATTTCATTATATCAAACAATTTTAGTGCAGAATAAAATTAATGAATAGACGAATTTTCATAAATATTTTGCAATTAAAAGCTGGCATTTATAGATGAAAAATTTTGTTGTTTTTTGTTTTTCCACAAAGTTGAAATGACTGTAAAAATATGGATTTATAATCGAGAAATTGCTGTTGTGTTTAGGATTTGTAAAGTAATTATAATAAAATTTTCAAAAATGTTTACTTAATTGGCCAATAGGTATTTATTACAAAAATAGTTCATAGAAATTAAAATAGACAGTTTTTAATTATATTAATTTTCTTATTTGATTTAAAATCCATTTGGGAACTCTCCAAGTGGTATTAAGAGTTTTACAATACTATAACTAGATGGCGCTCAGAGCGGTTAGTTACAAAGTAAATTTAAAATTTGTCTTAAATATTTATTTTAAGTTGAAATTTTGCAAAATAATTTTATTTAATTTTAATTTCTTTCAATTTGGTTGTTTTATTTTTTATGATTAATGTATTACTCAAGCTACAATTCTTATCTTATTTAATATAAAATGACTTCATATAAAAAAATTTTAAACTCGAATTCCCTTATTACATCATACACCAAAAATTATTTCAGTTACTGGCATTTAAAAAAAATTCTCTTATTCAACCAACAGTGTAGCGTCATTTCTTTTGTTGGCATAAATATTTTCTTAATCACAGTTGCTTATCTTTTTCTTTGTAGTAATCTCATTCGTATTCCACAATTTCATATTTTCTTTATTCCTATTCATTTCATATATTTAAATATAAATATTTCCATATGGGGGTCAGTATTTCACATGCAAACATCATATGGAGGTTATCACATTTTTAGCACCTGCATCAGGGAAAGAATCTTAAATGTAAATATTTTTTTTTATACAATAAAAAAACAAAAAACTAACACCTACATCTCACAACATCTTTATACCCTAAGCGTATAAAGGAATGAAAACGATATGACGGATGGTTGTAAAAATAAATATTTGAATGTTGTCGGTTGCAACCAACCGGCAAAGACGTTTTGGAGCAAAACAAACTTAAACGAAATAGAAAGTTAATATAAATTGCATTCCTTATTTTCCTCTCACTGCTAGAGGAAAATAATAAAAATGAAATGACGACAAGATAAAGTAATATGACATGAGAATGCTGCTGTAATAGACAACAAAGAAATTCTTAGAATTCTGGGATGATATGCGAGAAATATATAACGTGAAATGGTTCCTTTTGTACACATTTTATAGAAGGTGAAATTGCAAGAGAAGTTAAATAAAAATGTTTATTAAATATTTTTGAAATGGAGATGGAAATTTAAGATACTTTTGATTGACAATAAAGTTTTTTAAATAAATGAAAATTATAATTTCGTTGGTTGATAGCGGAAAAGATTATATAATTTTCTTTAATATATCAAATATTTAGTTATTTAAAACCATTAAAAATGCAATTTTATATAAAATCAGAGAATATTTACATTTCCTGCCAAAAATCTGTTTTTAGGTGGAAAACCTAAAAAAAATATTTTGTAGCTAGAAATGGGCAAATAGATGAAACAATCGAAATTCTGCAATAACTATTTTTTTCTACCAAAAAATCACTTTTATAAAAAAATCTTAAAAATTAATTTAATAGTCGATAAAATACATATGTACTTCACTTTCAAGAGTCGTAATATACTGTGCAACGTTGCAAAAACATTGCGAGGAGATTAATACACTTGTTGAGACAAAAACGAGAATATTGATAAAATTATTGAGTTAGTTCGGTTACAGAAGTGAAAGAAGACTATGCAGGCCACCTGGGGCTGTCCATAAGGTGGCATCTTATAGTCCGTTTTGTGGAGCCCAGTTAGCGATGAACTGCTGGATAGAATTAATAGCTTAGGCTTTCACAAATATGGTAATGTCGGCGATCATGTAATATCTGTTACTGAATGGGAAGACATAACCATATCGGATTGGATGCAGCATATTCTCATTATAATTTCAAATTGATACAGAGAAAGGAGGGTGATCATAAACCCGTCAAAGGCCATTCTAGTTAATAACTATAACTAGAACTTTCAGATTCGATAACAAGGATGATTTACTGGATCTATGCCTCTTTGGTAAGGTTGCCTAAAACCGATCAGGTCACTTCAAGAACTTTACCATACTTGTATTTCAACAACTGGCGCTAGTGGATTTGTCCAAGAACCCTAGGACTATTTATACATTCCTCCATTATACATTTCAGTGAAAAAGGAAAAATGTAAAAGTATACTGATATTGTCCGGAATTACCGACTTTAAGGCTGGTGATTTGGTAGGATATTCACGGATATTGCATGACTATATGATACCCTTCCCGATGTTGCACAATACTTTTCATGTCCTCATACTTGAACGGGACCAGTGATCAAACCAAGACTGAATATAAGAATATAATTTGTGATCAAGTCTGGTTTACTGGCGGCTTCATTTGCGCCAAAGAATGTTTAAAGCGGCTGAGGATATTTATAATGTCGGTTAGTCAAGCTGTGTTAAAGGCTTTATCCTCCAATAAATCTAAAATTGTCTATGACTGCTTAAATTTGATCATACGATGTGTCGGGCATCTAACACTATGTTGGATGCTCAGCCATGAGGGACACGCTGGCAATGAAAGGTTTTATTGTCCAGTCAACAGAGGGGACGGCGGGTATTTATAGGGCTCTTCTTTCGTATTCCTGCGGGATATGCTAAGGAAAAAATAAGATCGTGGATTTCGTCTGAGTTCACTAGACAATGGGAAAACGACTTTCAGGAGTACATAAGTTCGAAAAGTTACTGTTTAATAAAAACAATCTTAGAGTACTAACGGAATACTTCACCGCACACTCTGACCTGAGATACCACCACCATTGGAAAATGTCATATTTTACGAATTGCATGATTAGGCCTCACTACTCTGTGACTGCTTAGTCCTTGGGTATTATAGAATAAGTTTTCTAGGAGCCACCTAACTGACCCCAATCGAAATTCATAGTCTCTCACCAGGATAATAAGTTTCATTTGAAAACTTAACTGGGTGTGGTGAAAACAATAGAAGGTACTGGGATCGTAGTAAGCAGAATAGTTTTCTTCTAATTTATACTGGTACTTTTTTTACTTAGAAACATGAAATTAGACTTAAGTAACCCTGAGTGAAGTAGAAAAAAATGTAAAGGGACGTTTTGATACTTTTTCGATACTTTTTCTAATGGTTCATTTCGAATTTTTTATAATATTAAAATTAAACATAAAAGTAGCAGGTTAAATGCTAGTTTCCAGTACTCTTTGAGGTATCAGGACACAGTCGATTATGCTTAATTTTAAAAAGTAATTATTGTTAAAGATTGGCTTAATAATCTAATAAAACTTGATCAGTCTTCTCTGTGAGAGAATCGTTTTTAAAGTTGTGAATCATTTTTTCTTACATTTTTGAAAAATAGTAAAAAATTAAATTTTCATCAGATTTCAGTGTATTTATTTTAAATAAAAAGTCTTTTAAAGTAAAAATTTGAAAGAGAACCATCAATTTCAGATGTTTAAGTGTACTTTTCTTCAAGTATTTGTAAATTATATTTTGTCCTAATATTTTTGTTATTTTTTTGAAAATTATCCTAAAATACACTCATTTTTAATTTTCATGGAATGCAACTTAAAATGTTACAGGATGTTTGTTCTGAAAATATTCTGAAAAATAGTATATATATATTGTCCACTTTAATATCATGAAAAAAAATCGTGCGCATATATAGCCCGATTTGAGAAAATAGTTTTTTTCAAAAAAACTCCTGTAGATTTCATATAAAAAACAGACATTTTCTTTGCTTTATCAAACATTAAACAGTGGGGAAGAATCGAACTTCTAATTGACTAATTGGATTTGCATGAAATTTCACATAGGCGTAGCAGAGAACAGAGGCATTTTGAGTTTAGAAGCGGGATCAAATATTTGCATCAGGAGCGGAACTATAGGGGTTCAAAATAGAGTACTAGTGTCATGGAAAATGTTTAACCACTACCGAATTTTTGTTCCTTACCCGATTTCCAAGATTTTTATAGCACCTTAAAGTCCTTAATAAATCCTTTAGTAAACATGAATACATGTACTACTTATCTTATATATTTTTCGAGTTATATACATTTAAAATTTCACAAATCTCAATTTTACAAGATCTTGGTTAAGATTTTTCCATATATAGCCATATATTTTCAACCGATTTTATTATATTTTATATAGTTGATTAAAAAGCAAAATTATCTATCGAACAAAGAAAATTTTGAGTCTTTATCTTTATTGAGTCAAAAGTTAAACGATTTTGAATAGGAAAGTTTGCAAAAATTAACAAACAGACGGACAGATGGACGGACATTAAAATACTTTCAAGAAAATCTTAAAATTCGAAAACTATTTTTTTCTACTTCTTGATTAATATGAAAACCTTTCATTTGGTTTTCATATTAATCAAGAATTTTTATATCACTTCTCCTTGAATTATGTGTAATTTTCGACATATTTAACCCAAATGTATAGACGGACGGACGGACATTGTCATGCTGCCAAAAAATATTTTAGAATTCTAAAAATGCATTTGTTTACTAACTAATAAATAGAAAAAATAGAAAGTGATCATCAAAATTTGGATATCATATTTTCTTGAATTAAGCGTCATTTTCGTTCCATTTAACCCAAATGTATAGACGGAAGGACGGACATTACCATTCAGCCAAAAAACATCTTATAATTCTAAAAATATTTTTTTTTTTACTTACTAATAAATAGAAAAGTTAAACGTGATCATTAAAGTGTTGATACCACACTTCTTTGAATAATATATAATTTTCGACACATTTAACTCTAATGTATTGACGGACGGACATTACCGTTCTGCTAAGAAAAATCTTAAAATACTAAAACTTAATTTTTTAAACTAATAATCAATAAAAAAAATAAAACGTGATCATTAAAATATTGATATCACCTTTCCCTGAATTAAGCGCCATTTTCGACCCCTTTTACTCCAATGTGCAACTCAAGAAGTGATGCTGAGAAAATTCATGTAGAGCAGTAGGTTTTGTATGTTATAAACATAAGCAAAAATGCATAAAAGTATAAAATCAGAAAATTTTATCTTCAATATTAGATTGAATATATTTTCTTTTTTAATTTTTATAAACACGATCGATTAATGTTTAATTAAGTTTAAATTAAGTATTGATCATATATTTTTAGTTCTATATTAAATAAATTCCAATAGAGAAATATTTTACAGGAAGAAAAATATAAATTTATATTTACGTCGGTTTAAGGAAACAAATTTAAAGAAAATTTTTAATTCCAAAATTCGTTATAAAGAAAAAAAAATAAACGTTCCATAAAATTACCTTTACAGTAGAAATCTTATATTCATAAAATACTCTTTGGTGTATAATTATTATCTAAACATTGCAGGAAGTTTTATTAACGCTTCATTTGTCTAACAAAATTAACAATGACCATAAAATAATTTTACAAAAATAGCATTCGTTTTTTAACTTTGATAAAAAAAAGTACAAAAAATGCATGACGTTACAACTGTCCCGGGTTTATAACCTTATTATAATCATTAACAAATAGAGGTAAGAAAATAAATAAAGAATAAAACAAATAAAATAAATACAATACGTTTACAATGTCGGCAAGTTAACCAGATAACTATAAATTATAAAAATTATTATTGTTTTGTCATCTTTTGTCACCTTCCGCTATTAAATACAAGGGTTCATTTATTTTTTAACAAATTCCTTATTCCGTTTTTTCACAACTATTGTCCATTTTTTGTGTTTTAGTTACAGCATTTTGTTTTTTATATTTAGGGTTTTTTCACGGTGGCCGGAAGTTTCAAATGAGATCATTAGGTCATCTATCCCTACCGTCCTTTTTTTGTCATCTTGTGTGTGAGTTAATTTAATATAATATGACGAGGAAAAAATCTACGCCCCATAAATTATAGAATTAAAAGTCTATTGTCATCTAATAGTGCTACTGCCTGTCACTATTTTGTAGTTTTTTGTATTTTATTTTAATGTTGCATTAACATTAGTGATGGTAATTTTATGCATTTTAAAGGAGGAAGTGTTGAAAAAGTCCATAGTGAATAATGTTTATTTTACAATAGTCGTAAAATTTTAGGGACCAGAATGATGTAATATAAAAAAGAAATAGGGTAACGAAATATTTTACATGAACTATTAAATAGAAGAGTCTAAATTCTTGTAGAAACTAATCAGGTAAAACCAATTTATTTGGAGAATTAACTTTGTGATAGTTAAAGAATTTAAATTCGTTTGGACTTATTATTAAATTTTAATCTATAATTCATTCCAAATATCCTTTATTATTATTTTATCAAATGTTTCTTAAAATTAAAAAAAAAAGAAAAAAAGTCTCTTTGTACGAACTATTTTTTGTTGTACTGTAGGCAAAAGAAATCAATTATAGTTTTATTAGATAGAATCAGTTTATACAGCCATATTAAAATCTCTGTATATTTAACTAAATATAAGTTGTTTTTACGTCAATTGTAAAATAAATGTATTAACTTTTTACGTTAAAAGTGAGTCAGCAAAAAGGGAGACTCTTAAAAAGATTTAAATATTTATTTTTTTATACAAATCTTGAGTACGACCATATCACGTGTAGAAAACGGTACCATTTAGTGACAATAATGAACCAGAAACGTATGTTTTAAAAATCAACACTGCGTGTTCAAATCATTAACGATAATTTAACTAATTGGTATTAAATTGATACCAGTTGGTATCAAATTGATACCAGTTCAGTTTCAAAATATCAAATTCTCGTTTTGTTTTATGTATTTAAAATTTGTATATGAACAGTATTCAAAAGCCGATACCGAAAATTGTCATTGTGAGCGTAACCGTGGTGGATTTAAAGTCACATCTAAATTTCACAGACGACTGGAAAATATTTTAAATGTTTGCAAATTTTTTGTTTCCTATTTCGATTTGAAAAAATTAAAATTTTACAAAACGTGTTCATACATAACCTATAGCTACCACCGGTCTAGTACTATCTCTATGTCAAATTTTGTAACAATCGGTGCAGTCGTTTAAAAGTTTTAAAAAAGTGGACGTGACATAAAACCAAGTTCTTACATAGTATATAACGACCACCGGCTCTGTTACTATCTATGTGTCCAATTTTGTGAAAATCGGTGTAGCCGTTTAAGAGTTTTAAAAAAGTGGGCGTAACATCCAATCCAGATATTACATAGCCTATAACCATCACCGGTACTATCTGTATGTAAAGTTTCGTGAAAATAAGTGCAGTCGTTTAAGAGTTTTAAAAAAGTGAGCGTAAAATATGGGTGTAACATCCAATCGTGATTTTACATAGCCTATCACCACCTACGGCACTGGTACTATTTGTGTGTCAAATTTTTATAATATATATTAGGATTAGGATGACAGAGTCGAGTTGATTTGCATAGTATCATAGCACGTCTGGGCGGCTGGGGTGAACATTCAAAGTACTTCACATCAGGTATCTAATTTTTTTAATAATAATTTTTTAACACAAAATTTTTTGTAACAAATCTGTAACTCCTTAACTACTGGTCGGATCGAATTGAAATCATATAATAATCAACCTGTGATAACACGAGATAAGTTAAAATTTACTACTCGAGTATGTAAAAATTTACAAATCCAGTCCGATTCAAAGATTTTTATATTTCTCTAAAGTGCATGGAAAGATAAAGAAAAAGTTAGCTTACTCACCTCTAAAGCTTTCAAAAATAAAGCTTAGGATCTCCTATACAACTCTTCCATATATTTTAATTCAATCTGACCAGTAGTTTAGGAAACACAGATTCATTACAAATTTGTTTCGTTTTGCCCCACTTTGCAACGGTTCACAAGTCTCAGAACTATTAAAAAATGAAATTGAAAAAAGATTCGGCTGTGCCGAATCTTTGATACCCTTCACCATATAACCATATTACCATCTTACTGTCTTATCGACATCATATTACCATATTACCGACAAATAATAAAATTTTCGCCTTAACGTGTGCTTTCATATTTTCACATATTTAAATCTATATTTTTTTCAAACTACGAAAATTTGAATATGAAAAAAAAAAAAAAACAATCATAGCAGGCTTTGCTTTTAAAAAATAAACAACAACAATTCCATATTTATTTATTTTTTTATGTGTGTATATACAAACTGACTGCATATACAAAGAACAACAACAATACTGTTATTCATTATATTACTTCTGTTGCTAACTAAACTACTTGTCTTATAGGCAAAAACGTCACTAATAGTCATTACAATGCTTAATATACATGTTCGTGTATGTATTCTTAACAGATATGTTTTAGTTTTAAAAAATAAACAACAACAATTCCATATCTATTTATTTTAGTACAGACTGCATATACAAAGAACAACAACAACACTGTTATTCATTATATGACTGCTGTTTCTAACTAAACTACTTGTCTATACAAAAAACAAAAAACGTCACTAATAGTCATTACAATGCTTAATATACATGTTTGTGTGTGTATTTATATTCTTAACAGATTTGTTTTTGGTCCATAACTCTGTTGATTCTGAACGAATTTGGTTTATTAAAAAAAACGAAATTTTATAAAAACATTTATGACTGATCTATATAAAAATAAAAATCTGTAGCTTGAACAAGGGCTTCAAAAATAAAAAAATCGTTTTCCCCGATATCTCAGTTATTACTGAACCGATTTATTTCATTTTTTCAGAACAAAAATTCAGAAAATAATTTCCGAGCTCCCTTTAAAAATTCGAGGTCCCTGGTATATGCAGAGGCTTCAGAAACTGAAAAACCGTTTCCAAAAACCGGTTTTTAAAGCATATCTCCGCCATTTACAAACCGATCCTGCTGATTCAAAAAACCGAAATTTTAAAAAAATATTTGTGACCGATCTGTATAAAAATAAAAATCTATAGCTTAAACCAGGGCTTCAAAAAATAAAAAAATGCGTTTTGTCCGATATCTCAGTTATTATTGAACCGATTTATTTCATTTTTTCAGAACAAAAATTCAAAAAAAAATGTCCGAGACTTCTTTGTAAAAACGAAGTCCCTAGTATATACAGAGGCTTCAGAAACTGGAAAACCGGTTCTAAAAACCGGTTTTTTTAACATATCTCCGCATTGTATGAACCGATCTTGCTGAATTCCAATAGCAAAATTCTCGAAAGCATTTCCGATCGTTTGATATATATATTATATATGTCAGTTATCGGTGGGCTTCATAAACGCCATTTCAACCGACACACGGACGGACGGACGGACGGACATGGTCCTATCGTCATCATTTCTTACAAGGATCCCGAAAATGTCAACTTTTTTGCTCTCCGACGAAAATTGTGGGAATTACAAACGGAATGACAAACTTATATATACCCTTTACACCTTTGGTGAAGGGTATAAAAACAAGCACGAATTATATTCGGTCCGGCCGAATCTATATACCCACCATCAACTTTTCAAAATTTTACATTATATGGGAGGGGGCGGTAAAGTGGGCGGACCACGAAGTATTTGAACACAATTTCGTTGATTTTAACCTTATATGGGAGGTGGGCGGTAAAGTAGGCGGACCACGCTCATTTTTGGTTTCCGAGTTTATATCGATCCCCGAACTATACGTACAAAATTTCGTTGTCGTACATGCTTTTGTTGAAGAAATATCAGCAGAAAAGTATAACACGGACACCTTGTGCTTCTAGTTTTTAGCTCATAACTTTTTTATTTATTAACCGATTTTGCCCATTTTCAATACCAAACAAACCTTATATAAGACAAATATTCCGTTCGAGCCCTATCCTGCTTTCAACAGACGGACAGACGGACGGACATAGCTAGATCGACTCAGAATCGAACCAGGACCCAGAAAATATATACTTTGTGGGGTCTTAGATGATTCCTTCGACATGTTACACACGGAATGACAAAATCAATATACCTCCCATCTTTTTGATGGTGGATTTTGCCCATTTTCAATACCAAACAAACTTTATATAAGACAAATATTCCGTTCGAGCCCTATCCTGCTTTCAACAGACGGACAGACGGACGGACATAGCTAGATCGACTCAGAATCGAACCAGGACCCAGAAAATATATACTTTGTGGGGTCCTAGATGATTCCTTCGACATGTTACACACGGAATGACAAAATCAATATACCCCCCATCTTTTTGATGGTGGGTATAAAAAAACGTTTTGGGACCACTGCACGGTGAATAATGCTAGAAGAAGAGCTAATCATAAATATTTTTTGAAAATTTTTGAAATTCTATATATATTTTACTGTAAAGCTAACATATCATTAGCTAATGTGTGAAAATATTGCGAAATTCTAAGCAATATAACTAAAATAACCTATATACCATGTTATATGGAGCAGTTTGCTTAGATATTATTCCTGGTCATAAATTACAAACCTTCGCACGTTGGGGTAAAAAGGGTCGAAAATGGCTCTTAATTCAGGGAAAGGTGATATCAATATTTTAATGATCACGTTTTATTTTTTTTTTATCGATTATTAGTTAAAAACATAAGTTTTAGAATTTAAAGATTTTTTTTAGCAGAACGGAAATGTCTGTCTGTCCGTCTATACATTAGAGTTAAATGGGTTGAAAATTATGCATAATTCAGAGAAGGGTGGTGTCAACACTTCAATGATTACGTTTAATTTTTCTACTTATTAGTAAGTAAAAAAATTTATTTTTAGAATTATAACATGTTTTTTTGCTGAATGGTAATGTCCGTCCTTCCGTCTATGTATTTGGGTTAAATGAGACGACGCTTAATTCAGGAAAAGGTGATATCCAAATTTTGATGATCACTTTCTATTTTTTCTATTTATTAGTTAGTAAACAAATGCATTTTTCGAATTCTAAAATATTTTTTGGCAGCATGGCAATGTCCGTCCGTCCGTCTATACATTTGGGTTAAATGTGTCGAAAATGCCACTTAATTCGGAGAAAGGTGATATCAAAATATTAATACTTTCATTTGCTTTTCATATTAATCGAGAAGTGGAAAAAAAAAAATATCTTTCGAATTTAAAGATTTTTTTTTTTTAAGAATTCTAATGTCCGTCCATCTGTCCGTCTGTTTGTTAATTTTTGCAAACTTTCCAATTCAAAATTGTTTAACTTTTGACTCAATAAAGATAATGACTCAAAATTTTCTTTGTTCGATAGATAATTTTACTTTTTAACCAACTACATAAAATATAATAAAATCAGTTGAAAATATTTGGCTATATATGGAAAAATCTTAACCAAGATCTTGTAAAATTGAGATTTTTGAAATTTTAAATGTATATAACTTGAAAAATATATAAGATAAGTAGTACATGTAATCATGTTTTCTAAAGTATTTATCAAGGACTTTAAGGTGATACAAAAATCTTGGAAATCGGGTAAGGAACAAAAATTCTGTAGTGGTTAAACCTTTTCCATGACACTAGTTACCTATTTTGAACACCTATAGTTCTGCTCCTGTTGCGAATATTGCACCCCGCTTCTAAACCTCTGTTCTCTGCTACGCCTATGTGAAATTTCATGCAAATCCAATCAGTCAATTAGAAGTAACAGATTTATTTCGATTCTTGCCCACTGTTTAATGTTTGATAAAGCAAAGAAAATGTCTGGCACTTAAGCTGTTTTTTGTATGAAATCTACTGGAGTTTTTTCACAAAAAATGTTATTTTCTCAAATCAGGCTACATATGCGCACGATTTTTTTCAGAATTAAAGTAGACAATATGTTACATTTTTCAGACATTTTTCAGAACAAAAATCCTGTAACATTTTTAGTTGCTCTCCATGAAAGTTGAAAATTAGTGTATTTTTGGACAATTAAAAAAAAAAAAAAAAAAAAAAAAATACCTGGACAAAAAATAATTTACAAATTCTTGAATAAAAGTAAACTCAAATACCAGGAGTTAATGGTTCCATTTTAAATTTTTCATTAAAGATTTTTAATAATATTTCAGAATTGAATTAATCCATTACAATGAAAATTTGTATTGAGCTGGAGGAGATAATTATTGTCATATTATGTCCGTCCGGCTGTCTTTTCGGAAAATTAATCTTTAACCCCAAATAGTGTTCTATTATCATGGGATTAATTAAACAAACCCAATTCGTTCAGTCAAGGGCTTGAATGCTTCTTCCCTAATTTCTCCTAATAGTAATAAACTCTAAATACATATCATTTAAAACAGTGTGGGGCAACATCACATAAGCAGCCTAATCCTGTGTGATAGGAAAAATAGCAAAATACCCCACACTGATTCAAACTCATGTAATCAAATAAGAATAAATATCAAATTTAAAGATAATTTACCAAATCATTTTCAAATGGATTTAGCTCATGTTAACTAATACTATTAAAAATATTTTAAAGATTATTTCCAGTTGGCCTAGTGATCATAGTCTATTTTTGTCGTTTATAAAACTTTATTTAAGACAAACAAGTAACAATTGCAGATATATTTTCGTACAATTGACGACAATGTGATCGACAACGTCCTGTATTTGTAATACCTTAACTTTATTGAGGACAAAATGCGCTGCGCTTTTATATATTTGTGGTGTTTCAATTGTCCAACAATTATTAATTTCTGAAAAAATAACTTTGTTACAAGATTACAACGGTAAACTTTTGCGCGGATTTTTGTTAGGTGGCATCATTTGTGGGTACTTTCTCGTAAACTTTGCTGGGATCTAATGATTAATGATGATCAATTTATTTTGGCCGTACTTAAAGAAAATGGAGATAGACGATAGCAGCAAAATGCCACTAAAAACATTCTACAAAACCAATATAACCCAGTCCACCACTAGTATAAGTGTTCATAAAAAACCGACTTTTCAAAAAACCGGTTTGACGGTTAACCGAAAATTGGGCTAAATTAAAAAACCGGTTTTTCGGTTAACCGTCTACTTAAAAACCGGTTAAACCGGTTAACCGACATTTGAATAATTGCTTTAATTTTTTCGTTAAAAAATAGTTTTTCAGCTTATTTAAGCATGCACCAATTAATAAACACTGTTGTTTATAAAAAGCGACAGATTTACATCGAAAGTTTATACTAGTGCTGTGCAAGTATTGAGTATTAGTATCGAGTACCGAGTATTTGCCCGATTTTTTTGAGTACTCAATACTATAAAGTAGTTACTCAATACTTTCAGAGTTTAGTTTTTCAATGATATCATATTAAAAATACAACGGCTAAAATACAACTCTGTATAAAGATACAAGTAAAATGTTAAATATATGAAAATAATTTAGCTGACTTTTATTAAAGTTGAATTTAGTTAACGTTTTTATTTATTTTGTGTTTTGAATAAACAAATTTGCAAAATATCAAAATAATTGATTAAATATAATTGTTTTAATTTTAAATAAAAAATGTATTAAAAATTATATTTTTTAAATAAAAGAAATCAGTTAAGTATCGAGTACCCAAATGAAAAACTATTCAGTAGTATCGAGTATTCAAAAGTAGTAGAATTTGTCAGCACTAGTTTATACTACTCCTTTTCAGGCTTTAGACTAGTTTTAATATAATTTATAAAAACAATTTTTTGTCACCTTTTAGCACAGCTTTTGAAGCTTTATAATGATTTAAAATTATTCTATAAAGTATTTTTAATGCTATTTTTTTATTTATTTTTTTTTTTTTTAATTTTTCTGATTTAAAAATAAAATTAAATTATCGAAATTTTAAATCATCTCAACAAAAAGAAAGTTTCAGACATAGGATTATATTATGATTTATTTTCACCGCTTTTGAAGTTTTTCTCTTAAACAAATGTTTATATAAAAATGTAATTAATAAAAATATTTTTGGAAAAATAACTAACATTTTTTCTGCTTAAAAAAGAGATTTAATTTTAATTTTTTATAAGAAATATTAATAATTTAAAAGTATATTTTCCGCGTTTATTTAGTTCTATTTTTGAAGGCATTCTTTTTTTTTTTCCTATTATTTTATATAAAATCTTATTTTTCCCTTATGCTATACATTAGAAGGTGTAATGTTATTTTCTTCTTTTGGAAAATTTCATTCGCATGAAATTAAAATTTTTGTAAATGGAATGCTTAATTATCTATCTGATCTTATTATACATACAGTTTTAAAATATATTTAACTTCTAACAAGTAAATATACCACCTGACGACTTGTTAACTCAAACAATAAGCATTTTTAGTTGTTTCAAAAAGTTATCTTATATTTTAAATTCAGAAAAAAGTAATAAAAGGAGGAAATTTCGTGATATTTTTAACAAATTTTTAAAACCGGTTAACCGACACAAAAAACCGGATAAACCGGTTAACCGAAATTGAATGTTTCAAATTAACCGGTTTGCAAATAACCGAAATTTGAAGAAAAAACCGGTTTACCGGTTTATAAACACTAACTAGTATTCAGCTTAATCTATGCAGCAGAAACATTGGACATTCAACATCCTTCCATACATGCAAATGGGCGAAAATTAAAACAACATTATATTCTTGTCATGATGACCTTCATGGGTTAATCCAATAAAAACAAAATTTGAAAAATTTCCCACTCATAGCTTGTATTATTCTATGTAATATGTCTGTGGACCAGGTCCTCCTCTACAACTTGTTCATACAACACATTTCAATAAGTAGTTTAAAAAGATTTTGATTTATTACCGGTTTATAATGATTTTATGTTTAAATCAAATCCATTTTCTAAATTTTATTAAGTTATCTTGTAAACTAGATATAATATTAAAAAATGCTTATCACCATTGGATTCAGCATCCTCGAATTAGGTTTATTTGTCTGCAAAATATTTTTTTTTACAAACAAATTTTCTATTTTGAATTATTTATATTAAAAAAATATTATTTTAACAAAGCAACCTCTAAAATTTTCTTCAATGAAATGAATTTATTATGATTTAAAAAGCAGCCATAGAAAAAATTGTCAATGAACATTTTTCATATTTTTTAAGTCTGAAAGGCAGTAAATCCCTCATGAATTAAAAAAAATATAATAAAATATTTTTAGTTGACAATTTTGTTTATAAAATATTCTTTAAATAAAATTATTAAAATTAAGAAGAAACCTTTAAATTAAACCCGGAAAAGATGATGATGTGATATTTGTGGACTATTTCTAGTAGACAAGAGGTTACTATGCTTAATTTTATGCTTCTTTAAAGATATACGAAGTGGAGACAGTCTGGAGCATAGAAAACAACATATGCAGACTCAAGAACAAAAATTGTGACAATTTAATCAAGATTTTGTCAGACGAAATAAAGTTTTGGCTAAATATTTGATTATTTAAATTGGTTAACAAAAAAGGACATTCGTTTAACATAGATTTTTTCACTAAATTTGGTCCATTGAAAAGTTTAAAAGTATCTTCTTTTTCAGAGACTTTGGAGAAAAAAAAAGAAAGTAATGATGATTTTTTGACTGGCGGAAAATAGGAGCTATTTTTTTAGTAGTCTAATGGATGAATCTTTAGGCGATTATAATGGATTCAAGATTAGCCCTCTGGATAGTTTAATTATTTTAAACTTTAATATTTTAATTTTGATATTTTGTTCTTGCAGTTGCAAAAAAATACTGCCTAGGAATAAAAGCTAACAACTAGAAGTCTATTTGTTTTCTATGGTATATACAAACAATAATAATTCTTTCTATATTAAAACAGATCAACAATTTACCCTTTTGATCAAGGAGGAATCTTCAGAAATCAAATTTATTCAATCAAGATTATTTTTTCTTCTCCAGAGTCTCTAAGAAAGAAGTTAACTCAAAACATCCTACTGGAATAAATTAGTGCAAAAATTTATCTACAATTACTATTCATTTTTTTTCTTCTTTTTTTGGTAATCAATTAAAAAATCAACAATTTTGGCAAGAAAGAATTTTGCTGACAAAATCTTGATCAAATTTTAATTCTCGAAGTCTTTAGAGAGGCACAAAATTTAGCTTAGTAACATCTTGTCCAAAAGAAATAGTCCACAAATATAAAATTTTACTCTATTCCGGGTTCAATTTAAAAGGATTCTTCGTAATTTTTATAATTTTATTTAGGGAATATTTCATAAATAAAAATTGTAAACTAAAAATATTTTATTATTAATTTTTTTAATTCATGAATTTACTGCCATTCAGACTTAAAAAATATGAAAAATGTTCGTTGACAAATTTTTTAAGGGCTGCTTTTTTAAATCGAAATAAATTTATTTTCATTGAAGAAAATTTCAAAGGCTGCTTTGTTAAAATAATATTTTTATGAATATTAATGTGTTCGAAATATAAAATTTATTTGTAAAAAATATAGCTTCCAGACAAGTAATCCTATTTCGAGGCTGCTGAATTCAATGGTGATAAGCATTTTTTTATATTATCTTTATTATACCCTTCACCACAGGTGTAAAGGGTATATACAGTGTTGGAAAAAATAATAGGGACACTCTAATTTTTTAATATATTCTTACTTTTTTATTTACTATTCCATAAATATTAATAAGTATATACATAAAATTAAATTACTTCAAATATTTTAACTTATAAAGCAAAAATAAGGAACTAGTTCTGCCAAAAAATATTTTTTTTTTTTTTAAAAAGGTCTGGAAAAAATAATAGGGACACTTAATGTTTTGGAAAAATATTTATTTTTTTTTTAACATTACCATCATTTCCAAATACTTTTTTAATACTTGGTTGAAGATCCTTTCATTTTTATAACCTCCTGACAACGGCGATTCATAGATCCCAAAAGATTCGCACATACCTCGGCCGGAACTGAGTACCAGGTTTCTTGAATTTTTTCCTACAACTCTTGTTTATTTTTTGATTTAAAGCTACCAATTTTATTTTTGAGGACTCCCCAGAGATGCTCAATGGGGTTTAAGTCCAGTGATTGGGACAGCCACTCCATTACAGGCACCTCATTCTGCTGAAACCACGTATTGACGCTTCTAGCGCAATGCTTGGGATCATTATCCTACATGAATTCCCATTCTAGTGGCATTTCATCCTCAGCAAATGGAAGCATTTTATTCTGGAGAATGTCTATATAGTCAGCAGCATTCATTTTTCCCTGAATCCAAACTATTGGACCAACTCCAGAGGCCGAAAAACATCCCCATAGCATTATAGAACCACCACCGTGTTTGACGGTTTTTTTGGTATATTTTGGATCAAATTCAGCATTTGAAGGACTACGTACAAATGATTTTCCGTCAGATCCAAATAAATTGACTTTTGTTTCGTCTGACCATAGTACGTTGTTCCAGTTTTTAAGGCACAGGTGTCGCCTGGCAAATTCCAATCTTTTTTGTATGTTTTTCTTGCTCAACAATGGTACTTTTCTCGGACTGCGTCTCATTAATCCGACTTCCTGCAGCCTATTTCTTATTGTTCGACTTGTCACTGAAGCACACAATTAATTTTTAAGGCTACTTGATGACATAAAGGGGTTATTTTTCGAAAGTCGAACTAAACGTTGGTCAAAACGCGCTGACGTTTTACGCTTTCTACCTCTAGTTTTATGACTTTTTTTCGAATGAATGGCATTGAATACTTTAGTTTTGGAACACTTCATTATCTGTGCAATTTTTCTAATTGATAACCTGTCCGAATTTAATTTAAGAATAACATTTTTTTTCAGATTCAGTACAATGAACACCACGACTCATTTTCAAATTTATTTACCGAAGACATAAATCATAAACACGAAACCAAAATGATTAAATTAATTACATAAACTTTGCTTTACTGATTTTTAATATGTTTATGTTAAAAATTATAATTTTTATTGACTAATGGTAATTTTTTTGTAGTGCGTCCCTATTATTTTTTCCAATTGAAATTACAACTTCACTGATTTTTTTTTTTGCAAATAAATATAAAATAAAAGCGCAAAAGAGAAAAAGTAAACAAATAATGAAATTCCGTTAATTTAGGAACAGTTAAATAGCGGGACCCCAAAAAAAAAAAACTTAATATAAAGAAACTGTTTGCATCTGTTTGCTAAAGTAAGGGTCGTCCCTATTATTTTTTCCAACACTGTATAAGTTTGTCATTCCGTTTGTAATTTCTACAATATATATCTAAGACCCCAAAAAGTATATATATTCTGGATCCTTATTGATAGGGGAGTCGATATAAAGATGTCCGTCTGTCTGTTGAAATCAGTTTTTAGAAATCTCCAGTTATCGGATATATATATTTTATACATAAAATTGTAGGAAATATTCCTTAGAAAATCGCTAATAAAAATGAGAAAAATCAGTTCATAAATAACTGAGATATCGGCAAAAAACCGAAGATACTTCCAAAAAATCGTATTTGTTGTCGGCTTTTCTCGGCTCCTATAATGGATTTGATTTAAACATAAATGCTGCATAGTGGAGCCTATTCGAAAAAATATGGTAAATCTGAATTCTCTAAACTACTTATTGGGTCGATTTAAAATGTATGAGAAAGTTGTAGAGGAGGTTATAGTCTTTCAGAAAAATGTAATACGGGATGAGCTACAGGGTGTCAAGGTTGACAATCTCTTCCATAAAAAAAAATTTTAAAGCATGTAAATTCTACAAATTATGGTATGAGCACTCTTTAGGTGATTTAAATGTATTTAGGTTTAACACTAACATGTTTATTCATTTTAAGATTTCGTGTAAGAAAGATTCTTTAGTTTTTTATTGTCTAATAAATTGGAAAAAATTTGATATTTTCTCTTTATAATGAGGATATAGGCACCAATTCTACCACCAATATTAAAATTGTTTTCTACGATAAATTCGATTTTTAATTGGTCCTTATTAACGAGGAAATATCACCAAATATACAAGTTATGGCGCTGTAAGACAAATGATTTAGACATACAGAGATTGATGTCTTTCTGCTTGATTCTTCACGCAAAGAAAAAACATGATTCCGAAATGCTCGCGGAAATCAAGTGATGTTCCTAAGTAGTTTATATGGCTAACACAATCAAATTATTGTGTTTTAGACTAAGCTGAATCAATTATTTTTTGTTCTGATCATTTTAACATATGATACTTTGTAATAATATAAAGTCGGTGTACTAAAAGAATAATATGTTTCATAGTAACATATTATTTCAATGAAATATTTATATGTAATATTTTAATGCGAGGGGTGACAATAATATGCTCGTCTTTATTGTCATCTCTCTTTCGAAATAATTTACTCATTCAGTAATGAAATCTTAAATGTGACGGACGTAAAGTGAAGAAAAACGTTTAAAAAAGTTCACAAAATTTTTATTAAAAAACTTTATTATTATTTTTTAATAACGAGATCCACGGAGTGCTGACGGAGCAAATCATCAATGGCCACATTTCAAATTGGAAATATTTTTCGGTAAGTACAATAAATATCAATAATTAAGTGCGGTCAAATATAAAAATAATAATAAAAAAATGTATTTCTAAAATTTTCTTTTAGGTGTGTGAATGTGAAGATGAATTTTCTTGAACGAAATCGTCCAGTGAAGGCTGTGGTATTTGTTTGTTAGTTATTTTCTATTCGCAAAATTTAAATTAAAAAAATAATAATAAATAAAAATACATTTGAACAGTATGCATAGTATTATGATTGGGGTTATTATAATATTTAATATAGGGATCATGTTATATTTATGCAGTATGGTTGTGAGGACTATCACATATAAATGTTATGATTGTGAGGTCCATATTATATTAATATTGGATAGGACAATATTATGTTCACAAAAGGGTATAATAACTGATATGATTGAGGGAATCATAAACCTAAACATTAATGATAGTTACCGATTATGATTTGACCAACCATGTTTTTTCTTTGCGTGTTATTATTTGATTTACTCATCAGCAACATAAGTGAAAAAATTTCTGATCAGATTTAAGTTTGAGGAAGGATTAATTTATCCAAATTCTTTATAAAGATGTTGAAAACAAAAATCATGATATTGTTAGTTTTATTTCAAATTTTATAGCTGACCAAATGAAACTTTAGTCTTGAGTCAATTATAACTTCAATCGTAACTTTTGTAGTTTTAATTAAGTGTTAATAAGAGTATCACTAATTGATCAGTTGTAGCTTGAATATTTAGTAGAATGAAGCTTTAATTGTAATCTTAATTGCTTCTATTATAGGCTATACAAACTCTCAATTGTTAGTCAAAAGTAGCCTCAATGGTTGTCGAAATGTACCTCCTATTTTCAGTCAATTGTAGAATTAATTGTTGGTTTGCAATTTATGTTTAATCGCTGATTATGTAGAAAGCAGACTCTTAAAAAGTCTAATATTTAACCCATGAATTAAGCAGAATTTTACTTGATTTTCCTCTAAGTATCACTTAATAAAAATTTTTAAATTTTCGTATATCTTTTTCCAAATTTCAATTCAACTTCTCTTAAAAAATTCATATCATAATATTTTCATAATTTTCTTTATTTATTCAGGTGTGATTATCTTGATTCAAAAACCTCTATCAAAAGAAAATCATTAATCCTTTAAGTGCTTGTCAATCAATTTCTTATATAATAATTTTTCAATCTAATAATTTTTATTTTATACAGTTTACCTGAACTACGATCTTAAAAACCCCAACAGATGACTACAAAAGAAACCCTTTTCTTATTCCTCAATCTTATAACATTTGTTGGCATTAAAATAAAAAGGAAAAACATTAAAAAGGACAATTTTCTATCAACCATAAAAATAACATTTAAAACCCAATAATTTTTTAATAAAATGTTTCATGCTTCTGTTTGATTTTCAAAAACACTTCCGTTCTCAAGAGTTAAACTGACAGATGATATTGGTGGTAGTGGTGTAGCAACAACTATAGAGATCAACTACATAAACAAAGAAATCAAAATCCTTACAAGGATCTTAACAATCCACAAAACAATAACAAATACTGTGATGTTTGTATAACAAACAAGAAAAATAACACACACATACAACATAAAGTATAAGTAAAGGAAATTTGAAAAGAACATTATTATAACTACAAAAATAATTATAAGAGTAACAGTTGTTATTTGAAATCCCTTTAAAAAATGTACCTGTGTGGTTTTTGATATCAAATCTCCTTTGGGTGCCGCAATATGCCGCTAACAAATAGCGCTGATAAACAAAGAGTTTTTTTAATTGAACCTTTTTATTTCCGTTTAGTAAAAACAACATAAGTGAAATTCCTGTTTTTTTTTGGCTTTCCTTTGATAATTTTATTTTGTTTTTTAAATTGATTATATTGATCTTTTTGTGAGAGAGTTTGTAAATTTTGTATCTTTCTTTTTTTTCTTCCTTTTTTTTTTTTTTGGTAACGGATGTGATCACTTAACGCGATTTAATGGTTAGAAAATTGGCTTATAAAGGAGCAAATAGTACTAAAAAACAATTGCATGATTTTATTTTTTTTTAATAAATATTTTTTAAAAGATCTTGGCAGAGGTAACCATATGCTTTAAAAGATGTATAAATTTTTTATGAAAAAATTTTTATTTAAAAAGAAGGATGTAACGGAGTTTAAAGAAAATTTCTTATTTATAACATGACTATTTATAAAGACGAAACAACTGCTATTTTAATTTTATAAATAATACTGATGGAAAATAATTTCTGGAATAAGATTATATCCCTAGGGGAAAGAAAACCGGTTTAAAAGTAGTCACGTGACAGTTTCTAAGAGCTAGTGACCGGTTCCAGTTCCGAAACTTTATATTTGAGTAACCTGTCACTTTTACATGGTGTTGTCATTGGAGGTGGCTAATTAGCACTTTGGGACAGATCATAGTACAGGTCACAGGACTGGTCCACGAGGGCATGTTCAAAGTCGATTGATATAATAAAAATTTTAAAAAATTTTTACTTTTTGAATTTTCTTGTTTTATTTTTTTAAATTTATTTTTATCAAACTATATTTATATTTTATAATTTCGCGTGAGTTGCTAATTGCGTACTTAACAAGCTTAACAAGTTAGAAATTTACTCTCAACTAATATTTAGTGAGTGTGGTGGTGTCAACTGGTTCTCAACTGGAACTTTGGTGACGAGTTAGGTGTCAATTGGTACTCAAACGGTACTAAGGGACCGATCAATTATTGGAATTGCATAGAATTTCCCGCAGGAATATCTTTTGTACTAAATTAAAAATTACAAAATTTTAACATTAAATAAGAGATCAATTGAAGCTTTATTCTTGGTTAACTGTAACTTCTATAGCAATTTCTGATAAGAGATTTTTGAAGCATCATCCACAGGTCAAGCACGGCTACAGTCATTAGTTTTTTATACCCACCATCAAAAAGATGGGGGGTATATTGATTTTGTCATTCCGTATGTAACATGTCGAAGGAATCATTTAAAACCCCACAAAGTATATATTTTCTGGGTCCTGGTTCGATTATGAGTCGATCTAGGTATGTCCGTCCGTCTGTTGAAAGCAAGATAGGGCTTGTTTGTTTGAGTTTCGGACAATTTTATCGATTAGCCTCTTTCGGTACAAACTCTTACAATTTCTTTGTTACAACTCCATTGTTTTGTTGTTGTAATGAGAAGAAGCGGAAACAGGCCAGAAAAAAGTGGGCACACTGAATTTTATTAGGAAAGGGAGAAGTCTTTTCCAAAGGCACTCATTCACGTATATTTCTGTGTTAATGCAACCATTTTTTAAGAATGAAGTGCTTCATTCCAGCGTATGCATATGACTTCCCAAATCAAAAACTTTCTTAGGAATTTTGATTTTTTTGATACACGAAATTTTTTTGCCATAATCCCTCTAGCATCTGCGACATAGAAATCCTGGCTAGGAAGTTGAAAAAAGTCACCCTGTACGAACGTTTCATCGTCTACTACACAGAAATAAAATTTCTGAAAAATATTCGTTGAAAATACTTTCATGTTATTTTTACCTCCAAATTCTTGCTTGCGTTTCTATTAGAATTTTTTTCTTACTTTATAAGTCTTCAGGCTAGACTTCTTTTAAAATTTTCTGATAAAAATTCAAAGCAATTAACTTTTTGTGACACTTTTTTTCCAGAGAGGAGGTGATTTTCTCTCAAAATCCTTTCTATTTTTGCATGAGACCTACAGCCTGAAGAAACTATTTGTCTTCCATTACCAGGTTACCATTCAGTGATCACGACTTCTTTGTATAATATTATGACCCAAGAAACTGTATTTTGCGGCACAACATCCTTCCCTGCAATTATTTCATATGACCAATGCAAGATTTCATGAAAAATTTGAATTATGTGTTTAGGTGTTTTTTGTTAAACTTCCATTTTAAGAAAAACTAATTTAGCTATCACCATGAAACTTAGCACATGGCAAGTGAACATAATGGCAAATACAAACCAGTTAACAGAATTATTAATTTTTCACCACATCAAAAGTTATAAGCCCAAGAGCACGGATTTTTTCGTGCTTAGTTCTTATTTGGAAGTAAAAAAATCATTTTTAGAATTTAAAATTTTTTCTTAGCAGAATGGTAATGTCCGTCCTTTCGTCTATATTTTCAGGTTAAATGGGTCAAAAATGGCGTAGAATAGTAATGTCCGTTCTTTTGTCTGTATTTTTTTTTTACAGAATTCTGATGTCCGTCCTTCCGTCCGTCTGTTTGTAAATTTTTCAATTCTTTTTTTTCTTCAATTCTCTTTTCACAAGAGCCCAATATCTCCCCCCTGGTCTTAGCTCCGGGCAGTTTGGAGCATTGGCCGCTCTTAGTTATTGTATTGGTGCCACTCCAGAGCTTTCTTACGGTAGTGACATCAAATCGAGCAAAAAATGTGTGGACACATTGTGCTCTTTTATTTATTTTTGAAAAACTGCTAAAAATTGATTTGTAAAGCTTTTTAAATGATTTTTGCAGGAATGAAAGATCCATATAAATTTTATACACTACATAAGAAATAATGGCGAAAATGTTATGCAAATATAGTTTTTTATGCAATTAAAAAAGTCATTAAAATAATTACTTTTTTCATAAAATCTCCACTACTGAATTCGTTTTTGGCCGGGCGGAAAACAGTTTAGTGTCAAATCGTTCTAAATCAATTTCTTGATAAAATATCGTTAATAGATTTAAAAAAGCTCGCGTGACATTTTTCTTTATTATTCTATAAAAATTAAACTTTTTGCTAAAGCCTAAATCAGTTTAAAATTTCTATATCAGCCATTTATTAGCTCATCTTTTGTTATCACAAGCTGACTACAAGATGATTTTTCTAAAAGCTTAGATCCTCCTCTAAAATTTTTTTCATGCATTTTAGGAGATACAGATTTATTACCAAAAAATTTGCTTTTGAACATTAGTTGAAGTTTGTTACGTTTTAACTCGTTTGCAAAATAAGATGTCTAATCAATGATTAAATTCCTATACAAAACCTAATGGGAAAAACAGAAAGCTCCGTGGTACAGTCAAATTAGACCGACCTATGAAGAAATTTAACAAACTGTGTCTGAAAATAAAAATGGTGTAAATAAGTACAATATCTTGTCCATTTTTGAGCTTTATTTATGTCTTTTTTGAATTATTGGCAGCTGAAAATTGATTTTTTATAATTTTCCCAAAATGTTGGTCCGCTTTTTAAAGAAATATTCTAAACATTTTCATTTTATTTTCTTAATTTTTTTTAATTAGTTAAAGAACAAAATGTTTTAAGGCTAAACTTAGTCAAACAAGATTATAAGTTTTACTTTGAATTGATTATGAATTTGTTTTATTTAATTAAATTTTTCAATTAACCTCAATATTTATTATTTCCAATATTTGAGAAATCCTAGATTAAAATCATAACAAAATTAAATTTCTTTCATATTTCCCCTATATTAATTTTCTTTACTCTTCTCTTTCCCTAAAATATTCTATTAATATATAACTTTTATCAAAGCCTTAAAGTATGCTTCATAAATAAATTTTTCCTTTCAACAAATCAATAAGTTAATTTAATTTAGTAATATTTTCTATCTCTTTATATAAATATATTTATAAATACATATATTCTTCTACAAGGATGGACTTTTATCATTATATTACATTCATTCATTCACTCAGTCATTTATTCATTCAGTCACTCACTCATTCTTTCATTTCTAAACACATACATTTCATACATATACTCTGATATCAGTTGCCATCAATCATAATTGCTTGTGTATAAATTTACACTTGACACTATCAAATAGCGGAGAGTTGCTGTATTGTGATGTTGTATGTCAATGTAAGTGTGTGAGTGAATGAGTGTTGCAGTGTATGTGTTTTTATATTAGTGTTTTGTCATGTTGTACCCAAAAAATGAACAAATGAGTTCTAACTAGTAGATTGTTGAGTTTTTTTTGTACTACGGCTATCTATTTTGACTGGATGGCTGTTGGTTCGTCCTTCTGTTTGTCTATCTGTCAAATGGATGACTATCTTAAAAAAAAATATTTATTTTTCCTTAAACAGAAAAACCAAACCCAAACTAACAAATACATTTATATTGCATGACATTGTTTGTGTTAGTGTGAATTTGTTTCGTTGTGTGTGTTTGTATGAATAGTGAGAATAAAAAAAAAAAACTACTAATAACATGGCGTAATCATAAAATAACTAGGAATATAGTTTGTTTAATTCTGGAGGAAACTTGTGCAACACTACATGGAAATTCTTTTCTAGGACAGTTCCTGTTTAATACTGGTATAGTTCATTTCAGTTCTAAATCAGTTTTAGTTCAGTTCCCTTTCAAATCAATATCACTTCAGTTTAAATTTAGTCTTAGTTATGTTTTATTTCAATTCAAGTTATGTGGAGGGCAGAAAAAAAATTTTTTTTTCTTGAAACAAAGGTAAGTGGACTATGTGGATTTTGACGAGTTAAACAAGAATCTGCATTCACTATTTTTCTATCACGTACTGATTTTTTTATAGGCTCATATAAAAGGTGATAGGCTAATTAAGGTGATGACTAATATCATCACCTTAATTAGCGATCACACTATAAAATTCGAGAATGGTTTGCCTAATTTAGACTATAACTCCAGAACTATTTACATGATTTTGATAAATGATACATCAAAAGATGCATAACAAAATTGTCAACAATATTTTATATTCGCTCAAGAATTTCAGAGTTATGGATCAAAATTTTCACAATTTAAAAAAAAAAAAAAAAAAACAAATTTAATTTTTTTCGCTATTAATTACCGAATATCTACGGAAATATTAACTGAACAAAAAATTATGTTAATTCAGCTCAAAGACAATTTAAGTCGCTATATACAGGAGTTTAATTTATCTTAATAGGACAAACCGTTCTCGAGTTATACAAGTGTGACTGCCTAAAGGCGGGGTCATAGTAGTCATGTTCATAAAAAAAAAAAAAATCAATACGTGATAGAAAAAAAGTAAAAGCTGATTCTTATTTTGCGCGTTCAATTCCATCTAATCCACCATTTTTTTATTTAAGTGGAAAACTATTTTTTTTTATTTTTTTGCCCACTTAACTGTAGGTATGCATGGATATCCTAACTTAACTGTGAATGCAATAAAAATTTGTGCATCAATTTTTATGATACGTGGCTTTATTTACTCGTAGTTTTACGAGCTTTGAGATAAAGATGATAAACTGAAACATTTTTGATGTTTTCACTTTTAAAAAGAAGTTTTAGTAAAAAAAAGATGAAAACAAATTTTCGGACACTTATTTCGAAATATCTTCTAAACTGTTGGGCTGATAAATATTTGATAGTAGAACGACCTAAAGCCAATTTTATTCCGCATAATTTTGTGTAGCATTTATGTAAATCTTGCATACCGTTCTCGAGTTATAATGAAATATACTCGAGTAATCGGCTTATTTAGGGTGAAATATTAGACACGCCCATAAAAAAAATCTCGACCTGATGGGAAAAAACTGAAAGCAGATTCGAGTTTAACATACGGAATTCTATCTAGTTCACATATTTTTTTTAAAGGTGCACGAAAAATTGCATTGTAAAGATTTAACTTTTGAAATAATGTGGTTACTACAAAAAAAAAAAAAAAAAAAAAAAAAAAATTGGTCAAATACGACATATTTTCACACAAGGCAAATCATCATCCTTATCCTCCGGCAATGCATAAGATCTGTACAGAATGAAGCCGGTGTTAAACCGAGTACAGTGCATTTGTAAAGGAAATAACTTATTGAACTTCGGTTATGTAAATACACAGGGAGGAAAATCTGGTCCGGCTAGAGATCTTACTGCACACAAGACTTGTGCTCTTCGTGATAACCATAGTCAGAGTAATAACCTCGCACAGAAACTTGAAAGATATTTTTTGTATTTTCTTATAATATGTAAATTAAACTTAAATTTTAATTAAAAAGTAAAAAATTTATAATAATTTTGCTGTCATTTGAAAAGAAACAAAAAGATATGAATCAGAGAAAATACCCAAGCACTGGCTTGGGTATTTTCTCTGATGATTTAGACATTTCGATGTCTCTCAGATTACCCAATTCGTGCACAGTCTTCCAGGCCGAAGTATATGCCATCAACGTGGCAGCGAAGCGAATTCAGGAATTTAATTTCTGTGCTTCGAACATTGATATATATATATATATATATATATATATATATATAGACAACCTTGCAGCAATCAAGGCTCTGAATTCTCCCATTGTAAGATCGAGACGTGTTGACGACTGTATACGCTCCTTAACTCAGCTAAGACACTTTCGGGTGGAGCTAATATGGGTTCCGGGCCATACAGGTATACGAGGTAACGAAATGGTGGATGAATGCTCAGTAAATGCATCATCTTTGGACGAGGCACTCGCTTGCGAAGACATTCTCACCCCCTTCGTTACTGTATCAAATACTTTTGATGAATGGGCGGTGAATAAGATTGAAAAAAGGTGGTCCTTAATCACCACTTGTATGCTGTCAAGAACACTCTATCCACTTCGGTCCCAGAGTAGAACTAGAGCATTACTATCTCTTGACAGGTCATCGATAAGGCTTCTAGTAGGCATAATCACAGGGCATTGTATGATCGGGCGCATGTCGGAACATATGGGTTACCCAGGGAATAGTTTTTGTAGAAGTTGTTTAGATGAGGAAGAAGAGGGATCCATTCAACACTTGTTATGCGAATATCGTAGACTGAGACACCACGGTAGACAACTCTTCCATGATCTGGATTGTCTGAATGACATGCCACTGTCAAAATTGATTAGGTTTGTTAGGAGTACGGGTTGGTTTCAAGGTGGACCAACGGAAAGTTAGTTTTTTGTTTATGGAAAGAGGAGCTTTCTTCCCACAATGGGCCTAATGGCCTCCGAGTACACTCGCAATAGCGGGCGACCCTTATAACCTAACATTACTTTCTAAATTGCTGTTAAAATTGGTGTAGTTCAGTTTTAGCTCAGTTTTTGTTCAGTTCTATTTCAGTTCTAGTTAAGTTTTAGTTAAGTTCTATTTCAGTTCTACTTCAGTTCTACTTAGTTTAGTTCTACTTAGTCCAGTTCTAGTTAAGTTTTATTTCAGTTCTAGTTTAGTTCTGGATCAGTTATAGTTCAGTTCTAGTTCAATTCTAGTTTAGTTCAGTTCTAGTTCAATTCTAGATCAGTTCAAATTCAATTGCATGTCTCTTTCAATTCAGTTCTAGTTTAGTTCTATTGTAGTTCTGCTTCATTTCTAGCTCAGTTCTAGTTCTAGTTCAGTTGTAGTTTAGTTCTAGTTCCGTTCTAGATCAGTTCTAATTCAGTTGCATATCTCTTTCAATTCAGTTCCAGTTTAGTTCTATTGTAGTTCTGCTTCATTTCTAGCTCAGTTCTAGTTCGGTTCTAGTTGAGTTCTATTTTAGTTCTAGTTCCGTTCTAGATCAGTTCTAATTCAGTTGCATGTCTCTTTCAATTTAGTTTCAGTTTTGTTCTATTGTAGTTATGCTTCATTTCTAGTTCTAGTTCAGTTTAAGTTCAGTTCAAGTTCAGTTCTACTTCAATACTTATTCAATTCTAATTCAATTCTAGCTCAGTTCTCTTTCAGTTTTTTTCAATTTTGTTTCAATTTTGGTTCAGCTTTAGTTAAAATTCAGTCTAAAGTTGAAGTGATTCTTAAACTTATCAACACCTTCCATAAAACTATAGCACACTCCCTTCATACTATTAATGCTAAAATATCAAATAGGGAACAATTGTTAGCAACAGTTTTTATGCGATAACAAGCATAAATTTCCTATCATCACACTCAAATATTTGTTATTCTATAAGTACTACTACTACAACAAGTATAACAACAACATTAACTAGTACATACAATCAATACTACAACTATTACCACATCATCACTACATCACCCATATCCCTGCAATATCCGGGCAACTACTCCTCCAATACTTAAGTGTGTGTGTGTGTATATAAAACTCAATATAGAAGATATGGGTATATCCTGTTTGTTTTATTTTTGATCATCATACGTTTTATTCCTTATTATCATCAACATTGAGTAAACAAAAACAACAAGAATACAACGTATCTACGTAGTATTTGTAATATGAAGCAAATATCATTGTCATGCAAATTCATGTATAGTACAATAAAAATTTCATTGAGGTTATTTGTATTTGTTGTTTTTGTTCTTTCTATTGTACTATTTATACGATTATTTTTTGTTGCCTTTCATTTTTCTTTGGCAAGAAAATACGGTTTATATGCATATGATTATTTGTCTATGAGAGAGAGAGTGTCACAAGAAGAGGTGTTTTGATTCCATATTTTGGATGTAAATAAAAGGGATTTTTATGTTCGATGTTGTACTGAATTCCTGAATTCTGAATTCTGACCATTTCCTTATATTTCAATATTTGTTATCAACAATTACTTCTCCCTAAAAATCCCCTGTAATCAAGATTCTTTTACTTTTATTTCTCCTTATCAGTATATGTTCCATGTCACTTACTTGTGTATGTGTAAACGTTACATATGTTTGTATGTATGTGTTAATAAAGTTCAATAAGAACAAAAAAAAAAAAAATAAAAAAAAAAAAATATAACAACAATATTATCATGCATATTGTTGCTGCTGTTGGTTGGTTAGTGTTTTTGTATTATGCAGACAATAGCACAATATTCTTCAATATTATGAAAATGTTTCTCTTTACTTCTCCTGCTGCTATTGTCGTTAATATATTTTTTGTTGTTTGCTTTCTATATACGAGTATTTTACACAATCTACTCCGTTTTATGATTACATTATACAACAAATACATGTATATATACATAAATACACATGTAGCTACGCATCTAGGAGTGACAATGAGTTTCCAATACACATATTTATGTTTAATGCAATAAAGGATAACAATAGTATAAAAATAGCTATAACAACAGCTAGCTGCTACATGAATAGCAAAAGCATGAAAAAAGTTATAGAAGAGAATTTTATGGTTATAGTATATTTTTTTTTTGGTATTTTTATATGTATGAATATAATTTTTTAGTTCATTATCAGTTGAATAAAATTATATGTATGTTGTGTTTTTTCTCTCCTAAAAGTATGCTTTAAATTACTATATGTGACAAATGCCTTAAGGTAGATTTTAATAAATGTGTATATATATTGTTATAGGCATGTTTTTTTTATAGTAATTAATAGTTGGGTCGGGTTGTAAATTAATATTTAAGTGTATTTGAAAGGAATTTTTAAAATATTTTAAAAATAATGAAAATAAGGATATTTTAAGGTTTTATTATGAAGAAAGTACTTAATAAACTTTTAAAAATTCTAAATATTGATGACAAAAAAAAAATTATTTTCATATAAAAAGCATTAAAATTTTATTTATAAAAATTATTTAAATTTAATTATCGTTTTATTTCTTTTTGAAAATTATTTAGTTTTGAATTATTTTATGATGATTTTCATATTTATTAGTTATTTTATTTGTGTCATGAAAAATTAATTTCATTTAAAAATTCCTAAAGGTATGTTCAGACTAGTCAAATATTTGATCAAAATAATGTAACCACTATATAAAACATTTTCTAACCTCTATTTTAACAGATCAAACAAGGGCAAACTATTTTTTGTAAAACTAGTGGTCACACAAATTTGGTCAAATATTTAACAAATGTGAACATAGCTTAAATAGATATACAAATAATTCGTCCAATATTTATAATTTAAAATTAGAGTAATTCCAGTTTTTAAAAGTTTCGAAATTGAAAGCATTTTTAATTTAAAAATTAATACTTAAAATTTGTTTAAAATGTTCGTTTGGTATCTTAATAAATTTATTTGCAGTTGATCTTTCCAGATTTTCTGTTTTTATTTGTTTAAATACACTTTTAATTAAAGAACTGTTGTCAATTTTTAGGGGTTGTCACAATTTTTTAAAATTGTTGTCAAAATAAAGTTTTTGTTTTTAAATTGCTCACAAATTATTTTTTAATATTAATTACTTTTTTATTTTGTATTTTCCAAAACTCTTATAATAAACATTTTTTTAGAATTTCTCATTAATTTTTCTTTATTTTTGTTTCATAAAATATTTTTACTTTAGGAGGTCGATAAACTAGTTGAAATTTAGTTTATAACGATCGATTTCTAAAATTGATTCATAATAATAATTTCATGCTAAAATTAAATTATTTTCTTTTTTATGTTTTCCAAATTTATGTCACATTTTTAAAGAAGAACAATTTAAAATTTCAAAATTAAATGTTTTTAATGTGTCCATTACTATTTATAAACCATTAAAAAAAAAAATAATTTGTATTTAATATTTTCTAAAACTTTTTATAAACTATAAAATTGTTTAAGAATCTTCTTTAATTTCGTATGTAAAAATGTTCAAGGAAATTTTGCCTACTTTTAGGGGTCATATCTATTTTCTTTAAGAGATTTGTTTAAAATTTTTCTTTAGGAAATTTGTGTAAAATAAAAAAAAAAAAATTAGTTTTATGTTTTTGACTTAAATTTAAACAAATTTTAGTTTCGGTTCTTAATTTATGGCAAATTTTTAAGAGCGTCTATTATAAAAATTTTTAATAAATTATATTCTTGGAAAAACTTAAAAACTAAAATATTTTATAAGCATCTGTTTAGTAATCTTGAATTTCATCTTTTACGATTTGTTCTATACGTTGATATTCAATAAAATATTACCTACTTTAAGGGGTCATATGCAATTAAATATTTATCTTTATGAGATTTGTGTTTTTAGCAAATTGTTTCTTGATTAATAACATATTTTTAGGAGCAAAAATTTTAACAAATTATATATTTTTTTTTAATATTTTCTGAGAATCACTAAAAAACTAATATATATTTTTTAGAATTTTTTTCAATTATCTTGAATTTTGTTTTTTATTAATCATATTACAAAGAGTATAAAATAATTTTAAAGAAATTTATTTCTAAAAATATAAATAAAATATTAAAATAATTTATTTTTAACAAATATTTTGATTGAAAATATTCACAATGAACAGCTATGTTATCTATCTTCTATCTATATATAATTTGCTAAGCCTTTTTTTCTTTCTGAAGACTCCAAACATGGTAGAAAGTTAAAATTTGTTTTACTTATGCAACTTTTTGTTCTACAAATCCTAACGTAGCCGGATTTTGAAATTTCTATCAGGGAGCTGAAATAAGCGGATTTATGTGTCATTTTCTAAGCAATTTTTTCTCTTTCCAGAACTTTCTAATGCTCCCAGACATGGTGGAAAATGAAAATTCTGCTTCCTTATACAGCTTTTCGTACTACAAATCCTAAAGGAGCCAGATTTTGAAATTTTAATCAGGGAGCGGATATATATTTATATATAATTTTCATGCATTTTTTTCCCTTTCCAGAACGTCACTTATAAAATTTTTCATGCCACAAATACTAATGGAGCCAGACTTTTGAAATTTTTTTTATCAGGGTGCGGAAATAATCGTATTTATGTATCATTTTTTATTATTATAATATTTTATTTCCTGGCGATCGTGTAACGATAAAATAATATTAATAATTGCTCCATGATTTCTTTAATATTAAGAGACTTTTTCGTATAATGCATATCTAATATCATTCTCTGGGAAAACAAAAGTTCGATACTTTAATTTTGATGGACATAAGAGCGAATATGACAGTTCCACATAAAAATGTGTGTTGATGAAAATTGTTCTAATACATTTAGAACTTCGGAGCCAACAAACGGATAAACTTTGCCATATTTAAAACAAAATGCTTTTAAATCTGCAGATTAAGAATAAAAATTGAAACCATGAGTTACATTTTAACACTTTTTGAAATTTCAATATTCATATTGAAAGGATTTTTACGCCTTTGAATTATAAAGTCGTTTAAGCAAAATTAATTTTTACAGCCCACAACTTTCTCTGCGAAATAAATGTTTTGTGTACTTAGCATTGAGAAGTCACACCATTCGAGCAAATTTAAATAATCTTATTACACAGGATGTTATTAAATTTCAAAAGGCTATTGAAACGACTTTATAAAAAAAAATTATTGGCATAATAAACTTGCAAAAAATAAAAGTGAAAGATTTATAGTTTCATCAAGTTAAAGTTGCCATAAAGTATATATTTTCTGGGTCCTGGTTAAATTCTAAGTCGATCTAGCTATGTCCGTCCGTCTGTCTGTCTGTTGAAAGCAGGATAGGGCTAATACGGGACAACATAGGGGGAAGAAATTTGGCTCAAAAATTTATCTTATATAAGGTTTGTTTGGTATTGAAAATGAGCAAAATTGGTTAATAAACAAGAAAAGTATCCGTTGTAGCTTCATTTCATACTTTTCTGCCGATATTTCTTAAACAAAAGCATGTACGATAACGAAATTTTGTACAGATAGTCTATAGTTGATATAAACTTGGAAACCAAAAATGTGCGGGGTCCGCCCACTTCCCATATAAGGTGAAACGTCAACGAAATTTTGTACAAATATTTTAAGGACCAATGTATACTCGGAAACAAAAAATGGGTGTGGTACGCCCACTTTACCGCCCACCTCTCATATAAGTAAAATTTGAAAAAGTTTATAGTGGGTGTATAGATTCGGCCGAGCCGAATATAACATTCGCGCTTGTTTCTTTTTAATTTTAGATTTTTAAAGAAAATAATAAATTAAATCTTTTTTTTGGAAAATATTTGTTCAACGTTTTCTAAAATTATTATTATTATTAATTATATAGAATTATTTAAAACCCCTTTATTATAGTACTTTATTTTTTTTTTAATTAGTTTTTTTATATTTTTGTCCTAAAAAATATATTGCTTATTTTTAGGGATTTAATTTTAATATTCATATCCGTGGGTATTAAAAAATAATTTAAAATACCATCCAAGAAATTTTAAATTAAATTTTTTAATTTCAGCTAACTTTAAAAATATTAAAATGTTGGCCAATTTTCTAGGTTTTTTTCTTCTCCAATTTCGGCTTTTTTAGTGTTTTTTTATGTTTTTGGTTTACGGAAAGTGTTACCTACTTTAAGGGTTGCTAAAATATTTAAGAATTATTTTGTATGTGAAACTTTTGTAAAATTAAATTGTAATAAATTTGGTATTGAAATTTAGCTAATTTAGATTTTTTTTTTTTTGAATTTTTGAAAAATTTTTAAAAATTCGGTTTCTTGTTTTTTTTATATTTTTAATTTCAAGAAAATATTGCCTACTTTAGAAAAATATTCTGTAATGAAATTGTTTAAAAGCATATTTTATTTTATTTTGCACTTTTGCATTAAAATTGAATTAATTTAGATTTTTATTTTTTTCAAATTTGTATTGAATTAAAGAAATAATTTAAGATTTCTTGAAAAAATAATATATACATATATATGTATTTTTCTATTTTTATCTTACTTTTTTAAGAATGTTTAAGTTTCATAAAAATCTTTTCTTAAATTTCGTTTTTTACTGGTTATTTAGTATTTTTAAATTCGAAAAGTGTTGCATACTTTTAGGAGTCATTATCAATTTTAAAAATAAAATTTATATTGATTTTGAGAACTAATTCTGTATAATTTCTAAATCACTTCTTTGAACAAATTATGGGTTCCTAAATGACTGTTTAACAAAATTAAATTAATTTAAAAAGTTGTGTTTATGAAATGGTTCTTTAGAATATAAATTAAAAAATGGATTTTGAAGCTGTTCCCTAACGCTTTTAAGGAATGAGATCTGAATGTGACATTATCAAAAATAATTGGTTATAACGCCAAAATAGGACGAGTATAGTCTATTTTTATTCGGTCTGGAACTAGTTGTAGAACTATATAGTCTTTTCTGGGAACTAATTTTATATTAAAAAAAAAAAAGTATCTTAAATTTATTTTTTATAAGACTGCTTTTATTTAAAAATAAAAAAGTAATTTTAAATATGCAATTAATAATATGCGGATTTTTCTATTTAAAATTCATTACTATTTTTTTTATTATCTTATGTTTGTGATTGTCTTTAAATAGCATCCCAAATTTAATTTATTTTCTCTTCATGTACATAATTTTTTTAACATCGAAAATCTTCAATTTGATTTCATTTTCTTAAGAATTAATAGCTCTACATTTTACGTGCAATTTTCTCTTATTAAAAATTTAATACATATTTAAATTGCACAAATAGGCAAGACATTCCAATAATAACCACCTCCTTAATGTATATTACATTTTATAATAAATAATAGCATTAAGCTAATATCTCCCAAAAATATACTTAATTTTTTCTTTCATTTTACTTTCTTCAATGTTTGCTGTAAAAGAATTTGATGAGCTAAAATATTTCTGTTTTAGCTTTTAAATATTTAATGCAAATACCTAATAAAACTTTTTGCATTTGAAGCAGAAAAAAAAAGAGAAAAAAGTAAATACACAATTTTCAGCCTATTTGTAGGCAGTATTTTTCTTTTTTAATATCCCTTTGGAACACATCATACAATTGCCATTTAGCAATGACAGTAATGATGTAACACTCCCTCTAAAAAGAAAAAAATCATTGAAGAAAGCGTAATGTTGTTACAATTTGAACAACAACTCACGTTTGTTGATCAATTTAAAAGCCTGTAAAATGCTGCATAATTTAGTAATTTATACTTGAAACAAAATCAACACACGAATTGTAAAGAGAGTTTTAAACGGAAATATACATACCTATACATATTGATAAATCCTCCCTACAAATGCCTAAAAGTATGCCAAGTTTCCGGGGGTAACAGATAATGTTCAATGTCATTAGGGAAACTTGAAAATAAACTTTTTGCAAAGAAACACAAAAATATTTTTTGTTTTTATGTAAAATAAAAAGCAAAAATATGTTATTTTATGTATTGACAGTGTTTTTGTTTCATTTTCTTTTTTCTTGCTTTCTTTCTGTTTTTTTTTTCTTTGGCCTTTGCTAAACTAATTTAAATTCATGACCAACAATTGGCATCAATTCTGTTGTTTACTTTTAGGCTGATTTTTTTTTGTTATAAAAGAAAAATGAAGATGAATTTTTGTTTAGGAATCTTAAAAGAATTTACATCATTGACATACTTGTTCAAATTTAGTAAATCAAATTGAAAATTATTGTGGCATAAAGATTTGAAGGGAATATAAAGAAAGAAAAAAATAAATTTAAGGTCTTATGAAAATTAAGGTGTATGATAAAACAATTTGTTTGATTAAATAATATAGTATATTTTAAGGAGGGAAACTATTTTTATGCTAGACTTATTTCAAGGTTATATTTAACATTAAAGTTATTTAGGAAGGCACTACTTAGAAGAAAATAAATATTGCAAATATTTTTATAAACAATTTAAAATTAAAGAAAATAAAAATTATAGTAAAAGTAAAAATAGTAAAGAAAAAAAAATAATAATAGTAATAATAATAATAAAATAGAATCAAAATAATGTACCAAAGACTCTATATTTATAAAATAAATATATACAGTTTTTGATGGTACTATGGAAACATTATTAAAACGAAAAAGTACCTTTATTTCTTTTTAAAGCTATAGGTTATTTAATTAGTATTGAAAAATATTTGTAAGATTCCTGAAAAAATTACTATTCTGCATTTATTTTACCTTAATTTTCTTAATTTTTGGTTTTTATTATTTTTTTATTTTAAGAAAATATTGCCTATTTTTAGGGGCCACACAAATTAAAACAAAATTTTTATATTAAACTAATTTTTAAATAATTTTTTATCTTTTGCATAAAACTAAACTAATTTCGTTTTTTAAAAGTTTCTAAAATCATCTTTCATCTTTCTGAGAAAAAAATTTTTTTGCAACATAATTTCCTAAAATTATTTAAGAAAAATTATAATCATATGTTGGATTTTTGTTAATTTAGAATTTTGTTATCGATTTAAAGTTTTTAGTATATTTTTTACATTTTGTAAAATATTTAAATTATTTATTTTTTATGATAAAAAAATAAAAATTGTCTTATATTAAACCAAAATTTATAACGAAATATAAGAACTTAAAATAATGAAAAACTAAACTTTAAAGCTAAAGGCACTTTATTTATATTTTATTTTCTAAATCATATTAAATCGAAATGAAAATTTTATCAGGAAATCCTTTTAATTTTTATTAAATTATTTAGAATTTATAATTTCTTATTATTATTATTATTATTATTATTATTATTATTATTATATATTTTTTTAATTTTTGTTTTATTATTCTTTATTTTTAGTTTTTATTAGTTTTTAAATTTTTTAATTTTAAAAAACTGTTGCCTAATTTTTGGAGTTGTAAAAATATTTAAATATAATTTTTAACATAAAATTTATAATAAAATAAATGTTTAAATAATTTTGTATTTTTAGCTAAGAACAGTAGTATTTTGAGTTTAGAAGCGGGGTCTAATATTCGCAACAGGAGCGGAACTATAGGGGTTCAAAATAGACAACTTGTGTCATGGAAAAGGTTTAACCACTAGCGAATTTTGGTTCCTTACCCGATTTCCAAGATTATTATACCACCTTAAAGTACTTAATAAATCCTTTAGAAAACATGCTTGCATGTACTACTTATCTTATATATTTTTTGAGTTATATACATTTGAATTTTCAAAAATCTAAATTTTACAAGATCTTGGTTAAGGTTTTTCCATATATAGCCAAACATTTTCAACCGATTTTATTATATTTTATGTAGTTGGTTAAAAAGAAAAATTATCTATCGAACAAAGAAAATTTTTAGTCATTATCTTTATTGAGTCAAAAGTTAAACGATTTTGAACTGGAAAGTTTGCAAAAATTAACAAACAGATGGACGGACATTAGAATTCTTAAAAAAAATCTTTAAATTCGAAAAATATTTTTTTTCCACTTCTCGATTAATATGAAAACCAAATGAAAGTATTAATCTTTTGATATCACCTTTCCCCGAATTAAGTGGCATTTTCGACACATTTAACCCAAATGTATAGACGGACGGACGGACGGACATTGCCATGCTGCCAAAAAATATTTTAGAATTCTAAAAATGCATTTGTTTACTAACTAATAAATAGAAAAAATAGAAAGTGATCATTAAAATTTGGATATCACCTTTTCCTGAATGAAGCGTCATTTTGGTCCCATTTAACCCAAATGTATAGACGGAAGGACGGACATTACCATTCAGCCAAAAAACATGTTATAATTCTAGAAATACATTTTTTTACTTACTAATAAATAGAAAAATTAAATGTGATTATTAAAGTGTTGATACCACCCTTCTCTGAATTATGCATAATTTTCAACCCATTTAACTCTAATGTATTGACTGACGGACATTACCGTTCTGCTGAGAAAAATCTTAAAATTCGAAAACTGAATTTTTTTAACTAATAATCAGTAAAAAAAGTAAAACGTGATCATTAAAATATTGATATCACCTTTCCCTGAATTAAGCGCCATTTTCTACCCCTTTTACCCCAATGTGCTACGTTATCCTTCGAAATATGAAATTTTTCCCTCAAGTATTGTGAATTTATATTAAAAAAAAAAAAAAATAGACCTAATTTACAAATACAACTTTATGGGGCTTTTTTTCATTTGATCTTTTAAGCGCAATTTTTTATTCCAATTTGGTACAAATTCACCCCAAAAAATCAGATCACAAAATGCCCCAAAAACGATGAAATTTTGCCCCAAATTGTGTGTTGTTGTTTCCTATGTAATTTTTGGGGCCATTTTTCGTTTAGTGTTTTGGGGCCATAGTTCGCAGAGCTGAAACAAATATCTAATGGATGGGTTACTAAAAAAGTTATATTTTTCTGTAATCTGTAATATAATATCAAACAAAGAAAAAAATCAAGACTCTAAGATCACACGTTTCCAAATTATTGAATTTTATATATGTTAATAATTTATTGTTACTTTTTTCCAAATTAGAATTTTTTGTTTTATTTCATTTTTTTTTTTTTTTAATAAATTGTTTAATTATTTAAAAATATTTTCTTTTTATTAAAATGTGTCATTACAATTTTCTTATTTTATTAAAAAATTAGTGTAAATTGTTTTAAAACAATTTAATAAAATACAAGAAAATTTCTTTTAAAGGCAACTGACACAAAATAAATTGTAAATTTCAACCTAAGAGATAAAAATAATTAAAAATATTTCTCAAAACTAACTTAATCTACCTCCTTAAAATATACTTTAAATTAAACCCGAACAAGAGAAAATATTAAAAAAAAGAGCTTTTCTCTTAACTTTAAAAACAACTTTCTTATATTGAAAGTTCTTCTAAAAAAAACTCTCATACATTCTAATTTATCAGCCCATTGTTTTTATTAATGAAATTCTAATCACAAATAAAAAAACTTACCCACTTCAGCTGCTACGGTCGTTATACTGTTGTTGTCATACCAATCATCGCTTCCTCCACGTTCACTGACACCGCCATCTAAACCACAAGAACGCCATTTACTTGACCAAAAGCCTCCTTTAAAACATTGAGAACAACAACATATTGAAAAACCTAAAATCAATATAAACCAGGCTAAAATCATCATAACCACTGTAGTGGTATTATCAAAGGGATTATCTATATTATTTATTTTATAGAGCAGCAGTTGATCTTCACCGGAGATCATATGCTGGGTGTACGATTGATTCGTCATATTTCTATTTGTTTTTTCTTTTCTTTCTAAAGGAAATAATTAACAAACACGTTTAATTAAATTAACATTTTTTTTGTTTATTTTTTATATCTATAAATTGCGTTTGATAAGCGTTTATATTCAATTCTATTTTTTTACCGTTTTTGTTTAAACTTTAAAGGGAGACTGTTTGAATGAAAACAAAAATAACAATTATAATTCGAGAAGAAAAAAATAATATGTGAGAAAAATATAATAAATTATTGTTGTTGCTACACTACTGTTAAATAGTATTGCCTAGAGATCTTGTCAGTTAATTTTTCATCGTATCTGTGTTTATTTTTTTCTTCTCGTGTTTGTTTTTGTCATTTATCGTTTGTTTACATTTTGATGAGTTGAATGTATGTGGGAGCAAGGTAGTTGAATTTTGAAATTGTAAGAGAGCGAAGAAATTACAGTGAACTCTCGATAATGTGAACTAATTAATGTCGGGGTAGTTCATATTTTCGAATTTGTTCATATTTTCGATTGTGATTTTTTTTTTTTATACATATTACTAAGTTATTATTTCTAAAAATCATTTCTGCAAGGAATGAAAATGCAAAGATTACTAAAAAAACTTTTTGTAATTTATTTGGAACATAAAAAGTTTTTAAAAATCCATTTTATAAAGAGTACATACGTAGTATGTACATACAAAACAAACAAAATATTACGACAAAAAAATAAATAAAATTTACAATGAAAAAAGATAGGTACATACATATATAATTAAATATGGAAATAATCGGTTATTATTTTCTGTTTTTTCTTTTGTTCGACCAGCTTATTTACCGCCAATTCCCTGATTTTTTTCAATACTTTAATGTCAGTTTGATCGACCATATGAAATTCAGCCCATTGGACAGCTTTGTTAAAAATGTCGACAGCTTCTTTGGCTTTAATGTTGTTTTCAGTCGCTTCAATAAAACAGTCGTCATCATCGTCGGACTCTTCAATTAAATCATTTTCATCAAATGGCGTGACGTTCTCACAAGGATTATTGATCCAATCTCTAATGTTTACAGCAGTAAATACTTCCTGAGGGCACAATGTCTGTAGAAGATCTGCAGCAGTATTTTCTAAAGATCTAACCTCTGATTGCCACTTTTCTTTTAAAACGCTCAAAGGAACATTAAATTCAGGATCGTCTTCATCATTTACCATATTCAAAATATTTTTCCAACAGTTAGATAAAGTTTCTTTACCAACTCGGTTCCAGGATGCCTCTAGAATAGAAACTCCTTCTTTAAGTGTGATTTTTTCATCGATTCAAGCAAATCTCCCTCTTTTGCAATAATTGTTCCCAGAAGACTGTTCCTATAATGAAGTTTGGTGATTCTAATTGCATTTTGATCCATTGGCTGGATCAGAGCCGTTACATTTGGAGGCATGAGCATAGCTTCTATGGAACCATCCTCGGATTTAAGGTCGGATTCTGGTGGATGGGATTCGGCATTATCTATTAGGAGTAAAGCTTTTACTGGTAATCCTTTCTTCGTTAAAAAATCTGTCACCTTAATGAAAAATAAAACAGTAAGAATCCCAATTGAACTATTTTTACATGTTTACTTACCTCTGGCACAAAACAGTTGTGAAACCATTCTTTAAAAATGGAAGAAGTCATCCAAGCAGACTTTGAATTTCTGTAATTTACGGGACAGATAAAATTTTTAAAACTGCGAGGATTTTTCGATTTTCCTATTACTAAAAGTTTTATTTTATGAGATCCTGACGCATTTGCACAGCATAAAAATGTTATCCTTTGCTTTTCCATTTTTGCACCTGAGGCGCTTTTCTCCAATGACGTTACATATGTCTTTTGTGGGAAAAGTTTCCAATATAGACCAGACTCATCGGCATTATACAACTGATCATTGGATAAACCCAAATCTTCTATCTTTGCTTTCAATTTAATTTTAAAAGGATTTACGAACTGAGATTGCGCAGAAAGTTTTTCACCGCTTATCTGAAGGAGCCGAATTCCGTATCTCTTTTTAAATTTTTGTAGCCACCCATCGCTAGCATTGAAGTCATTTCCGTTTTCACTTATGTTTTTGTGAATTTGTTTGGCTTTCTCTTTCAACATCAACCCACTTACAGGGAGGTTTTTATTCCGCATGCAAATAATCCACTTATAGAGCGATTTTTCCATTTTTGGAAGATTGTAATGTTTTGCGTTTTCCGGGTCCATAAAACGTATTGTTCACACATTTTAAAATATTGTCTTTTTTATTTTTTATTGAACATATTGTTGATTTTGCAACTTTATACTTTTTACTTAACACTGTAACACTCGATCCTTTTTTTAAATATTCCAAAATTTCGCATTTCTCATTTAAGGATAAAAACTTTCGACTGTTTTTAGACATTACTAATTTTAAAAATAAATTCACGAACTTACCGCAACAAGTTACATAAAGCGACTAGCATTAAATACCTTTAAAATAATGGCATACTATGGTATTTATTAATTCGGGGATTCCGAACATTAAAAATAAATGCTTCTACAAATTAAAAAATCCCCAAAAATTAAAAAAAAAAAAAATTGTTCACTATTTAGAGCCATTAAACTTTGTTCACTATTTAGAGCGCCCATATAAAAAACTGAGTGTTCACATTAGTGGATAGTTCATTATATTGGATGTTCACATTACCGCGAGTTCACTGTAATAAATTGATTGTGTATAAAAAAAGCTTTTATTAACTGCAATTAATAAAAGTTAACTTACATATTTTGAATAAGAAAGCTTTCTAAGTTATTGTCACATATGGGTGTTGCCATAATTTTGAATTCAAGCAATTGAATTATTTGACGCTTCTTTTTACGAAATAAATATTGCATTGGGATTTTCTTTCTTATTTTTATTTCCAAAAATGCGAGGGTCCAACTGTCATTAAATGTCTTACTAATAAAGTTCCGAAAGAAACGTTCGCCGTGAAACTTGTTTGTGCGTTCCTGCACTCAATAAATGTTTTATCGATTACACTGGTCAACAAAAAAATCCTCCCCCATAGATGAATAGTTGGACTTGATGTATTTTGATGTGCTAAACACGAATCTTCTTTCAGTTTTTTTCCATCAGGTCTGGATTTTTTTTATGGGCGTGTCTAATATTTTGCCATTTAGTAAGGTCATTACTTTAGTATATTTCCTCATAAGGAGTGAGATCGAAAAAATCTTAACACACATTTTGCCTCATAACTTTTTTCGGAATCAATATTGGAAAATTTTTTTGATCTAGTTATCATGGAAAAATACTTCAGTTATTATTTTTAATAACAACCATGTTAATTTGTCCTTATTTTCGTTAAAATAAGTCCTACAAGTTATTAAAAAATTTCAAAAAATCCAAATAGGTCTTACAAATAATTGGCTACAGAATTAAATGTCGTCCGTAAAACCGTTTCTAATGTTATTAAACAGTATCAAGAGAATTTGACTATTGATGTGAAACCTAGTTCGGTAAGCAGAAAAGGACCACATGATATTGGGAAGGCCAGAAAATTGAAGGCATATTGAAAGGAACTCCAAACACATCTGGTAGAAAATCAGCTCAGTTTTCTCAGTACTTCGACTATTTGGTGCGAAAATTTAAAGCTAATGGGAAAGTTGATAACATATAAAGTTCAAAAAATTCCAAACTGGAATTCTGCAAAAAAAATTACAAGCTGGCAGAATCTTGTGTCTCAAAATTTTTTTATTGCTAATGCTCGAAGCAATGTTGGAGATAAGTTTAAGACCCAAAGGCAGCAAAAATTTCTTACAAAATTCATGGTATGACAAGCTTTTTGCAGTTGCGGCAAAACAGGAAAGACATTTGATACATTCGGATCTATAAATACCAAAATATGCATAAAGGAATATTTTCAAAAAAGATTTCTTCTTTTCTTAAGAAAACACAAGGTGTCCACATATTTTTGGAACCATTTGGTATCATGTCACTACGGTAAGAAAGCTCTGGAGTGGGACCAAATCAATAAAATAGTTTTAGTACTAAGAGAGGTCAATTTTCAAAATTGTCCATAGCTTATACCAGTGGAGAGATATTGAGCTCTTGAGCTCTTGTGAGAGCACAAAAAAGGTGTCCCAAAATACCAAAGATTTTAACAGAAGATGTGCACACTTTTCCAAAAAAGTGACTGAAGCAACTATCAAATCTATAAAAGAAAGGGTTTTCAAAAATGGTCCACAATTTTATAATTAGTGGTTAGTGCGTTAAATATGACATTAGTTTTAAATAAAATTCTACATTAAAATATGATGGTGAATTACTTAAAACACAACCTAGAATTTTCTATATTTTGGACTCTCTTATACTTAAACTAATAAAAATTTCGGTGTGTAAGTATTTCTTTACCTTTACATTAAATATTAGAACAAACAAATATTAAATTTTTTACATTCTACAAACTTCTTTATTATTTACCCAAGTGTTTTTGTAAAGTACAAAACGAACAAATTGTTTAAACATTTACAAAATATGTATAAAAGGTTTTGTCTTGTAATATAAGAAATTTAGTTATTTTTAAAAAACTTTTATAAATAGACGTGTAGTTGATAAAATTGGTTAAGTTTTTAGATACATAGAAGAATGGATATTAAAAAAATTATTATAATATGCATAGGTGGGTGTTTATAATAAAATTTGGGTTTAGGATAAGATTAAATTATTATTAATATAATTTTTTTCTAATTTTAGCTTTTTCGGTGTTGGCTTATGCTCAAGCTCAGGATAGTGCCTTAACACAAGATGAAATACGAAAACCTGAAAGTTATACAGCTACCACCATTAGCCCCTTTGAAACTGAAAATAATGAAGATGTTAAGGATATTGATGAAGAAGTTCCAGAAACTACCTTAAGTCCCTTTGAAACTGCTACTGAAAAACCGGTATTTGAAACAGAACCTCAACAAATATCTGAACATTTAAAAAATATTCATGAAGCTCTTGAAAAATCTAAAGAAAGCTCAGTTGTTAAAGAATCTCAGGAAAAACCTAAAAAACCTGAAATTGTGAAACAATCATCAAAAAAACCCAAACAAAATAAAGAAGAAAAACCCGAAGTTGTAGGAGAGATCAGTGTTTTCTATGTAGATGAGTTTGGTAATGAAGTAAATTATGATAAAAATTTATATTATTGTGAAAATTGTTTCGAAGAAGAGAAGAATGATAAAAATGTTTACTACTTTACCGAGGAGGAAAATTTTGAAATGAATGGTAAAGAAGAAGTATATCCAGAAATTGAATTTAGTGAAGATTTAGATGAGGACAATATTATTGATGATGATGCTGAAGAGGACTTGAATGATGATATGGATGATGATGCTGACAGTGATATATTCGAGGATGATGATCTAGAAGAGGAACCATTGTTTGATGATGAGGATGTAGATTTTTTTGATATTGATGGTCAAGAAGAAGAACCTCAATTTGACGATGATGATGCTAATGAAGAGGGATCTGGATTTTATGGGGAATAAAAAAATTTTCTTTATAAGATTAATTTGTTTATGCCTTGAGAATAATTAATAAAAGATTTTTTATTTCATTAAATTTAATGCAATTTTTCATTTATTATATTTCTTATTTCTTATATTTCATCAAAAAATCCCCCTTCAAATAAACTCATGCAAAAGCTTTATAAAATCATTAATTCCTTTAAGTATTTTTCCCCTCTTAATCACATTCTTTAACATCAATCCCTTTTTGGTAATTTTCAACAAGTTTGCCAACTCTCTTTCAAGTATAATACAAATATTATTTAACCCACTAAATCGTTACTTAAAATCTTCAAAAGCAAAAATTTTTGAAAACAAATAATGAAAAAAAAAACAAAACTCAAGTATCTTAACTTTTAATCATCACTTTATAGCTTGTTATCACAAATCTTTAACAAGTTTTTCACTGAAATTTTAAATAACTTAACGAAAGCAGCAAAAGATTACTTTTGTGGTCAAAATCTTTAGCCAAAACCTAAACTGCATTGAAGTTCAAGCAGTCAGTCCGTCCATCTAACCATTCGTCTGTCATCCATTCAGTCATTGTAGCTCTATGTTTAAACTTGGTTGCCAACTACTTCATCACCTTTTAGCCACTTCAAAATTGTATGTTGCTGCTCTTGAAATATTGTTGCTGTTGTCGTTGTTGTTATAATTGTTGCAATGGACAAAGTTTTATGCTATTGATGCAGATGATGATGATAATGATGTTGGCATTTATTCTCCAAAAATAGTGCTTTTGCCACAAATAAAAACTTCAAGTGGGAGAGAAGATACTTGAGTTTAAGCGCCACCATGTACTTGAACTAAAATCATTAAAAAATGATTGGAAATAAAAGTTTATTTGTTTCATTTATGTTCTTTTTCTTTTTGTTCATTTAATGTAAAAGGAATTTTTTTTTGTGAAAAATACTTAAAAGAAATGAAATATAAAAGTATGGTAATTATTTGATGTTTGAGTGTAAAAAAGGTTTGTAGTTTTTGTATGGCTACGAGTGCGCTATATAAAATACACTAAATAACCTTTTATAATAAGTATTATAAGTACCGTTATAATAAGTATTGAACCGCTTAACTTTTTTATATCTTTAAATGCTTACACTATATAAATTCTTATAAAACACGAATTACCTTACAAGGCTCGATATTTTAGCAACTTTCGAATTTTAACCGTAACTCCCCCTAAAATTGTTCTTTGGGTTGCAAAAACATACTGTGTGAAATATTAAGGAGTGAGATCGAAAAATCCTCAACATACATTATATTCAATAACTTGGAAACGTTTGATCTTAGAGTTTTCATTATTTTTTTAATCATTTGATAATTTAGCACAGATCACAGAAATATATAATTTTTATAGTTCTAACCTAACTAATTACAAAATTATGGACCATTTTTGAAAACCCTTTCTTTGGAGATTTGATAGTTGCTTCAGTCACTTTTTTGGAACAGTGTGCACATCTTCTGTTAAAATCTTCGGTATTTTGGGACTCCTTTTGTGTGCTCTTGAATTCACTTTTCACAAGAGCACAATATCTCTCCACTGGTCTAAGCTATGGACAATTTTGAAAATTGTCCTCTCTTGGTACTAAAACTATGTTATTGATTTGGTACCACTCCAGAGCTTTATACCGTAGTGACATGATACCAAATGGATCCAAAAATATGTGGAAACGTTGTGCTTTCTTAAGAAAAGAAGAAGTTTTTTTTTTGCAAATATTCCTTTATGCTTATTTTGGTATTTATAGATCCGAATGTATCAAATGACTTTCCTGTTTTGCCGCAACTGCAAAAAGCTTGTCATACTATGAATTTTGTAAGAAATTTTTGCTGCTTTTGGGTCTTAAACTTATCTCCAACATAGCTTCGAGCATTAGCAATAAAAAATTTTTGAGGCACAAGCTGCGAGGATTCTGCCAGTACCTACGTTTCTTCGTCATTTATACAGCTTGAGTATTTTTGTATGAAATTTGGTTTTAAATTCCGAGTCCTATTTTTGGCTTGTAATTTTTTTTGCAGAATTCCAGTATGGAATTTTTTGAACTTTATATGTATTAAAATTGTGATTTAGTTTTATTTATTTTCAAAGATTCAAACTATTTTACACAAAAGAAAAAATTACAAGTCAATACAAATTAATTTTGAAAACTTGAAAGCAAAATATTTTAAAACATACTACTAAAAATACAAATATAATTTTTAACATCAGCAAGTGAAAAAATAAACAGTATATTTTTAACAATATGTTATCAACTTTCCCATTAACTTTAAATTTTCGCACTAAATAGTCGAAGCACTGAGAAAACTGAGCTAATTTTCTACCAGATGTGTTTGGAGTTCCTTTCAATATGCCTTCAATTTTCTGGCCTTCCCAATATCATGTGGTCCTTTTTTCTTACCGAACTAGGTTTCACATCAATAGTCAAATTCTCCTGATACTGTTTAATAACATTAGAAACGGTTTTACGGACATTTAATTCTGTGGCCAATTATTTGTAAGATCTATTTGGATTTTTTGAAATTTTTTAATAACTTGTAGGACGTAAATCTTTTTCGTCACTTATTTTGATGAAAATAAGGACAAATTAACATGGTTGTTATTAAAAATAATAACTAAAGTATTTTTTCATGATAACTAGATCAAAAAAAATTTTGAATATTGATACCGAAAAAAGTTATGAGGCAAAATGTGTGTTAAGATTTTTTCGATCTCACTCCTTAGTGAAATCGGATATCGCTAAATCGTGCCGCATCGGCTCTGAAGTTTGTAGGTTGCGTTTATATGGAAGAAAATTCTGCTTTTTACCGTTTTAGAAAAAGTTTGCTATTAAATACTTTGTTTTGCAACTAAATGTTAAAAAATCGAAATCTAAAGATAACTATCTATCAAATAAGATATAAGAAAATATATTAAAAATCGTTAAAGTTATTACGAATTTCCCAGATCATCAACGTGTTTTAGAACACTTGTGTAATAAGCTAAAGCAAATGTCTGGAAAAACCGAGGTCATTATTATACATTGATACAAAAAAATGTACTTCAGAAAAATTATTGGGAAATGTATACTCTATAAATGTCGATTTCTCGCCTCGATAATTTCGCTAAAATTGATATTAAATGCTTAGAGGTGATAACTATCATTAACTGTTTTCACTTACTGGATTTGGATTAACTAATACAGTTGGCAGTGTTGATCATATCATGTTAGCAGGGATAAACAGTGTTGCAAACTGAAAAAAGCGTCAAAATAAATGGGACCAAATGTGGCATTATTCCCGATTATCAAAAAAATATAACATATACTTCAGAGATGATAACAACGCACAGTGTCCCATTTCAAAAATAAAATCGAAATAAATCTGCGATTTCAGAATGGATGATCCGAAATTTCACACAGTGATACTTGAAGTGTAAGCGAGCTTAAGTTTTGAGTTTGCATCATATAGATCTACTGGGGACGGGTCCACATGGTCCCAAAGTTGCACACCTAAAAAAACAAACCTGATTCGTTATATCTGCATCGATTTCAAATATTTTTACATGAACGGATTCTACTGGAAGAGATCTACAAAAAACCTTGTGAGCATATCTTATCTGTTTTAGTTTACGAGATATTCGGCTTCAAAGATAAAAATTTTATATTTTGACCTACCTTGGTAAAGTTTTTTCATTATAGCGGGTCCAAACTTCACTCGATTTTCTGGGAATATCTTTTATTTTATTAACAACAAATAACAAAATTATGTAAAAAAAAGTAAAAATCTTTACAGAATCAAAAGTTATATGCAATTGAATTTGAACTTTGAAAAAAAGTAGATTTTTCGCCATTTTTTTTTTTTGTCAAAAAAGTAGTTACAATATTTTTTAGTTATAAAAAAATTTTCTTAAGTAACATTACAGTATTTATATTTTTCTGAAAGATAACTCTATAGAAAATTGTTTGAAGGAGAAAAAATTGTAAAAATTTTATTCCTGAGATATCTATGGTCTCCCAAATTCGACCTATTTTTTTTCATGATTTTCCAATTTTCGCCTCAATTTTTCAAATCGCAAAGCTGGATTTAAGAACAATATAAAAAAAGGTTATATTTTTAACATAGATTTAAAGGGTTATATTTTTAACTTAGATTAATGTGTTTTAAAATTTCTGGATATAGAAATTTTTACTCCCCGATATCGGTTGGAGGGATATAGTATAAAAAGTAAAAAATACCATTTTTGGAAATTTTAGAAAGTTTTTTGAGAATTGCGGGCTTTTTGTTAACAAATGCAAAAAATACCTAAAATTAAGCGTTAAAAAATCTACTCAGGTGTAAAATATCATTCAAAAATATCCACTCACAAAAATTTTATTCCAAAATTAAAAATGAATAATATGTACAAAATCAATTCTTGCTTAATTTTTTTTGCAAAAAAGCCTTAAAAAAATTTTCGTATTATAAATACTTTTATATATATTTGAAAAGAAGACAAAATTTCATATTTGTTGTTAATGCAAACTCAAAACTTAAGCTCGTCCATACTTCAAGTATCACTGTGTGAAATTTCATTGAAATCGAATCATCCGTTCGTAAATTCAAGATTTATTTCCATTTTGTTTTTGAAATGGGACACAATTTTTGGCGGAAAACAAAACAAAATCTTAATTTTTTTTTAGACTTTAACCGCGATGACACCAAGATGAAGCTATATGCAAAAAATCGCTTTTCTCCATCAAACTCCGAGGTTGAGCCACTTTTTGCTCTGATTTTCTTGGACTATATGGAATTAAGATTACATGAAATGATAGTGAAAATACAATGCATGAATTAGGTTTCCATTTTCTGTAACGAATAGATAAAAATCCATAAAAAAAATTCTGAAATAAATTAATTTCGGACTAAATTATGCAATATTGGTTACTAAAAGCACTTAGAAAACGAATATCCGAAATTGTTTGAATTTTATTGGATTTCCAATTTTTCATTTTGCTTTATTCTTTCCTTCAAATGTGATCAAATCGTGTTTAAGAAAACGAATGCAGTAAGTCTTAATCCTCTAATTTCCATGTAAGAGATACATATGTATAGGAGAAGTACATATGAGCCAAATCAATATTATGTACAACACGCCCTTTTGATAAGTACTCACAATCACTGGCTATGATACAACTGATATCGATACGTATGGGTGTAGTCTATAATAGTTTTGACAGAAACTAGAGAAAGAAAAAATATTGTGCATAATACCTTATCTGGTAGTATTTGTGAACCTACGAATTTAATCGAAAATGATTTATTTTTGCATTAGATGTCATTAGCTCCTATGAAAATAGGTATTACTAATCAGTACTTACTCATTATTTTTTTTATTCAAAATAAATTTATTTAAAATTTTCTTTAATTTTTTTTCTCAATATTCCTTAAGATCGTGTGAAAAACTTATTAACATTTTTATTATTCAGTTCAATGTGTTATTTTCTTTTGTATTTCTCATTCTTTTTCCATTGATTGCTTCTGTCTTTTCACAAAGAGTAAAACAAATTGTAAAAAAAATTATGTTTAAGAAAACTATATTATATTATGTACAACACAATATACTTGTTCATATATTCATATGCATATGAATCTTTCAACTGATTTACATATTTATTATGTGATTTTTTATATGGTTGAACAGTGATTTTATATTGTTCTTTATCTCGGAAAATAGAGGTAGGTACGAGGTGGGTGTTAATATATATTTTTGATTACATATCTTCTAAGTACTTGGGAACCTATGAATGTTAATTTTTTTATTTGGAATGAAGTACTCCGCATTTATCTGGAGGAATATGAATGCGAATTAAAAAAATGTATTAACAGACAAATTTTCTTCAATATGAGAGAAATTATAAAATAAACACTGCCTTTAGATCTTCATGGGCTACTCTGAACTTGTGTTAAGGAACTTTTCAAATTCTAGGAATTAATTCTCGAATAACTAATTGGTTGGTTGGTTTATGTGGTAGCCCGTAAACTTACGGGCAATCAATTAGACTCGTTAGATTCCGGTTTGATGAGACCACACTACTCGCCAGGTGAACCAGTTGGATTGAGTCTGTAATGAGATGGAAGTGTAGGGAAAAGAAATAAGAACATAAATAATTTAGATCCAGCCAGTAAAATTTTGATATTTAATAATATCACTGAGTCTAGTGTCAGATATCTCACAGAGGTTTGTAACGAAGTTTTATGGTATTAAATGAATTTATACCATGAAACGTTATTACATAAATTTTATTTTTATCCGGATTATTTTATTTACTAATTTATCATATTATATTATACACCTCATCAGTGAATACCCTATTATTATTTTACCTTATCTGTAAACATCCTTATTGTTGTTCTAAGAATTGAGATCTAATAATTCTCATTAAGTTTATATAATTGTTCTTATAAGTACTCTAAGTTTGTATGGTATAGTTGCGGTTCAATTTGCCAAATTCTAAGACAGCTGACATTACGGTATAAATTGCCTTATTTCAAGACACTTGATATCGTAACATCAGCCACTGTTTCTCTGGTACTCGGATTAGGTTCGAGCGTCAGGGGCATACCTTGCACAGCATTCAGTCTGCTTCGGATACAGCGGCTTTGCTCCGTTTGTTTCGGCACTACAACTTCAGTCGTCAGTCCCGATACCACTACTTCGGTTGTTCGTCTCGGCACTGCAACTTCGGTTGTTAGTTTTGGCACCGTGACTTCGGTCATCGGTTTTGGCACAGCGAACTATCGTCTGTCTCGGCACTGCAACTTCGGTTGTTAGTTTTGGCACCGTGACTTCGGTCATCGGTTTTGGCACAGCGATTTATATCGTCTGTTATACCCATTAGATTAAGTCTGAATTTTGTAATCTAGCTTTAAGAAATCGTATTATTACATTAGTATTCATGTTATATTTAAGTATCATTAACGATCCTGCTTGCTGCATAATTCCCGAGGGAACTGCATCTTCAACTTTGCATCTACCAGTAGAATCCGAATTACATGAGAAGTAACCGACTGAATCCCTACATATCATCGTGCTGCTAGAAATTTATTCAACACAAAAGTATTAACTATAATTTGTCGTTACCGATATCTTAAACACTGAATTATTAAATAAAGATACATTGTATAATTATCCCCCAGAAAGGGTAAACAAATTGTGTTCTCACTTCAGGTTCGTGGATCTCGTAAGTCGATCCGTATTGTCTCCTTCTCGCGATTACCACAACTACGACAGTATTCATTGTAAGGGAGAACAAGTCTGCTGGCATGTTTTCCGAATAACCAATGACCCGTGAATAATGCTGCTATTCTCGAGATGTCTTTGTGTTTGTAGCTTATGAGTTGCGTTGAGTGTTTCTCGTTGTAGGTAGGCCACGTTTCGCGACTCTACATGTCCAGATTTCGCCATCTATTTTTCGCCTTTTCGAGATAGTGATGTCATACAGTCAACTTAGTTCTAACAGTTCCTATTTACACAGTCTGATTAGAATAGAGGTAGTTTTGTGTGATTTGAACGATAGTATTGCTGCCTGGTTGTCGACGAATATACCAATATTCCCTTGAATATTTTTATCACGAATTAGTTTCCACGCCTCTCTGACCGCAAGTATTTTCGCTTGGAATACGCTTGCCTCATCAGGGAGTCTATATGAGTGTCTAATTCCAAGGTTGTGAGAGAAGACACCAGAGCCGACATCGCACAGTGTGCGATTCAAAAAATGAAATAGAAATAATTATAGAACTTCGGAACGCCTGTTCCGATTTTCACATGGTGATAGTAGAGGCGAGTTTAAGTTTTGAACTTGGACCATATAGACCTACAGGCAGCGAGTCCACAAAGTTGGACACGTCGGGTACAAAATTAAAAACTATCCTGATTCCTTATATCTGAACCGATTTGAAAGATTTTTGTATATAAGGATTCTGCTATTCGAGATCTACAAAAAACATTGTCGTATGCATATATTATCTATTTTAGTTTAAGAGATATTAAGCTTCAAAAATTAAAATTTTTACTTTTTAGCCTGTCTTGGTGAAGTTTTTTCTCTACAGTCCAATTTTCACCCGATTTTTCTTTATTTTTTTTTTAATTTCATTAACAACAAATAGAAAAATTGTGCAAAGAAAGAATTTTGAAAAAATATTTACGGAGTCAAAAGTTATAGACATTTAAAATTAAATTTTGAAAAAATTTCGATTTTTTTCCGGTTTTTTTGCTAAAAAAGTGGTCTTATTCTTTTTCAGTTATATAAAAATTTTCTTAAGTAACATATATAACATTTATATTTTTCTGAAAGATAACTAAGCAAAAAATACTTTAAAGGAAAAAAAATCTTTTTGAAATTGATTTTTGCGTGGACCAGGGTTTCCCAAATTTCACCTAATTTTCCAACAAATTTCGAATTTCTGCCTTAATTTCTCAAATCGCAAAGCTGGAATCAAAAAAAAAGTTATACTTTTAATATAGTCTAATATGTTTTTAATTTTTTTGTAGTAGACAATTTTGCTCCCCGATATTGGTTGGAAAGATATAGCAAAAAAAGTAAAAAATCTCATTTTTGGAAATTTTTTTAAGTTTTTTGGGAATTACGGTATTTTCTTAGAAAAATCTAAAAAAGTGAATAACGCTTTGAATTAAACATCAAAAAATCTATTTAGCTGTAAAATATCATTCAATACTATTAACTAACAAGAATTTTATTGCATAATTAAAAATGAAAAATATTCAAAAAAATCACAAATCCATCCATTCTCAGTGTTTTTTGCAGAAAGTCTTTAACAAATTTTCGTATTGTAAAAATTTGTATAAATATTTGAAAAGAAGGCAAAATTTCCTAAACACTGATGTACAACAAGTGTATATTGGTATTTTTGCGTTTGCAATTAATGGGTTATAAATTTATGGTTTAAAGTAATTTGGCCAATATTGACTCATATTTATATGATTGGTAATGCCGCTCATGATAATGCCGTGCATCGCAGTTCATCTTTGAGCTGTCAGTGTATAATTTAGTTCCATATTGTTCAAGAAGATTTTTCCTTCTCCATTCACTCCTGGTGGGGAATAGGACTTTAATGATATTTCTGAAGTCCATTTGGGGAGTCATATAGTCGGTAGATTGATTGAATTGTGGGGGCATTCAACTTAATATCCTCGTGTGCCCATATGTTCTTGATCTCCAGCTCTCCGTTGCAGATAATCTTATCGCACTATTGATTGATGATTCAATAATATGTAGGTCTATGGGTGTCAGGTGCAATATAGGGTTCAGAGCTTCTTAGGGACTAGTACGTAATGCACTTGCGGTACAAATGGAAGCAGATCTTTGTATCCTATAAAGTATCTCTTACTAGTAGCGGTCCACCAAACAAATGATTCATATACAAGAATGGGCCGTACTATTGCAGTATATAGCCATTTTGTCAATTTTGGACTCCCCATTTCACACTAAACTACAGGTGTAGTATGCAACCGTAGCCTTACTAACCCTATGTTGAATGTTTAGCTTCCATGAAAGCTTGGAGTCCAAAATAATGCCCAAAATAAAACCCATTCGTAATTGCATCACAATTTCATTGGCTACTTTGGAATTCAAAGAATTCTTAATCGAAAATTTTATTTTAAAAACTCCATAGACTAACCTCGTATATTTTGATTACTATAGAAATTATTCTAAACATTTGCATACGATAACAGTCTTATGAATGCTGTTTTTGTTGATGTTGTGATAACCCAACAAACCATCTAAATCTGTAACACCTAAGACAGCTCCCTAGATCTGAGAAATACACGTTAATAATGTATTGGATGTTATTCCTTTTTAAAGAACAAATTATAAAGTGTTAAGATTTTTATCCAGAGTTTAGCAATACAACTTCTTCAACATGCTCATCATCGTACAAACTCATCATCAAATTTAAAATCATAATCATTATTTTTCATCTTTTTATTATGTATTTTTCATTTCTACACATCATCTGCATATAAAGTACTTGATTTTGATTCTTTACTCGATTTAGTTTTTCTTCTTTTATTTTATTTTTATTTTTTTTTACAAGGAACTTGTAGCATTGACTGTTTTGTTGTATAGAAAATATAAAGAGAAAAACTGATTATGTATGCGTGACCATGTTGCATGTAGTTGGAATAAGAAGAAAATAATAGAAGTGAGCATCTAACTACAGTCAGAACCCTTTTTTCTTTTTATTCTTTATATTTTCGATATATATTTTTTTTCTAACAACTTAAAGTTGTAATGCACTCTGGTGTTATTTCTAAGATTTTTTTAAATGTTTTTTTCACCCAGTATTTTTTTTTTTTTTTCTCAAGTTTCTGGAGTATGTTTTATATGCATAAAGTAAGAAAATAAAATTGTATTTTCTTAATAAATATGATTGCATTTTATATAGAAATATATATGTTTAGACGTATATGTGTCTTTTGTATGTCAGTCAGTAAGTGTTTAGCTGAGTATGTCGTTTTTATAACGTTTGTATCCCAAGTTCTTTGAATTTTGTTGTTTATTTTTAAGAAATCCTCTTAAAGTATTTATATGAACTTCAATATCTACTAAGTATAGTTGAATGTTGTTATTATTCAACCATTCTTGCATAGATATTTATTTGTTCGTTTGTATTTAATATATAAATATCAAAATATTATTATTATTATTATTACATAATATAATATGCTAATGTTGTTATTATTGTTATACCCTACATTAGATGAAGAATATACTAAGTGGTTGCATCCATTGGAATCTTTTTAGATCTAGAAATCGTGGAGGATTATATCCTCAATTTCATGGTTATGTAGTTCCCTTCATAGAGGAAAATATTACTTTTAAATACTCTATAAAAAGGAAGATGATCCACTAGCATGTTGGTTGGTGGCGCATTATTAACCAGATATTTCTTTGTGTTACTTTTATGTTCATCGTCTCACGAATAAAGGCAATAATTTTAATAATAAAGTTAAGAAGAGAACAAATACTACATTCGGATCTCCTTGGATCTATCCGAGAAATATCAAATGCTAGAAATAATATACTTGGTTGCGCAAACTTCATATTAACCATGATATGTTTATGTTACGATTATAAGGAGTGCGATTGAAAAAATCTTAACACACGTTTTGCCTTATAACTTCCTTCCGAAGCATTATTTAAAATTTTTTTGATCTAGTTATCTTTGAAAAATATATCAGTTATTATTTTTAATGACAACCATGTTGATTTGTTGTGAGTTTGATCAAAATGAGTGGCGAAAATAACACTGGTCAACAAACAAATCCTCCCCCGTAGACGAATAGTTGAACTTGATGTATTTTGTTGTGCTAAACACGAATCTGCTTCCAGTTTTTTTTCTATCAGGTCTGGATTTTTTGTTTATGGGCGTGTCTAATATTTCGCCCATAGTAAGGCCATTACTCTAGTATGTTTCCTCATAACTCAAGAAGGGTGTGTACGATTGATCAAAGTGATACACCAAAAGGTGAGGACTAAAAATGTCTTCAAATCATTTCAACTTAAGTTTTTTATGTGTTCAATAGTTTCAGAGTTATTTTGAAATAAGTGTCCGAAAAAAATCATTTTCATGCAAAATTTTAGATTTTTTTGTTACTAAAATTTATTTTAATAAATGAAAACATCTAAAATGTTACAGTTTATCATCTTTATCTTAAAGCTGGTAATGCTGCGAATAAAATAAGGCATATATCTTCAAAATTGATGCAGAAATCTAAATTTTATTCACAGTTAAGTAAAAATACCCATGTATACATACAATTGAGTAGAAATACAGTGGTGGGCAAAAAAAAAAAAACATTTTTTTATTTTTTCTTGAAACAAAAATAGGTGGACTAGGTGGATTCTGACGAGTTAAACAAGAATCTGCATTCACTTTTTTTCTATCGGGTACTAATTTTTTTTTATGTGTATGACTAATATCATCACCTTATTCAGCGGTCAAACTATAAAATTCGAGAATGGTTTGTCAAACTAAGTCTATAACTCAAGAACTCTTTACATAATTTCGATAAGTGATACATCAAAAGATGCATACCAAAATTGTCTTCAGAGTTATGGATTAAAATTTTCACCACTTTTTAAACAAATATTATTTTCAAACAAATATTAATTAATTAATACTAATTACAGGATAACTACGGAAATATTAACTGGACAAAAATTATATAAATTCAGCTTCAAGACAATTTAGGTTGCTATATATTAAAGTTCAATTTATCTTAATTGGACAAACTGTTCCACTTTCCACTTAGCTATAGGTATACATGGGTATCCAAACTTAACTGTGAATCCAATCAAGATTTGTGCATCAATTTTTGTAATACGTGGCTTTATTTACTCGTAGTTTCGCCAGCTTTGAGAAAAAGGTGATAAACTTAAATATTTTTGATGTTTTCACTTTTAAAAAAAGTTATAGTAAAAAAAAGAAATCTTGAATTTTGCATGAAAAACTTTTTTTCGACACTTTTTTCGAAATATCTCCTAAACTATTGAGCGGATAAAAACTTGATAGTAAAGTAATTTAAAGCTAATTGCGCATATCGTGGTATATCACTTATATAAATCGTGCATACCGTTCTCAAGTAATAATGAAATATACTCGAGTAATCGGCATATTTAGGGCACAATATTAGACACGGCCATAAAAAAAAATCCCGACCTGATGGAAAAAAAAAAACTGAAAGTAGATTCGAGTTTAGCATGCGGAATTCCATCTAGTCTACATATTTTTTTTTTTGAAGGAGCTCGAAAAAAAGTTTTTTTTTTTCGGGCAGTGTTATTAAAAAATTTCAAAAAATTCAAATTTGTCCTCCAAATAATTGGTCAAAGAAATAAATGTCTGCTGTCAAAAGGTTTTCAAGGTTATTAAAAAGTATTAGGAGAATTCGACCAATGATAGAAAACATGGTTCAGGAAGAAAGAAGGTCCACATGATATTGCGAAGGCCAAACAAATTGAAAGCATATTGAAAAAAACTCCAAACACAATTAGCTCAGTGCTGTGACTATTTGGTGCGAAAAGTTAAAGCTAATGCGGAATTAAAAACATATTAAGTCCAAAAAGTTTCACAGTGGAATCCTGCAAAAAAATTAGAAACCAAGAATAGGGCACGGAAATTAAAATCAAATTTCATACAAAAATACTCATGTTGTATACAGAACGATGAAACGTATATACTGGAAGATTTTTCGCAGCTTCCGGGTCAAAATTTTTATATTGCTGATGCTCGAGGACATGTTGAAGATAAGTTTTGGACTGAAAAGCTGACGAAATTTCCTAAAGAATTCGTGGTGTGGCAAGAATTTATGCAGTTGCGACAAAAGAAGCAAGTCATTTGCTACAGTGGACTCTATAAATGGTACCAAAGCAATAACATAATTTTTGTAACAAGAGAGGTCAATTCTTTTAATTGTCCGGAGCTAAGAGCAGTGGAGAGATATTGGACTTTTGTGAAAAGAGAAACGAAGAGGACAAAAGAAGTTTCCAAAATATCAAAGATTTTAAAAGGAGATGGACAGACTGTTCCAAAAAGTGACTGAAACAACTATCAAATCTCGAATGAAAGGGTTACCAAAAAAAAGGTCTACGATTTCAAAAGTAGTGGACATAATTATAAAAGTTATATTTTTCTGTAATTTGTAATTAAATAAAAAAACAATCAAAACTCTAAGATCAACCGTTTCCAATTTATTGAATTTTATATATGTTAAGATTTTTTCGATCGCACTCCTTAATAAATTATCTTAGTTTGAAAGAGAACAAATACCTCATTCAGACCCACTACGTCAGGGGTTCTCACAAGCAATAGGTTTACGGCCCCCTTAAGACATTATAACTCGAGAACGACCCATTATAATTGTTGTGTAAAAAGTAAACATTAAATCAAAGGTTGGTAGAGTGTTTTCAATGTTTCATATAAAATAAGATTTTTTCAAAGTAGAGCTTTTCTTTTCCCGAACTTTTTCCGCCCCGAAAATCTGCATTGATTTTTAAATTTCCCCGGATTCCGTTAATTCGCATCAAAAATAAATAAGTTAAATAAATTGATTTAATAAAACATTCACACGTATATAATTACAATTCTGTTTACTTTCGATCCCTATATGTATTGATCAATTCGATAAAAATTTACTAAATTTGAAGACATTTTGTAAAATTGAATTTTTTACTATTTTTCAAAAATGTTAAAAAATTTTTAACTTTGATAGCTTCTTATAAGAAAACAGCACAACCTAGCTTAAAGATTTTAATTGATATTGATACATAATTTTGTCTATTTTTATTCGGTGCTCAACTTTACTACAAAAATTTAAATTTTAAAATTCAATTAAGCGCCACTTTTGACACATTTTATTCCAACGAGCGCCGTAGGCCAAAATTTTTCGTTAAATATAAATAATTTCGATTTATTTGTGCGATGGAGCTAGAAGCTAAAACGAAAACTTTGAGGCTAAAAGCAAAATAAAAAGGCTAGATTTAACCTTAAAAAGCCAAAATGACAAACTTTAAATAAATTTTATATGTATATTTTACAGAAGAATATGGAAAATCTTAAATAAAAAAAAAAAAAAATAATAATAATTTAATTTGCTAAAATAATATATCAGATATTTATAATTGTCTCATTTTGTTTAAATTTTAAGATTTTTCAAAACTTTCAAGTAACATAACATAATGTTGGATATTATTTGACTCATATACATACATATGTGCATATGATTCCCACATAACACCTTATTTACATAAACATGCTGCATATTTACTTAGAATTATGATTGTTATATAACATTTTTTTAATATTATGCAGCTACAAAATCCAATTAATATTTTTAGATAATTTAAATATTTTTATTAGTATGAAATTATAAATATGCTTATTTATTTATAACAAAATCTATAATTCGATTTAATATTAATCGAACAACAATGACAATTATGTGGGTAAAACCATGATATAAAAAATAGAAGGTAGTTTCAATCAATATTTTGTTTATAAAAATAAGGATTTTTGAAGTTTTATTTAAATAAACATTTTTAATGAACGTTGCCAGACGACATTTAAAATTAGTTTTCAATTTCATGGGATTTTTATACTAAATTGTGTAATTTTAGTATATGATAATTATTTTCTATATACTATTTTTTAAATTAATTTAAAGATAAATTTCGATTTAAAAACCTTTAATTTTGGAAATATTAAATAATTAAATTAAAAATGTCCTAATTTTATAATAAAAGTAATATGGATCATAAAATCATAGCCTTTGAATATTTAGGCATTTATTCAGCTTCTGGTTCATTTAAATGCATTTTTTGCATATGCAATTCCAATTTAGGAACTATTTTAAAACGCTTGTTACACTTGGATACTGACAAGCATGTTTTGTTGCACTTTTCTTTAAATACGTACGATTCGTATTTTTTTAAGAACGAAATTCCGATGAACAGTGCGGACATGCATTAGCAGCTTTCAGTTGTATTGCTGTAGGAACTTTCGATGGTGTTTTAGTTTTTGCTTGCAGAGTCTTCAAACGCTGAACAAAACGTCTGGGTTTTGACGCTGCAATTACTTTTGCACTTTTTATTTTATTTGGTATACAATTTTTTAAATTTTATTTTTGTGTAATACGAAATAGTGTTTGAATTTAAAATAAATATAAAATAGATTATAAAAAGTCAAATTTTATTTGAATATGGTAGCGTTATTTTAACAAATTGTCATAATCCTTATGTATGTCAGAAAGTGATTTTAAATTAATACGAATTGATTGAAACTACCTTCTATTTTTTATATCATGGGTAAAACTGAATATAGTTAAAAATAATATAAATTTTTTTTTAATATAAAAGGAATTTTTTCTATTCCTAAAGTATACACAGAAAAAAGTCACAAATTAACAAATATATATGAAAATAATTCATTCATTTATAAACTTGTTTAAATTTGCACCTCTCACCAAAATGATTATATCAATTACTAAAAACTATAAAAAATACAAAACAGAAAAAAATTCCCAATTAATAAATTAATTAAATCAATCAAGTAGAGGATTGAATGAATTAAAAATGTTAAAATCATACAAAAAATTATTTTTATTTTATTTTTTCTTGAATATATTTATTAAATTTTACTGCAAAATTAAACAACTGAGTTAATTGAAAAAAGACGGTAATAATTTTTTCTGTGTAACTATAAATAAGAACGTTTATTTAAAAATATTTTAAATATTTGAAATCTGAAAATAATAAGGTTTATGATTTATTTTAAACTATCGAAATAATCTAGTTGTTAAACCTGACAGACCCTTGAGGTCTGTCAGATTCCAATTGAAGGTTTTTCTCTATTTTTGAATATCTTTCTTATTATTACAATAATATTTTTTTGGCACTTAAAAAGCAAATAAATAATTTCAAATTATTAAGGTTTAAATTAAAATTAGCAACAATACTTGCACATAAAATATTTCATTTTCTTAGAAAATATAATAAATTTCAAAATATCTTAATGAAATTCCATAAATTGTAAAGCAAAACAATGGAAACAAAATTCTAGTAAGTAACACTTTTCTATAAAAGAAAATATTTATTTATTTGTTTTTGGCAAAACCAACCACCCCTTTCGTTTTCAAATAGAAAAACACTTCAAAAAATTGTTTGCTTTTATATTATCACAGCTTAAAATAATCATAAGTTTGTTTAACAAAACCAAAAATATTATTAAGTATTTTTTTCATACAAACCTCCCCCAAAAATTGCATTAAAAATTCCACCCTCTTTGTCACCTTTTCTACATTACCCACCCACAACAAGTGCACGTGTTTAAACCTCCCCCTCAAAAGAAACTCAATAATCTTACAGTAGGAAAAAGGAAAAATATGCTAATATCCATGTAATCCCTGTAAATGGGTATTTTTTTTTTACAAACTTCTAACAATAACTACTACGAATGCCTTTAAACATTGTCATCATAACTCAATGTCACTACTGCTTAGAAAGGGAGAAAATCGAAAGAAAAAAAAAAAAAACGCATCATAAAGTTTTGGAATTTTTAATGATTTTTTATTTTTGCTACATGTTTAGAGTTATTTTAAATATTAAATTTCACCACTCTTACTACTCTACTCGCATAACATAACACTTGCTGAACGTTTTTACAGTTGTAAAACAAATGCAACCCTGTTTTATGTCACATTTTGTTGTCAGAAAAACATCAACAGACGGTAGCGTGAAATTTGGAACGAATTTTTCGGTAACAATTTAAATTTTGTTTTGGTTAAAATTCGGTTGTCTGTTTGTTTGGGGGTACGAATGTCGTTTTTAAAATGTTGATATTTTTAACTTGTATTATTTGTATTTTGGTTAGAAAATGGTTAGAGATGATTGTTTGGGGGCAACATGAAATTAATTAAATTTGATTTGTGAAAATAATAAAAAAAAAAATATATTTAGTAGCTACAACTCAGCAATAACATATTGTCGTGTTATTATATTTTTACATAGGGTGAATCTGGCCATTACTCCTTAAATCTTAATATCTGTCTTATAAGAAAGTCTAATTTTTTTCAGAGCATTTTTAAAATTAGTACTTATTTGTACAAAATAAATAAAGAAAACCCCTCCACTACGTCAGAAATATTGTAAGAAGGCAAAATAAAACTATAAAAGGTTATCTAGGACTGAACATTCGTATTGAAGAAATTTAAGGTCCGTGTAAGATACACATGGTAAGGTCAGGAGAAGAGTATTAAAACCGTTTTTTAGAAAAGAGAATAGGGCAAAATTCAATATTTTTCTTAGATTCATCGGGGTATACCTTCTTGTCTTCTTAACAATCCAAGAGTTCTTCCCCACACCATTCCATTTTGGAAGGAAATAGGACTTTTATTATTACGCCAAAATCTGTGTGACTAGGCGTGTAGTTGAAAGGTTGGTTTCGGAGTGACGAAAGCAACCTCTGCAGTTATCCTTACTGTACTGTAGATTGATATTAATATTAGGTGCAGGTCGTGAGATGATACAAGGTGTAGAATACTGTCCAGAACCGTTTAGGGGTTAGTACATCTGAGAAAAGTTTACAATTGTTAATTCCCAGCAAAAAAGAACATACAAAGAAGTAAATAAGATCCTAAACTTGTCATCCAGAAGTAGTGCAAATTCGGATAATTTCCAATGAATTTAACATAGGATTGTTATTGGAGGATGTTCTATTTTTTGACTCCTATTCACTTAGTATGAAGTAATGATCCCGATGTCATGAAAAATGTATTTTTATGATGTTGTTTTAAATCAGTGCAAGGAATGTAATTAAAATATCTTCTATGGAGTTATTTCTTTCGAATAAAAACAAATGTTTTTAAAATAATTTTTATTGAAAATTTACATAATTTGTTTTATGGTCAATCATCATCAATGTTTACAACAGTTAACTTCATTTGAATCGCTTTTTAGTAACATTTTGCTGGGTGTTTATGAACAAAAATAATTAATACGAAAGTTAGAATACTAATTCTAAAGATACTTATACTAAAAATTGTTGAAGTTCAACAAACTAAGGAGCCTCGTTTTTATATTATTAGGTGAGTCTGAGAAATCTACAAAATTGTATAACGAATTAACGTCAGAACAGATTTTATATAAGGGATCAAGGTTAGCAAAATTGGATCTATGGAATGAAATGGTAAATTATTGAGATCCTAAGATAATAATTAGATATTTTTGCAATATTAAATCTCACAGTTTTTAACCATGGTAGATTAAAGATAGTAATATTAAACTTTATGGTGAAAAGAACCAGTTTTCCAACATCTCCAAATTATTCTACTATACATAGTATCGCTTATTACGTTCATAAACAGACCCAATGACATTATCACCACATCGACCGGGTAAGCAACGACTTTTACTCTTCTGTTATACAAGAGTTAATGTTATTAACCCATAACAATGAAGAGATCATACCATACTGAAGCGTTCCCCTCTTTACTTTTAAATAGGGTATTCACTCGAATATTGTTTGTTCGATTAATCGACAAATGAAAATCAAATAATTGTTCGATTAAATTAAAATCAAGAATTTCGAGTAACAATTTATTCGAGCAAATTATGCCGATTAATCGAATAATTCGAGTAAAAAAATATTTTAAATATTTCCTTTCTTAACTAGCTTTTAGGATGTCTTAATTTTAAAAAATTTAGCTTAAAAACAATGTTTCAAAATTTGTATAGAATGTTTCGAATCTAAAAGTGGTACCATAAATTGGAATTTTATTAAAAAAAATTGTATTTAGTAAAAAGAACCAAATATATGCCTAAATTACAAGGTCGTTTTTTAATTACAAAAATTAAATAAAAAAATAAACGTCACTTTAAAAAATTATAAAGTAAAATTTAAATAATTGTAACATAAATATAATAAATAATAAGAAATGAATTGAAGGATTTTAAACTTGATTTGGAAAAACATATTTTTGGTTCTACGAATGAAAGTACATACTCGTAGTTTATATACCAATAAATTTTCAGTCTGGTGTAGAGGATGTGATAGTTTAAATGAAATTTGTATTATAGAAGGAATTTGGACTAAGAATTAAGTTTAGCATGTAAACTCGTTCTTTATGTTAAGAATAGCTGAACCACTTTAAATGGATGGTCCAAAGTGCTTTTTCTCATTTTCAAAATGCAATAACTCAGAAACTAATAAATATATTTTCGCAATTCTTTCACAGCCTAATGGCCAAAAACCTAAATAATATTTGTGTAAAATATTATACTGAGTCATCTTTACTAAATTATAGCAAAAATAGGAAGAAAGGAGAAATAAAATATTTTACATTTTGGTAGAAATTGTGGTTTAATTCAAAATTGAGCTAATTATAATTCCTACGCGTACATTTGGGAGAAAGAATTATTTATTTTAAATTTACAATAAATTTGTCCATTAAATGGAGAAAAGTAAGTAGTTCTAACTAATTGTATATTTGACTAATTTGTTGTACAAGTTTATATAATTTCATATATTTTTACACAGATATTGTTAAACATTTTTCAACAAAATTGAACTAAAACATATTCACTCTGATCACTATAAAACAAATGAGAGTAAATTATCTTAAAAACTGTATACATTTGAATAATTTTAAATGATCATCTTAATGCCTTCTAAATATTGAACATAATTGAATAATGAATTATAAAACATTCTAAAACCTTATACTCAAAATAAATCTGGGTTTAGTTGATCTCCGATACTTAAAAATATTGTACAAACATTTTGTATATAACTGAAAGCTTCTGTTATACATAGGTTAGTATGTGTCCAAATTAAAAAGTGAGGTTATGAGACAAAATCGCAAATTATTCCAAAATGGATAAAAACTCATGATTAATTTTAATTTTTATCAAAAGTATCGATAATCTCCTTGAAATGGGTATCATTGTTTTCACAGTGTAAAAACTAGTCATTTTATAGCGTCACAAAAGTTACAAAAAGCACTTCGGACTACCCTTAATATGAAATTTGGTTCAAATTGATAGACCAAATTTGTTAGACCTATTTATTTAACTATCAATGAATATATTAAATATAGAGAAACAACGGCATTATCAAAGCAAAAGAAACAAATATTCGCAAATATTTACGCAAATTTTAAATTTATATTATTTTGGAAAGACTATTTATTATTTTAAGCTATATTTTTGTTTTCTTTTTTGATAAGCATTTAAAAATCGAGTAAAATTTTAAAGTATAAATTAATCGAACAACTCGAGTAACTTAAAATATTTATTCGATTATTCGAGTAACTTAAAAACTGCATTTTCAAGTTATTTGATTATTCGAACAATTAAAAAGTCGGGTAAAATGAATACTCTACTTTTAAAGGATAGCGAAAATTGTTCTTATCTCTAGTAGATATACTAATTTTAACTATCCCTTAGAATATCTTTAGCTTAGTGTTTCCTAATCTCTAGTTCATTCATATTTCATTAAGAAAGTACTGTACCCAATCACTTTTAAGATGATTGTTTATTTTGGAGTTTTGAAATTTTTTTTCTTTGAGGATTATTTCATATTTCAGTCTTCAGTTTAATGCAGTATAGAGATAAAAATAATAAAAATATTATAATAATAATAAAAAAAGAGAAAGGTATAGTCGGTCAAGACTGACCATATGATACTCTACACCATTCCCATCCACAAAAATTTTGTTTCTTTTATAAACCTTATTTGTGTTAAATATTTACATAATACTAAAATTTCTGTCGGATTTATGCGCGTTAAAGTGATTTTCGGGAGAGGGGTTTATATGGGAGCTATGGTCAATTATGGACTGATTGATACCATATGTATCAATTTTCATCAAATTATCTTCAAAACTGCCACCCATACTTTGCGCACAAGCTTTACATGGATAGCCAGCCAGCCAGCCAACCAGACGGACGGATAGACATCGTTAAATCGATTCAAAAACTGATTCTGAGTTGACCAGTAACTTTAGGGTGTTATTTTTTCTCCGCATTATAATTTTCGTGTAGGGTATAAATACTAATAGTTTGTAATATTTGGAAATTTACCGTGGACAAATTTATTTTTAATGAAATTAAAAAAGATTTGGCTGTGCCGAATCTCTGCTACCCTTCACCATATTAACATATTACTATATTACCATCTTAGCATCTTCCCGACATCATAATACCATCTTACCGACAAATAATAAAATTTTCGCCATATGTATGTATGTATGTATGTATGTATGTATGTATGTATGTATGTATGTATGTATGTATGTATGTATGTATGTATGTATGTATGTATGTATGTATGTATGTATGTATGTATGTATGTATGTATGTATGTATGTATGTATGTATGTATGTATGTATGTATGTATGTATGTATGTATGTATGTATGTATGTATGTATGTATGTATGTATGTATGTATGTATGTATGTATGTATGTATGTATGTATGTATGTATGTATGTATGTATGTATGTATGTATGTATGTATGTATGTATGTTTGTTTGTTTGTATATATGTATGTACATATATATGTATGTACATATATACAAACTGACTGCATATACAAACAACAACAAGAACAACAATGTTAATCATTATATTATTGTTGTTACTTACTAAACTACTTGCCCATACAAAAAAAAAAAAAAAACAATGCTTAATATAAATATTTCTCTGTGTATTTATATTATTAAATTTTTTTAATTTTTGGCCTATAACTCGGTTGTTTATGGACGAATTTGGTTGATTAAAAAACCGAAATTTTGTAAAACTATTTATGACCAACCTGTTCAATAGCGAAACCCGTAGCTTATATAGGAGCTTCAAAAAGTCTAAAAATGTGTTTTGGCCGATATCTGGAATATAGTGGACCGATTCTTTTAAAAAAAAAAAATTTGAAGAAAGATTTTGAATTTTTCGTGCAAAAACGAAGTCGCTAGCTTGTATAGTAGCCGAGAAAAGCCGATAACAAATACGATTTTTTGGTTTTTTTCCGATATCTCAGTTATTTATTATTTTATTAGCTATTTTTTAAGGAATATTTCCTGTAATTTGATGTATAAAACATATATATCCGATAATTGGGGCTTTCTAAAAACTGATTTAACAGACAGACGGTCATCTTTATATCGATAAGGATCCCTATCAATAAGGATCCAGAATATATATACATTTTGGGGTCTTAGATGAATATTGTAGAAATTACAAACTTATATATACCCTTTACACCTGTGGTGAAGGGTATAATAATATAAAAATTATTTGTTGATATATAGTACTTGGTTTAATTTCGTACCCTTGCAACACTTCTGGGACTCAGAGAATTGTTATGTTTTTAACAAATTCCTGAGATATGGAATAGCATGAGCATTTTTGGCTTATTTTTCATAGTTACTGCCAATTACCGAATAATACAGGCTATAGATAATATATGAGATTCAAATCAAATACTGCTATGTCCCCTCCAGTATCTTAACTTTATTCCAGACATACGAACTCTTCACAGTATGGGATAAATGCTTAGAGTCATTGTCCTGGAAAAATACCCGTTTTATTTGAAAAGTGGTGTGGCCAATACGAGTATATGTATATTTGTATTAATTGTGGAAACGTCTTTCAATTCGGTTTCGCAAAATGTAAGTGAAAATTATATCTCACCTTCAACAAGATCAAATTTAGATTTTATAATAACATAAGGGAGTAAATAGTACACAGAGAAAACAGATTCGTTGTGGCAACCGAATATTTTGCTAAACGAATTCTGTCGGTTCCACGTATTACTTGATAAATTTGGTTGCATATACCGAATTTTTCAATAAATTCAACGGAATTTTTCGATACATGCAACTGGTTTTATATAAAAATAATTCGATTACTAAAACCAAATTTCAATAGAAGAAACCAATTTAAAAAGTCATTTGATTTTTATTTATTTTGTATTTTTTGTTTTATACTATTTTATTACAGCTCTATATTTATTATACAAAACATGTTATTAAGTTGATTATTTTAACTCTGGAAGCAGTTTCGCCTTTCTCTTGGTCTGTTTCTTCCATTGGTCTGTTCCTTATTATTTGCTTGCATCCATAATAAACGGATCTAAATTTGGAATGAATTGATTACAAGCTAAATTTTAAGCAAAAATTTCACTTTATTCTTCATTTTTTGGCCCTAAATATCCAGATTAGCGTGGGTTTATATCCGTATAGCACTACCTTAGAAAATGTTTACTATTATTTCTTTCTAAGTATTTCAACATGTTACTATATCGCGATTAAACTTACCGTATCCTTTTAATTATGCAACTGAGAAAAGAAAAATTGTATTGATTACCAACACCAACACGGTTATATTATTGGTTCTAAATAAGGAAAATTTATTCAGGTTTTGAAGCATGTTACTATAACCATTTTTATGATTGTTATCAGCAACAATGAATCTTAAAAACTAACAAATTCCTGAGATATGGAATAGCATGAGCATTTTTGGCTTATTTTTCATAGTTACTGCCAATTACCGAATAATACAGGCTATAGATAATATATGAGATTCAAATCAAATACTGCTATGTCCCCTCCAGTATCTTCACTTTATTCCAGACATACTGTATTTAATTGAATACAGGGAACTGTATTCAATTAAATACAGTTCCCTGCAATAAATTGGTAAATTATTGTAAATATAGGCATTGATGACCTTTTTTCTGTATATATATATATATATATATATATATATATATATATATATATATATATATATATATATATATATATATATATATATATATATATATATATATATATATATATATATATATATATATATATATATATATATTTGTTGAAATTCCCTTCGATATTCAAGACAACAAAGTGTAACTTCAGTCAACTTTCTTCCGTTATAGGCATATTGATACGGCTACAACTGATATGATTCGATTTGTACGCGTTAATAGTAGTCCACCATTGTTTCAGAAGAAAATATAACAATTGGTGTGAATTCTTTCACCTTATATAACAATTACATAAGCTGCAATATTCAATATAAGGACTGCGCACGAAAAAATCCGTGCATGCTCTTGTGCTAATAACTTTTGATGTGGTGAAAAATGAATAATTCTGTTAACTGTTTTGTATTTGCCATTATGTTCACTTGCCATGTGCTAAGTTTCATGGTAATAGCAAAATTGGTTTTTCTTAAAATGGAGGTTTAACAAAAAACACATAAACACATATTTAAAATTTTTCATGAAATCTTACATTGGTCATATAAAATAATTGCAAGGAAGGCTATTGTGATGAAGAATACAGGTCATAATATTATACAAAGTAGTCATGATCACTGAATGGTAACCTGGTAGTGGAAGATAAATAATATCTTCAGGCTGTAGGACTCAGGCAAAATAGAAAGGATTTTGAGAGAAATTCACCTCATCTCAGAAAGAAAAGTGTCACAAAAAGTTAATTGCTTTGAATCTTTATTTTAAAGGAAGTCTAGCATGAAGTCTAGCATTATTGCAGAAAAATTTCGTGTATCAAAGAAATCAAAATTTCCAACAAAGCTTTTGAAATGGGAAGTCATATACATACGCTGGAATGAAGCACTTCATTCTTAAAATATGGTTGCATTAACACAGAAATTTACGAGAAAGACTTCTTCCTTTCCTAATAAAATTCAGTATATCCATTGCTTTCTGGCCTATTCCCGCTTCTTCTCATTACAACAAAACAATGGAGTTGTAACAAAGAAATTGTAAGAGTTTGTACCGATAGAGGCTAAGCCATCAAATTGACCGAAACTTCGTGCAATTGAAAGATATTGGACTCTAGTAAAAAATAATTTAAAGGACATTAAAAGCTCATCATAAAATGAAATGGAGTCTAAAAATAAGTGGACTTATTCGAGCAAAAAAGTGACCGAAACACAATAAAACCTTTAATTTGAATAATTCTGGAAAATATCAGATATTTCCTTAAAACCCAACAGGAACTAATTTATTCTTTTATGTTTAGAACTAGAACATAACAGTCATTAATAAATTTATCACTTTAAAAAAATTCGCCCACTGGCTTAGTTTCTATAAGCAGATTTGCATGCAAGGATTTTTTCGTGCGCAGTCCTTATTTTCTATATAATTAGGAGATTTAGAATCCTCTTTCCTAATTCCCAAACAAGCAGTCTCAAGGTAAACGTTTAGAAGATCTTAGTTCTCTTTTATACGTCATAATTTGCTGGCAAACTAATTTTGATAATTTCTATATAGCTTTAATGAAGAGTTTCCTATTAATAGTTCTAAATAATTTGTTCCACCGAATAAATATCTTAGATTTAGGTCTGATCGAGAGATAATACAAGTTAATGCAATTATATATAGGGAGAGCTCTTTTAAGTTTCTTGCAAATACTGTTTTATTGCGAAAGTAATCGATTTCCATAGATAGTATCGACTGTTACTACTTATTCTGCTAGCATGTTTCCCAATCGTCCAGTGACCTCTGAACATTGCTATCAGTCTCAAAATGTCTCTACGTTTATCATTCACTTCTGGAAGGAAATAAAACATTCATAGTGCATTCGAAGTCTAGGTATCAGAAACATTCCTGATTTAAAATTGATAGATAATTCTTTAGTAGGCGGTATTTATACTATCAGAGATCAGTTCCTTTGCAAATATTTAATAGTTTATTTAAGCTTTTGCTTTACAACAATCATGGTTCCAATTTATAATGGCATAGAAAGAAAGGTAAAAATCCAGATATGTATCTATATTTTATACACTGAGAGAAAAAATTCGATTTAAAATCCATCACGGTTGTGCTCATATTGACAATTTACGGTACCGGCTTTTTGATACCGTTCGTTTACAAGTTTTAAATATACAAAATAGAAAAGAAATAATTTGATACTAGAGTGGTGTCAATTTGAAGCCAATTGGTATCAATTTTCGTTAATGATTTGAAAATGCAGTATTGAATTTTGACACATACGTGGCAGATTTACTATTAACACTGAATGGTATCATTTTAAACTTGAGTGTGTTCGATTTTTCTCTGGGTGTAGAGGCTTATAGATCTGTTATTTTGGGAGCACTTTTACCTTTTCAAAAATCTTCTGGAATGGTTTATTTAATAATTCAATTGAGTTAATACTAATAACTTTGTAATTCCGTATTTACTCTTATTCTTTTAAATTTCAAATCTAACTTTTGCAAATTGTCAACAACATTCCTGTTATCTTCTTTGTAGCTGATGATTATTGACATTTCGTCACTTAAGTGTGAGTGCAAATTGTGATTCAGATTGTAAATTTTGTTTAATTTTACTTTAGCTAAAAGTTTTTTCTTTTTTACATTTTATTTATATTCATACAAAGATATACAAATACAACCTAAATTTATTTACCATCTTTTGATTGACAAAGGTGAAAACAAGCATTTTAGGAAATGTCAACAACTTCTATGAAAAGTTGAAGGTGTAATCAGAAATGAACTTTTTTTTGTTTGCTTACAAATGTAGGGAAGTTGGCTCATTAGTGAAGATATGTGGAGATGGATTAGTAGGGGTATGTAAAATTTGGAGGGTTATACAAAAAAATTTAAGTTGCTTTCAAGGTAAAATTTTGTTAATCTAGATAACTATAATTAATTTTTCATATTTTTAACTCAAATGATTTTTACACATTTGATAATACATATATAAATTAAGCCTTTATAAATGACCTTTTTGCTATGACTATTTTCTCTCATTTCCTATACAAAAATATTATAAAAAAAACGACTACGGATTTATTGCCACTTTACTATGTTGACACTTTATTAATGTCACTTGATATCATCTCTATGCTTATTGCATGACTTTATTATAAAAAAGTAGATTTAAACAGTTTAAAATAATCAAAATCACGTAAATTTGTTAAATGAATTTAATAAAAAAAAGTACACACACATCCAATCTTTTCATGATGATATGTTTTATGCCAAAAGCTTTATTTCTCCACGCTTTACATTATGCTGAAGAGAAGGGATCACTTATCTAGATCTTTGACACATGTCTGTTCGTTAAAATTAACTCTAGGATGTGTTAAGGAAGTTTTTGAAATAATGATGTTTTTTTTTTTTTTTTTTGTTTTGCCAACATTCATACACTCGTGGAAAACTTCTCAACATTCAAGGAATCTAATGTTTCCTAACAGGGAAGGTATAACTAATATGAATTCATATAACGGAAAAAGTAACTTAATTTTTGTTAAAAAAAGAGAGAGGAAAACAAAAAAATATATGAATTTTTTTTTTCTATTTTCCTTTTTGACACGTGTCTTTGTGGGTGGGGGTAAAATAGAAATTTTAAATTGAATTCCTAAAGTACTTAAAGAGTGAGTTTAAATTAATGTTTGGTTTTTATCAAAAATCAAATCAATATATAAAAAGATACGAAGTTGAAAATAATTTTATTTATTAATAAGGACAAATATCGATAAAATTTCTGTAAACATTTATCGATGTCGAAAAACTTCTTATAGAAATTAATCGGTATCGAAAAGTTTCTTTAAAGAAATTAATCGATATCCATATCGAAAAATTTCCTATAGAAATAAATCGATATCGAAAGAATTCCTTAAAAAAATTATTGGATATCGAAAATTTTCCTTACAGAAATTAATCAATATCGAAAAATTTTCTTAATGAAATAAATTAATGAAATAAATTAATGAAATAAATTGATATCAAAAAAATTTCCTTAAAGAAATTAATCGATATAGAAAAATTATCTTAGAGAAATTAATCGATACCAAAAATTAATCGATATCGAAAAATTTCCTTAAAGAAATTAATCGATATCGAAAAATTTCCTTAAAGAAATTAATCGATATCGAAAAATTTCCTATAGAAATAATTCGATATCGAAAAATTTCCTATAGAAATAATTCGATATCGAAAAATTTCCTATAGAAATAATTCGATATCGAAAAATTTCCTATAGAAATAATTCGATATCGAAAAATTTCCTATAGAAATAATTCGATACCGAAAAATTTCCTATAGAAATAATTCGATATCGAAAAATTTCCTATAGAAATAATTCGATATCGAAAAATTTCCTATAGAAATAATTCGATATCGAAAAATTTCCTATAGAAATAATTCGATATCGAAAAATTTCCTATAGAAATAATTCGATATCGAAAAATTTCCTATAGAAATAATTCGATATCGAAAAATTTCCTATAGAAATAATTCGATATCGAAAAATTTCCTATAGAAATAATTCGATATCGAAAAATTTCCTATAGAAATAATTCGATATCGAAAAATTTCCTATAGAAATAATTCGATATCGAAAAATTTCCTATAGAAATAATTCGATATCGAAAAATTTCCTATAGAAATAATTCGATATCGAAAAATTTCCTATAGAAATAATTCGATATCGAAAAATTTCCTATAGAAATAATTCGATATCGAAAAATTTCCTACAGAAATAATTCGACATAGAAAAATTTTCTATAGAAATAATTCGATATCGAAAAATTTCCTATACAAATAATTCGATATCGAAAAATTTCCTATAGAAATAATTCGATATCGAAAAATTTCCTATAGAAATAATTCGATATCGAAAAATTTCCTATAGAAATAATTCGGTATCGAAAAATTTCCTATAGTAATAATTCGATATCGAAAAATTTCCTATAGAAGTAATTTCATAGGAAATTTTTCGATTCGAAAAATTAGAAATGACTTCTATAGAAACTTTTCTATAGAAAAGTTATCGATATTATAACATTTCTATAGAAAAGTTATCGATATTATGACTTTTCTATAGAAAAGTTATCGATATTATGACTTTTCTATAGAAAAGTTATCGATATTATGACTTTTCTATAGAAAAGTTATCGATATTATGACTTTTCTATAGAAAAGTTATCGATATTATGACTTTTCTATAGAAAAGTTATCGATATTATGACTTTTCTATAGAAAAGTTATCGAATTCATGACTTTTCTATAGAAACGATATAGATATCATGACTTTTCTATAGAAAAGTTATAGATATCATGACATTTCTTTATCGATATCATGACATTTCTATAGCAAAGTTACCAATATCATGACGTATTTGCAGAAAAGTTTACGATTTCATGACTTTTCTGTAGAAAAGTTATCGATATTATGACTTTTCTATAGAGAAGTTATCGATATCATGACTTTTCTATAGAAAAGTTATCGATATCATGACTTTCCTAAAGAAAAGTCGATATTATGACTTCTATAGAAAAGTTATCGATATCATGACTTCTATAGAAAAGTTATTGATATTATAACTTTTCTATAGTAAAGTTATCGATATCATGACTTTTCTATAGAAAAGTTATCGATATCATGACTTTTCTATAGAAAAGTTATTGATATTATAACTTTTCTATAGTAAAGTTTTCGATATCATGACTTTTCTATAGAAAAATGATCGATATCTTAAATTTTCTGTAGAAAAGTTATCGATATCATGACTTCTATAGAAAAAATATCGATATCATAACTTATCTAAAGACTTTTTATAATGGTTATATTTTTTTTTTAAAGAAATGTATAGCGATTTTGTTGTTTCGGATTATTTTGCTATTGTTGCATATTTTTAATTACTATTTTTTTTTAATTTATTGGTTTCACCACTCGATTTGCTTTCATATGTTTTCCTAACTAATTTACATTTATATTAAATTTAACCTTTCTATAGCACTCATATTTTACGCCTTTTTCATTATTAGACTTTGATTAAGAATTTCAGCCGGCCCCCCTCTCACCCTATAACAACCCCAAATATCAACTACATCATATTTCTACAACATTGAACATGTCTAGTCATGTCTCATTCATGTGTCATAAACCGCAGCTTATGCAGGGTTTAATTATGCCTCATATATCAGCAAATCGTATTAAAATACTGACAGACAGACAAAATATTATTGTGCTCCCCCCTTAAAACCCATAAGAAAAATGCAAACAATGAAGATGCCCCCCAAAATGTATTTTTCTTTCCTCAATAATTCCATTTTATTTTTCAATATTAATGACTTGGAATACACTTGTTTTATTTAAACATACTTGTAGCAGGAAAAATATAATCCAAATTTCTTTCTTTGCTTTTGTTATAATTTGGTTTTGATTACAATTATTACAATGATGACTTGCCGTCAGCCGGCCGGCAAAAACAAGGGTTGAAATTGTTTCTAACTCCCTTCCGTGTCATTCAAATCGAAGAAAGAGACACATTTTGTCTATTACAGTAACACTAACAAGTGTTGCCAATTGTTGTGCTTAGGAAGAACGTGTCATTTGCCCCATAACTAAGGCACAGTTGCAATATTTTTTTTTTTTTTTTTTGCTTTAAAAACAACATAAAACTTTTGCTATTTCTTTAATAATATTATTGATACAAAATTTTTATAGATTATTAGATTTTTATTTTTCTATTTTAACCACTAAAATATTGTGGAGGTTTTTTCTTGCTTTTGGCCAACTAACAAATTTTTATTTCTTTTTTCATAAGTATCTAGTACGTGTCTAGTTTTGTGGTAAAAATTTGTTTGAATTAAAGTTTAATTTTACAAAGTGGCTATAATAATGAAAATTTTGTATGAACATTTGAAGAGGGGTACATATGAATTTTATTCATTTGTGGTTGTTTTCCCAAAAAGGGGTGTTTTTATCTCTCGAATTTAAATTGCAGTAGTTGGGCCAGGAGTTTAAGAAATATCAAAGTAATTTGTTTACATAGAATATAAAAGGACAATGTTTTTAAAACTTATTGAAGTGTTAAGTTAAGAAAATTAGCTAAGGGAATTTGTTTGTTATTATAGCTGGGAATCAAATGTATGAAATGCTTTATAATGTTAAACTAGTTACAAGTTATGACATTATTATAGCTTTAAGAATTTAATCTTGTTAATTACTTGATTTTAAAAATTAGTCTCCAATTGATAGTTGTTTGGTTTTGAAACAAATTAAAATTGAGAAAAAAAAAGATTACTTTTTTAAAATTAAGAAAGTTGAGTATAAATTTTATTCGCACAGTGAGAAATGCTAAAATACAAGCTGATCATAAATATTTAGAAATTTTATAAAATTTTTATATTATCCCAGCAAAAACTTGCCATGTAACTAGTTAAGAAGCTAATATTATGGCTCTTCACTACTTACACATTAGATGAATAACTAATTATTTTAACATGGTGATGTCATTAAAGACAACTACCTACTATATATTATTACTGGTAGGCATATCGGAAAGTCATTACTTAGATGTCATTACAAGTAGTAATTACTTTAAAGCTATTCAATAGTTCATTAATTTTAAAATATTACAGAAGTCATTATTGGTCATTATTAGTTACATTATCGATTAAAAATAAGTACTGAAATATTGAAAACTGGTGGTAAAGCTGATATATATTTTCTTAATTTATTTATTTAAAACATAAGCAATTTAATATATTCAAATTATAGGTTATAATTTGCAGAGCAGTAAATGAATCATTCATTTTTGAATTAATTCGCGAATCATTGATGCACTGAATTAGTAAACTTTGAATTAATTGTTTTCACACAAAAAATTGAATTGAGTGAAATTTGAGTCAATTCAAATGAATTGGGAAAAATTAATTGCAATTCATTTCCAATTGAAATTAATTTATAGAATGAATTGCAATTCGTTACTAATTCAATTGAATTTTTCAAAGTTAATTGCAATTCATTTCCAATTCATTTGAATTGAATTGATTTTGAATTAATTCAAATTAATTAGAATAATGAATTGCAATCCAAATGAATGAATCAAAAATGAGATGCAATCAATCAAAGTCTTCTTGAAGAAACAAACTCCAAACATAATGTTTTCTTTGATCAGGCGCGGATCCAGGGCAAGGCTTTTCAATTTTTATACTGAATATTTTCATTTTGGTAGGAGATATTTCCATACCCCCTAGATCTGCTCTTAAATTTGATTGATTGCAACTCATTTTTGATTCATTCATTTGAATTGCAATTCATTGTTCTAATTCATTTGAATTAATTCAAAATCAATTCAATTCAATTGGAAATGAATTGCAATTAGAAACGATTTGCAATTCATTCTACAAATTCATTTCAATTGGAAATTAATTGCAATTAATTTTTACCAAATTCTTTTGAATTGACTTATATTTTATTCAATTCATTTTTTTTGTTTGAAAAGAATTAATTCAAAATTTAGCTAATTCGTAACGAATTAAAATAAAAATGAATAATTCATTTACAGCTCTGATAATTTGAAACTGAATTGTCGAAATAAAATTTTCGTTCGACATAGAAAAACAAGTTACTATTTGCATGTTTTACCCACTTTTAAAATATATAATTTTTATAATTTAATGAAAAGTTTGATGAAAAGTAACATTTCCAAAAACATGATCTCAAGTAATTGATTACATATCAGGTTAAAATTATTAAAATCATGTAATGCAGACAGTATTCCGTGACTTCATGTCATTACCAAGTTTTTGCTGGGATTGTATTGGATTGGATTTTTAAAATTTTATTTGCGGATATCTGCAGATGTAGTCAAAGAATAACAAAACATTGCTTTATGCCACACAGTGACTCAAATAGACTTTTTCTGGAAATAATTCTGTAACTAGTGAACCGCTAGAGATATCTAAATAAAATTACACGTGGTCAGAGCAGAGGTGTTTTCAAATTTACCTGGAATTTTTTTAATTTTTGTAATAATTCGCCAAAAATTTATTTATGACTTGAAAAAAAAAAAAAAAAAATTCATATACTTAGTCCTTTTAAGTCTCTACAAAAAACATGCTTATATGTGTATGTTATCTCTTTTAGTTTATGAGATATTTTGGTCGAAGTAAATGTAACTTAATTTTTAGACTTGTTTTTTAAATGGAAACTTTAATAATCAATAGATTTTGTACAAAATTTAAATATTATTTCAAGAATCCCAGGAAAAATTTTAGAACATGTTCTAAAATCATTAGTTCTAGAACTAGTGTAATCAGAACCACTTCAGATTCTTTAATAACATCCTCAGAACTAGTGATATTACAACTAATTCTGACACTAATGGAGTATAACCTTATTATGATTATAAATTCGTTTTAAGGAATGTTTTAGAGAACTAGTGCTTAAGAACTAATTCTGTTTGACTTCTACATCACTTCCCCAGCAAAAACTTCGCTTACCAAATAACGTGATTTGTAAGCGAAGTCGGTATGAAAAACTGCTTCCATTTTTGGTGCTATAACTGATGAATTTTGTTCGAGATGTCTAAAATTAAATAAGTTTTTTTTTGGGTTCCAAAAGAGCTGTTTTGGATGCTGTTTTTTTTTACGCACAAAAAAAAAAAAACATTTGGCTCGGTTGAGATTTGAACCCACGCATCAACATACTGGTTGTGTTTGTTAGTCTGCAGTCTTACTCGCTACACCACAATCGCGTTATATTTTTGTGCGCTAAAAAGTAGTTTTTTATATAGGGAAATAAATAAACACAATTTATAAAAAAATGCGTTTACCTTGAGTGGGAGTTGAACTCTCTTTAATTTTAAAAACACGTTTTTTTAGTTAGGCGCTCTAGAAAACTGATCCATTTAAAAATCAAATTACTTTCATATTTACTAAATACCAGTTATTGAAGTAATATTAAGTAATGCTGCGAGTGGCGAATAAGGCTACAATGTAATGCATACAGGAAGCTGTTGATTTTAAAAACAGAAGCTTTTGCTGGGTCTAAGAACAAATTACTAGTTCTCGAATGACTTCCTAGAACTATTTAAAAAACTTGTATAAAAAACTTCAAAAATAAAAAAAAAAACAGTATTTACAAAATTAAATTGATTTTAAAAGCAGCCTTAGGAAATAGCCCAAAATAAAAAAAACAGGTTCTGAAACCGTTCCCTAACGCTTCTATAGAACTAGTTCTGAATGTGACAATTTCGAACAAAAATCATTGATTTAAGAACTAGTTCTAGAACCGTTCCATAGAATGGAACTTGCCCAGAACTAGTTCTGTAGGTGACAATTTCAAACAAAAATCATTGGTCGTAACGCCAAAGTAGAACAAGTACAGGCTATTTTCATGTGTTCTGGGACCAGTTGTAGAACTAATACAATTTTTCCTGGGATCATATAAATATATTTATCCAAATAAATCTATATTAATCTGAAGTTGAATCAGAGTTTTTTAACTTGTCTAAAATTTAAAAATATCAAAGTCGAGATCAACAAAGAAAATATATTGGCTATATACCCCCATATGTTGGTTAAACATACAAAAAATTTAGATAACTCCAAAGGTACACAAGTTACATTATTTATTATTTAAAAAAAAAATAAATATCGATTTGGGACCACTGTAAGCTGGACGAACGGACGGACCTAATTATATTACCAAAATAGTTGAAAATAACATGGGAAACATACATATTCACTATTATAATTTTGTCCATTTTCAACATAATAGTCAATTAATTTCTGAGTTTTTAATAAAAATAAGTTGGTATCCACGGAAAACGTACCTTTATACCCAAATAGTGTTCTATTATAATAATATACACTCATTAAGGGCTTTAACGCTTTTGCCCAAATTACACTAAATATCATAAATCTTAAATATTATTTAAATTTCAAACTCAAAAAGATGTTATATGGGCAATTTTTCAAACTCTTTTTTCAAACTTTTGGGGCTCAAAAAAATTTTGAAAAATTTTTAATGACACACCAACACTATTTCCTTGGCTCTAGTGGAATACAGATCAGTTTGCGTGAATGACTTTTAGCAAACAGTGTATGGAGGTTTACGATAAAAATTTATAAAAAAAATTGCGAAAATTCTATTTACAGTCATAAATCTAAAATTATTGCATTTATGTACTTTACAATGATGTATCTTAAATACAAATTAAAAATATTGCCATATGTTAAGTATGTGTAGATATATTAGCGATTTAGTAATTATTAAACCTTCTTATAAAATTTGCAAAGTTCAGTTTTCCAAATAATAATTAGTGATGCAGTCTTATTCATATTTATCCATTTATTGCAAAATTCGTCGTTTTTGTACACAGAAAAAAGTAAAAATGGACTTCAATTACGAAATTTGTAATATTAATTAATTTTTAATTGATTTTGCTCCAATCATCAAAATGATAATATTAATAACTAGAATAATTAATATTATTATTACTTCTTTTCCTTAAATAGATGCAATGAGCTGAAAATTTTTGAAAATTTACTTAAATTTATTTTATTTCTGTACTTTTATAGACAAATATTTAATTTTTCTTTATATTTTATTAACAGCTGTCAATTTATTAAAAAACAAAATTGTAAACCAATTAGAAAATTAATTATATTAATAAATCATATAATTAAATTCCAATATAAAGTTAATTAATAATTTTATTAAAAAATTATTTGAAATATTTTTTTCTGTGTACAATAAGTCATAATGCAATTTCATTTATATACATGTTTTATTAGCACTTAATTAAATTTCTAATTTTGTATTAAATGCCAAATTGTATTTTTTTTTTTCGAAAGCCATATCGATTGATATATATTATCGCCGATTTAAATTAGCGTCTTAGGTGTTCCTCGACGATTAATGTTAAATTAAAAATGTCGCGTTCTTAACTCATGAAAACTATTGATCATGAATACGTCGATCCTCATAAAGTCCACAGCCTCATAAATTTCCCTACAGAACTCCTCTTCCATCTCCTAAGCCTCTCCATTTGGGCGGAAGAAATTTCAAACCAAATTGGAAAGGTATAGGAGGTCGAATCACCTGATCTGGCCCACTTTCTGTCTAAGTACTCCCTGGATTCTTTAAGACTTCCAGAGTAGATTGTCAATATGACGATAGTATTAAAAATTCCCGTAACTAGTTGCAGCGAGATATTTTATTCTGTCAGATGTAAAAATCATTTCCAACCCTACCATTAAACAGGGTATATATGACCTGCAATTTGAAAAAAGGTATTTCCATCATGGCCACAGTCTTATGAATATTTAAGTTAAGCCCCTATTTTGAAAAGTAGTCCGTCAAGGTATAAAGATACATATTCAATCTATTGTTTACAGTCCTGGCCCTGAAAACCGCAGAATTAATAAGGATATCATCGGTATAATTAATCAAAAGATCATCCTCAGATGGCTTTAAATATATTATACAGTAAAGTGCCCCAAGAAAAAAGTTGCAAATGTACCCCTCAAGAAATAAAGACTACTATGTTCTTATATGATTCCCAAAATATTACATCACAATGTTTAAATTTACGTGAGCTGGACCATTTTAAAAACAACTCTAAAATTACGTAATTCTTTCAATATCATTATCAAAATTTTGGTTATAAAAAATTAACTACAAATTATAATAGAGACATATTATTACCTTGAATATTTATTTAAATAATTATTATGTCTCTTTTCAGTAGCGGAATATTAAGATTTTACTAACATTTTTTATCATATTTTCTTTTTCCAAACATGTAATTTTATATATTTCGGACATTTTTCAACATATATTGGATTTTAATGTACCATTGGAATGATCTATCCTGGCACTATTTAAGATTACACGCAATTAACCCTTTAAGAGCAAGAGAGTAAATTTTATGTATTTAGTTCCCAAACGGTTAAATTTGCAATTTTTGCAAATAAGTCGCATGGAAGTACTTATTTATCTTAAATATTGATAAATTTATGAACAACTTAATAAGTTCATTGAAAACCGTGATAATAATCGAATAAAATGGAGTTTTTGAAACTTAGTCCCTATTTTGGATGAATTTACAGCTTTTTTTTTTTATCAATTTCTGCTTTTGAGGACATTTATATTCTTAACTAACCATTTATTTGCCGTTAAAATTAACTTAACCAATTAAGTATAGAACGGAAATCCCAAAATATTATTTGTACAATTAAAGGGTTAAATGAATGCACAAATTAATAGCATTTAATGAAACCTTTTCAATGATGCCCTAAAATATAATTTACGATGGAAAATGTCCAAAATATTCAAATTTTAACAAAATACTATTTAAAATAAAATCATTGAAAATTTTACTAAAATTTTAATTTCGCGAGAATCAAAACAAATTTTAAAATATTTTTTTCTGAATATATATTCTATCATATGTTGTAATTTTTTGACAAAAAGTTGAAAATTGTGTATGCTGTTGATCGAAAATCATATTTTTGGAGGTATTTTAAAAATGGTCCAGCTCACGTAAATGAAATAACTGAACTGAAATATTTTGGGAATTAGCTTAAAACATATCAATCTTTAATTTTAGGGGGGTACATTTGTAACTTTTTTGTCCCCAAACAAATCAAAGCACTGTATTATACAGTGGCTCTCAGCTTAAATTATACACAGAGAAAACAGTTTCATTATGGCAACCGAATTTTTTGCCAATCGAATTTGGTCGGTTGCACCAACTATCTAAATAAACTGTTTTGATTTCCGAATATTTCATTTATGTTTACTAATTAAATGGTCGTTTCAAAAGTCTTTTCAGTTATAGTAACTAAAAATGATAGTAGGTACAACCGAAACAATATCTAAGAAATTCGGTTCCTAAAATAGAATTGAAAACAAAAAGTCAAAAACAAAAGCACAATTTTTTTTATAAATATTTTATTTATGTACAATTTTTATTTTCAAAAAATATTAATAATTACGTATCTATGTATATTACAAAGGAGAATGTAAACTTTCTATTTGCAAATAATCTTAGGCGCTTCCGAAGGATTGGTAATTATATCTTATAGATTTAATTAAATATTCCCACTTTTAAAGGCAAAACCAAATGCAATCTTATTCGAAGGCGTAGAAAATTTTCAACATGAAATTATCCTGTAAAGAAGAAAGAAGCAAGAGCATTTTTACAAATAGTGTGGCTGTTCATTTGTGTTATAAACATGCTTACCTTGTTGTATTAGTTCCTGATTCAAGAATTCTTCGTCTGTCCAACATTGGGATTATATCCATCAAATAATATAAGTTGCTCATTGTAAGGAAGAAACTCAATATAAGCATTTATTTTTTTAAATAATTAACATTACACTTACTTGCGCTATTTGTTCCAATTGTTATTAGCTGTATTTTTTTATTTAATGTATTTTATTCATATATTTTTTTAATATATTATAATTATTTTTTCTTTTCTTTATTTATGTACATATGAATTAATAAAAAGTCAAACAGAAATACATATAAATTCGTTTGAACGAACCAATTCTTTTCTTTAGCCATAAAAGATTTTTAAATATAAGAACCAATTATTTACAACTGGAACTTAAAATACACTACGTAGACGAATTTTGGTCGCCACGACTAATATATGTTAAATTTAAGTACATTTTGAAGAAGTAAATTTGGGTGTCTCAATTGAATTGATAAATTACTAAATAATTGGTTAGCATAACTATATTAATAGCTGTGATAACACTTAGTCCATTGTGGGAATATTAACATTATTGCAAATATAGAAAATCTTCTAGATTTATATTATTTTTATTTCTGAGATAGAATTATGCTCAAATTCCTTAACTTTTAATAATAGTAACCATTTTCTAACCAAATCTTTTTCTGTGTGTACAATTTTATTTTTAAAGCTCCATAACAAAGTAACAGACTGGAATGAAAAATAAAATTTGGTATCATTAGAAAGAGGAAGATTTTTAGTTTAACATAGAATCATTATATATTGTTTTTTAAGTTACTTAAAGATAAACACCTTTAAGTAACTTAAAAAAATATTAAAACAAAAATATCAAATATTTTTATCAAATTGACATCAAAAAGTTCAAAATTACGACCGATAATTACAATATTTATTATCTGGAATGGTAGTCCTAATGCAACAGATTTGAGGCGGTTTGTTACCGGTGCGTGCATTTTTTGTGTAACATTAAGCGAAATGTATTCCTACTTCATTTTTAGGGCCTAATTCCTTTTTTATTATGTAAATTTCTAATATGGACCACAAATTTTTAATAATAGGGAGGAATGGTGACTGAATAGGGAGCGTCGTTAAATTTGGTCATTTATATATTAGCAAATTTTGCACAATACTAAAATTGTTCTTCAGATCGTTATCTTGGCAATATCAAAAATATGATAATATTCCCTGATTATACGCACTTTACAACAAATTATCCTTTAGGATCTAGAGGTATCTCATATTGTCCATTAATGCTACAATAAATTCTAACATCACACCATTATTAACCGACGTACAGGCCCAAACTATGAACCAACATGCTTCACTGTTACTTTTAAATTTTCTTGGTTCAGCCCGGTATTCGGTTCTTGCCACAAATAGGACGTACTACCTGAGCCAAATATATAGAATTTTAACTCAATAACAAAAAATAATCGAATTCCAAAACGTTGGATCCTTGGAAACAAGTTCCTTGGTAAAGTTGATCATGCAGCTCCTTTTGTTTAAATTGTTAAAAGTCTTCTTGCATGAAACTCGGCCTTCAAATTAGTATTGATGCAATAAACGGCAAAAAATGTTGACACCATTGGATGTCGGTTTTGGTGCTGAGAATCTTCTTTTCCTTAAAATATATCACAGCCACGATTGATAAAATGTTTATTCGGTGCCTCACTGCCTTTATTGTTCAACCGATTTTCATGAAAAAAACTCATAATAATTTCTTATACCATAGAAGCATATATTTTAACCATTTGAGTTGTTTTCTATAGCGCTGAGCGTGGGCTAATTTAAAATTTACATTGTAATTGACGCATTAACTAACAAAATCAAATCAAAAATAGTACGTATGGCATTTCTAGAAGTAGATAGAAAAAATAGAGACCACTGGACGACGCTACGTTGAATTTACTTCCCAAAGAGAAGTGGCTGCATAAAATAAGCTGTGAGCTGAAAAATTTAGTATACTTTTATTTTTGACTTTTAAGTTATTTAAATGCAAATTTTTGCAATAAATGAAATAGTTTTATAAAACTAGATTTTTTCCTCTTTCAAATGGTACCATATTTTTTTTAATGTTGCTATCTGCTGCATAGCTATGGAACATTAAACATGAAAATATGTTCTACATAAAATAAGCTGTGAGCCACTGTATGTAAAAAATGCATTTTTGGAATTTTACGATTTTTTTTTTGTTTGTGTAAGAAATATATCGCTTTAAAATTTTCAAAAACTTTAGTAAACAAAGTTTTACCTTCCATTCATTTTAAAATATATTGACAAATTTCTTTTGACAAAATTACTTACATATGCCGATTTTTTAATTTAAACAATTACTAAAGATTTCTACGCTCATTAAGAGACAATTATCAATTGTATAAGCAAAAAATAATAAAAATCGGTGTCCTTTAAATATCAAACTCTACAATAAAACACTTTGATCTTAAAATCCTTTCGAAAAAAAAACTATTGCCACCTATGTTGCAAAAAATAACCGGCAAATAACAATGAAGCTAACAAGACAATGAATTTGCAAAAATCTATATAAAACAAAGAAACCTCAAAAGGACCTTAATGAATGCTAATGCCTACTCATACATAAATATTAAACAAAAAAAAAAAAAAAAAAAAAACCTTTATAAAATTTGTCTTCTATTTCTATTACTTTTTTTAGTTTTTTGCACAATAATAATTAAACCTTGAACAAACCCTACGGGGAACACCCACACAATAATACACCATCGAAGATGATAACCATGAGAATTTTTATAAAAGTGTTGCAACATCAAACATCAGTTACATTTTTTTCGGTAAGTCTCTTGTATGAAAATACTAAAACTATAGCAATGTTGCATAAATAATTGCTGAAAGAATTGAAAAAGAAAAATAAATTTTTAAACAATGGATTTCAAAAATATGGTTAGAAGTTGTGTATTACAGGTTTTTATTTAGGTAACATATGGTTTTAAAATATTTCTCTTGGTTATATTGTTTAGGTTTTGTAATTTATTAATTGTAGTTATTGTTGTTTTGAATTAGAGAACAATATTTTATAATTTAAACAATACATAAAGAAGTGTGAAAAGAAAGAGGAGGGCTACATGTAAGGCAAACTGACCGCAGTAATATTGTATGTGGTTTTTTATTACTAAATCGGTAAAAGAAAGAAAAGTAACCTAAAGATACCCTATATGAATGTAAGTTCAAAAGTTCAAAATTATTCTTGATTAAAACATGATTTAGAGATTTATAAGACATTTTATTAAAGCTAAATTAGGAATATGTAAAAGCCGAATTTAAAGTTAACAGAGACTTTATAAAAACCACAGATTAAAGTTAGCCAGGGAATGTGTATAGATACACATTTAAAGTCAAGTTTAAAACTAAATTATTACTTTATAAATACAGTGAGCAAAAAAAACAACTTGTACACTTGAAAAAATAAAACAAATTTAAATATAAAGTAAAAAGTATGACGATAGTTTTATATTTATTGACACAAGTGCTCTATCGGATTTAAGTCTGGGCTTTGGGGAGGGTGAGGAAGAACTTTTTTGGTGTTGTAAAGCAACCATTCCTTAACTAAAGCGGCCGAGTGCTTTGGATCGTTGTCTTGTACGAATACAAAATCATTTTCCAAACCCATCTTTTCGGTAGATTGTACCAAATTATTTTTTAAAGTATTTAAATAGTCTGTTTTGTTCATTTTTCCTTCTACAAATACAAGGTTTCCTACTCCATTTGCACTCATAGAAACCCAAACCATTACATTTCCACCTCCGTGTTTAATGGTATGTGTAATATTACGTGGATTTAACGCTTCTCCTTCCTTTCTCCACACGTTTTTTCGGCCGTCACTTCCAAAAATATTAAATTTGGACTCGTCAGTGAAAATTACTTGTTCCCAGAAATCAATATTTTTGTTCACATATTCATTGGCATACGCAAATCGTTTTTTTATATTTGTTTTAGAAAGAAGAGGTTTCTTACGAACTGCGTATGCCTTTAAATTATGGGTGTGCAGGAAGTTCCTTATAGTTTGTGGAGTCACATCGACTATTTCGGACTTTTTTAACTCATTTGCTATTTTAACAGCGGAAATTTTCGGGTCTTTTTTCACAAAATTAAGTATTTTCCTTTCAACTTGAGCAGTGTTAATTTTTTTTGGGCGGCCACCTCCACTAGGTCTTTCCAAAGATCCATTTGTTTGGAATGTTTTTATAACATAATGAACCGTACTATGTGGTTTATTCACTATTTTAGCGATTTCACGTATTGATTTAGTTTCCTTATGTAGTTTTATAATAATTTCTTTTAAATCTTTCGACATTTGTTTTTTCGCCATGTTTTCTTTTATTATCACCAATTAAAAAACAACAGATTGACTTAAATAAACACGTTCACTGATTTCAAACTCAAATGTAACATTTTTTGTACAAAGAAATTATAACGGTGCTTTTTTTTCAACAACATAAAGAGTGTACAACTTTTTTTTTGCCGTAAAATAAAGTTATTTCTCTCATCATAAGAGAAATCTTCTGTGCGTTAAGTAAAAAACAAAAGATCAAATATGCATTTAAAAAGAGAGACTATTTCCTTTAATTTGGATATACAATATGTCCTATATTGTTAAAATAATTGCAATTTTAATAAAACTTTTATTTACTTTAAAAGGTGTACAAGTTGTTATTTTGCTCACTGTATCTACGATTCAAGTATAATTTCATATAAATAATCAGCATTAAAATTAAGTCTAAATTGAACAAAATTTTTACTATGATTCAAGCATAATTTCCACTATATAAGTTTGTACTATTGAAACCGAAAAAAGTCCTGCAATTAAATCATAATTTGTGGCCACATTTAAATCCAAATGGGACCATATAAAGACTTGCAACTAAAGTTTAATTTCTGCTGGAAATTAAAATGTCTTGTTAGTACTATATGAAATATTTCATTTAAAACCAAAATGGGACAATATTAACCGAATTCCCGCTTTATAAAGGCCTATGATTAAATCCTAATTTATTTTATATAAAGGCCCATGCTTAAGCCTAATTTCTACTAAACAAATTTCTTAGTCTGAAGCCCAATTTCTATTATTGAGGCCTAAATTCTACTATATAAAGTCTAATGATTAAAGCTTTTAAGAGTCACAGTTAAAGCCAAAATGTTAGTATATAAAAGCCCATGGTTAAAGTCAAGATAAAGCTTTATGTAGTCTCTGCACGCAAAGAAAAAATATGGTTCTAGTGACCATAAACTAAGAGCAACATACTATGATTTTAATATATGATTACAGTTAAAAATAAGTATATTTGTACGTAATTATTATTGTGATTTCATTTTATAATTTTTTCATCATTTAATGATTCGATTTAGTAAGGTTTATAACCTTTTCTTAAATACTGCTTCCAATTTCATCATGCTTTTATTATTTAATAATCCCATTTTATCATATATATAATCCTATGTTATCATGTCCCATTTTATCATATATAAAATTTCATTTTATCATATATATAATTTCATAAATATGTTTCATATAAAAATATTTAAATACACATTATAATTGCAGTTAACCATATTAAAATTTTGATTGTGGGTTATCATTAAATTATCAAACAAAAACATAAACGTTGCTATCATGAATACGATATTATTTAAATCAACGAAAAACGGCTACACAAACATTGACTAGTTGTAGTGATCATACTGTAACCATGTTTTTTCTCTGCGTGTGTGATTGAAGCCTAATATGTACACAAAACGACACCATTCAGTGTTAATTACCAATTGATTGATCCCATATTCAGTGACGGATTATTAAATAACGTTATGTATTCTATTCCGTGAGTTCAAAAGTTGTAAACAAAAGGTGTCAAAAATCCAACAAATTATCAATCTTAAATTGTTAATTTTGCCACAAAAGTTATACATTTTTTATCGTAATACTACTATCCTCAGTGTAGATGGGCAACATATGTAATTACAAATTTTATTGGTCAGGGACTTCTAAATTCATTATACTTAAAATTCAATTTTTGTGTTTAATGTTTAATCAAGTATCAGAGGATTGGTTAAAATTAAAATATTCGTCCAGTTATTTAAATTTTTCAAATATGTTGTCGTGATTAAATCACAATTTTAAAAATAAAAACCTACCTCTAAAGCTAAAATTTACTATATAAAGACTCGATATTATAGCTAAAAGATGCTCTATAAAGGCCATGTTTTATATATAAAAATATATAAAAATTAGACTTATATAAAGATCCACGATTGAAGCCTAATTTCTATAAATATAAGTTAAAAATATGGCCATGTAAAAAGCCAGGATAAAGGCCAAAAAGGACTAATAAAGACCCATGATTAAAGCTTAAATTGGAACATATAAAATTGGAACATCAAATTTATATTAAATTTAAACTTTATAAGGGCCCGCAATTAATAATTATATAATTAGGCTTTAATTAAAGTTATTTAAAGTTCCGCGCTTAAAACTGAAATTAGAGTACATAATGGCTCACTAATAAGACTATAATGCCACTACAGAATGACCAACGATTCAACTTAAAAATACTAATGAACTGGATCTAAATAAAGATCCGATATCAAAACCGAATTAGGTCTAAATAAGGATTTACGATTAAAGAAAAGACCCACAATTAAAACTAAACTTAGGCTCTAAAAAGACCGATGAATAAAGTTAAAAAGGCTCACGATTTATGTTAAACTTGAATCACATAAAAATCCAATACTAAAGTTAAAATGGAGCTATAGAAAGGTTAAATATTTAAGTTTAAAATATTAACAATTTAAGTTAAACTGGGACTACTTATATAAAGACCTACGACTAGAGAGAGAAATTGCAAATTGCTATTAATAAAGTGCCGCGTCTAAATCCCAAATTGGACTATATAAATACCCATGATTGAAGTATAATTTCTGTTTTATAAATACCCATAATTAAGTTAAGTTTTATTTCTGTTATATAAAGAGCCTGAACTGAAGACTGAAACCTTATTTCTGCTTTATAAAGACGATTAAAGCTTTATTATTGCTACAAAAATACCCAAGATTAAAGCCAACGTCTTACTATAAAAAGACATAAAATTAAAACTAAAATGCGACCGTATAAAGGTTTTTGGTTAAAGCCAAAACTATGCTAAACTAGATCTACGTTTAAAGTCGGAATTGAACCGTATATACCTTCATGATTAAAGCAAATCTAAGACAATATAAAGACTAAATTGTTACTATATAAAGATCCGCACTTTAAACTTAATTCAAATTATTTTAAAACGACAAAATGGCCAAAGTTAAGTGTAGTTAAAAAGAACTCAAGATCAACTGGAGCTATATAAATACCCGATATAAAAATTTTATTGGGTTTTAATAAGTATTCCCGATTGAAGCTAACATTAAAGTATACAAAAATCCAGAATTAAAGCTAAGTAAAGACTGTATAAACTCCCAAGTTAATATATAAATTAGAACCACATAAAGACCCAATAAACTGGGACTATACAAAGATCTACAATTAAATATAAACTGGGACTATATAAAGATCCACAATTAAAAATAAAACAGAACATAAGATTAAAGTTGGACATACTCACAATTTAAGTTTAAATGAAGATAAACTGAGACCTTACCAAAGACCTAATATTAAAGCTTTAAAAGGACCCACAATTGAAGCTATACACTCAGAAATCAAATTCAACACTGCGTGTTCAAATTATAAACGAAAATTGTTGCCGCATTGGCATCAAATTGACACCAGTTGGCATCAAATTGATACCAGTTCAGTATCGAATTATGAAATTATTACATTATGTTTTCTATTTTGTGTATTTAAAATTTGAAAACTTACGGAATCAAAAACCGACACCGTAAATTGCCAATGAGGCCACAACCGTGGTGGATTTTGAATATAATTTTATCTCTTATTGTGTAGATACCCAAAGTTGAAGTAATTTTGGGTCTATATAAAAATCTACGATTTGGGGCTTAATGGGGACTATATAAAACCTACAATATAAGCTCAAGTATCTCTGAATGACGGAACTAGTTTTCGGATTCTGGAATAAATTCATCAATTTTATAAATTCCCTTTAAATGTCTTATTCGATTCAGTGATCTTAAGCCAGATCATGTAACCAATAGTGCAATGAACTAAGTATACATTTTCTTTCAATAAGACTTTGCACAAAGAACTGAAACATAAAATATATTTTTGATTAAAAACAATAAATAACTAACAAAAAGAGCAAAACCAAGAAAAAAAATCAACAAAACAACTATAAAATCCATAAAAAAGGAAACAAAAGGATATTTTTTTATTTTGGAACTTAAAAACAAAGGACTTGAATAAAGCACTTGTTCTTTTACATTTTGACTTTGGTCTACTTAACAAAAAAACATGAGAATAGCCGACTTTTTTTATTTATTTATTTTTTTTGCGGCATTTTCTTTTTATGACATCAATTGTTTGATGATGTAAAGTTAAGGGCTTTGAACCACAACTAAACAAATAGAAGTAGAGACTGAGGCAACAATATTAAAGAATCTAGTTTAGTAACTGACGAAAGCAGTTAGAAAAAAAATATATAAAAAGAAAAATAAAACGATAAAAAGGACACGCGCTCTGCAGGATATCAAATGTAAACAGTTAAACACACAAAAATATACAATCGGCTATACAAAGCGGCATTGGGTTTCATTTTGCAATATGGTCAACACTTGTTAAAGTGTTTGGAAAAAATTCTCTTTCTTTATCCCTTTTCTCTTTCATTCTTTAAAAAGGACAATTACATTTGTATTTATTTTTAATGAACTCCCGCTTTAACTTAGTTCATTGTTTCGTTCTGGGAACATAAAAATTTATTTTATCTCATGATCTATCTATAGCACACTAATCATACATAAATGACGTAAAATTTAGCTATTGTTCATATTTAATCAATTGGCAAATATGTCATAAGAATCAATACAACACAACCTTAACTGACAAAAGATCCTTTTGTTGTCTTTTTTTTATCTCTGTGAGATTATTTTATAATTGTCATTTAATATCTTTTAAATCTTTGTATTTCAGGTATTTATGTTGTATTTGCTTGTTAATTCATGTCATTAAAGATAGTTTAAGTACATGAAAGTATAGAGGACATTTAGTAAGTGATCCTTTTGCCACCGGCTTATTTTCATTGATCTGAGACGTTAAAACAAGTGCTTAACAAGGATAAAGGCGCCTGTTTGATTTTCACCGTGTCCGTGTTCGTGTCCTTGATTAAATGTGTCTGATTTTTGAGTCAAATTTATGTTTTTAAGTCAAGTGTATGACGCACGGCTTAATAAAAGGCGGTTTTTATAGTTGTAGTCTCTTTAAGAATCTTGTAAATTCTTGTGTAATTCTCACTTTAAGGAGACTTATTAAGACAGCCACTTGATCTGGTTTTAACAGTGATTAACGTGTATTTCGAATGTCATTTAAGGAATTCAATTTAATCCTGGTGGGGTTTAAACAACTGTTACTTTGGTATATATGTAGGTTTGTATTTAGTCTGTAGACATTTGATGTCTACAGTTTTGAAATGAAGATTTTTTCTTTATAGAAATGTTCAAGAGAGTCGTTAGATACGAAAAGATTTCTTCAATGAGCAAATTTGTACTAACTCGATATTATATAATTTTTTCAAAAAGTATTTTGAAATTTTATTCCCGAGTTTTTAAACAAAATTTCATATTTTTAAAGAGTTATTATTTAGATCTTTTTAGAAAAATATTTTTAATTTAAATACAAAATTACTTTTCTTAATAACAATTTTAACGCTTTAACATCTCAAAAATCTGCATAAAATTTAACAGGGCTGGAGTTGATATTATTCATTATGTTAAAATAAATACTCAAATAAAATGTAAACGAATTACAAAATTTTATTGAAACTTTGTTGTATTACAGAAAAAATCGTAGGGCAGAATCGAAATGGAAATAAATTTGTAACTTCCAATCAACTAGTTGGATTTACATAAAATTTTACATAGACTTAACAGAGGAGTGCACAATTTTAATTTTGTAAGGTAGATCACACATACCCTTTAGAAAACAGAGCTATAGGGGCTCAAAATAGGTACCTCTGACGTAGAACATTGTTAAATGCTTTATAATTTTTTATTTCTTATCCGATTTCAAATATTTTTATATTGATAAGGCTAATTATATGCTTACTTGTGCTATTTTTCTTTATTATTTTGAAATTATTTGCATTTGAAATTTTAACTACCTCAATTTTGCAAGTTTTTGTTCCAGTTTTTTATATATGAATCCCAGTATTTCCGACCGATTTTTTTACTAATTATAGAACAAAATTATGTATTGAATCAATAAAACCTTAAAATGATATCTCTACCGAGTCCAAAAATAAACGATTTTAATTTGAGAATTCAAGAATTAAGATTTTTTGTTTTTTGGCCGAAAGTGTCTTTCCACTGTTTATAGGTGGTTGGGGTATTATGCGTTTATGGTGATGTTTGTAACGCATTTAAATGATCAATGTATTTGACATTGAAAATTTAATTGTTTTTTTTTTTTTGTTTTTTTTTTTTTTTTTTTTTATAAAAATAATATAAAAAAAAAACTGGTGTAATCAAAATTATCTGAAGGTTTTCTGATTACACCAGTTTAGAATAATTTTTTTTTTAATATTTTTAGAACTAGTGGTGTGCAAACAATTCTGGTGCTCATGGACTTGAACCTTATTGTGATTCTAAATTGGTTGTAAGAAATGTTTTTAAGAACTAATTATGTATGAATTCTTCATCATTTCTCTGAACAAATTATTGGTTCCTAAATGGCATCCTAGAGTTATTTAAAAAACTTTAATAAAAAGTTTTTTGAAGAAATATCATCAAAAAAGTATAAAACGGACATCCTGTGTTTCTAGTTTTTAGCCCATAACTTTTTTGTTTATTAACCGATTTTGCCCATTTTCAATCCCAAACAAACCTTGTATAAGACAAATATTTGTGCCAAATTTCGTCCCCCTACATTGTCCCGTTCGAGCCCTATTCTGCTTTCAACATCTTTTTGATGGTGGGTATAAAAAAGTGTTAAAATCTAGCTCATGTGGTAAATTTAATTTTGAATTAAGATATTTCAAAGCATTTTAGTTGAAATAAAGCAAAGTTTATAGTTTGTGGCTCCGAAGCCCTAAAACTGTTAGAACATCATCAACATAAATTTTTATGGGAAATTATGGCTCTTTTGTCCATCAAAACAAAGAATCCATCTTTTGAGGATGCAGAGAATGATATTAAATATGCATTAACCGAAAAAGTCTCTTGAAGATCTCTTGAAGCAAAAACAATGTCGCAATTATTGATATTATTTTTAAATTAGTCAATGTTATAGTGGGTTGCGCTTCCATTACAATGTCAAAAGGGGGTCGTGAAGCAATATCTTGTATATCAAAAAGATATGTTAGACTAACAAGTTTCGTAAAATGCGGTCTTTTATTTTCTCTGAAAATCATTAAGGTTGTTCACGATAGGCTGGTTATCAGGTTATGTGATTATCTAGTAATATTAAAAACAATAAAATACATTATTTGTTAAAAATTGTATTACAGTGAACTCGCGGTAATGTGAACATCCAATATAATGAACTATCCACTAATGTGAACACTCAGTTTTTTATATGGGCGCTCTAAATAGTGAACAATTTTTTTTTTTTTTAATTTTTGGGGATTTTTTAATTTGTAGAAGCATTTATTTTTAATGTTGGGAATCCCCGAATTAATAAATACCATAGTATGCCATTATTTTAAAGGTATTTAATGCTAGTCGCTTTATGTAACTTGTTGCGGTAAGTTCGTGAATTTATTTTTAAAATTAGTAATGTCTAAAAACAGTCGAAAGTTTTTACCCTTAAATGAGAAATGCGAAATTTTGGAATATTTAAAAAAAGGATCGAGTGTTACAGTGTTAAGTAAAAAGTATAAAGTTGCAAAATCAACGATATGTTCAATAAAAAATAAAAAAGACAATATTTTAAAATGTGTGAACAATACGTTTTATGGACCCGGAAAACGCAAAACATTACAATCTTCCAAAAATGGAAAAATCGCTCTATAAGTGGTTTATTTGCATGCGGAATAAAAACCTCCCTGTAAGTGGGTTGATGTTGAAAGAGAAAGCCAAACAAATTCACAAAAACATAAGTGAAAACGGAAATGACTTCAATGCTAGCGATGGGTGGCTACAAAAATTTAAAAATAGATACGGAATTCGGCTCCTTCAGATAAGCGGTGAAAAACTTTCTGCGCAATCTCAGTTCGTAAATCCTTTTAAAATTAAATTGAAAGCAAAGGTAGAAGATTTGCGTTTATCCAATGATCAGTTGTATAATGCCGATGAGTCTGGTCTATATTGGAAACTTCTCCCACAAAAGACATATGTAACGTCATTGGAGAAAAGCGCTCCAGGTGCAAAAATGGAAAAGCAAAGGATAACATTTTTATGCTGTGCAAATGCGTCAGGATCTCATAAAATAAAACTTTTAGTAATAGGAAAATCGAAAAATCCTCGCAGTTTTAAAAATTTTATCTGTCCCGTAAACTACAGAAATTCAAAGTCTGCTTGGATGACTTCTTCCATTTTTAAAGAATGGTTTCACAACTGTTTTGTGCCAGAGGTAAGTAAACATGTTAAAATAGTTCAATTGGGATTCTTACTGTTTTATTTTTCATTAAGGTGACAGATTTTTTAACGAAGAAAGGATTACCAGTAAAAGCTTTACTCCTAATAGATAATGCCCCATCCCATCCACCAGAATCCGACCTCAAATACGAGGATGGTTCCATAGAAGCTATGTTCATGCCTCCAAATGTAACGGCTCTGATCCAGCCAATGGATCAAAATGCAATTAGAATCACCAAACTTCATTATAGGAACAGTCTTCTGGCAACAATTATTGCAAAAGAGGGGGATTTGCTTGAATCGATGAAAAAAATCACACTTAAAGAAGGAGTTTCTATTCTAGAGACATCCTGGAACCGAGTTGGTAAAGAAACTTTATCTAACTGTTGGAAAAATATTTTGAATATGGTAAATGATGAAGACGATCCTGAATTTAATGTTCCTTTGAGCATTTTAAAAGAAAAGTGGCAATCAGAGGTTGGATCTTTAGAAAATACTGCTGCAGATCTTCTACAGACATTGTGCCCTCAGGAAGTATTTACTGCTGTAAACATTAGAGATTGGATCAATAATCCTTGTGAGGATGTCACGCCATTTGATGAAAATGATTTAATTGAAGAGTCCGACGATGATGACGACTGTTTTATTGAAGCGCCTGAAAACAACATTAAAGCCAAAGAAGCTGTCGAAATTTTTAACAAAGCTGTCCAATGGGCTGATTTTCAAATGGTCGATCAAACTGACATTAAAGTATTGAAAAAAATCAGGGAATTGGCGGTAAATAAGCTGGTCGAAAAAAATAAAAAACAGAAAATAATAACCGATTATTTCCATATTTAATTATATATGTATGTACCTATCTTTTTTCATTGTAAATTTTATTTATTTTTTTGTCGTAATATTTTGTTTGTTTTTTATGTACATACTACGTATGTACTCTTTATAAAATGGATTTTTAAAAACTTTTTATGTTCCAAATAAATTACAAAAAGTTTTTTTTAGTAAGCAGAAATGATTTTTAGAAAGAATAACTTAGCAATATATATAAAAAAAAATCACAATGGAAAATGTGAACAAATTCGAAAATATGAACTACCCCGACATTTATTAGTTCACATTATCGAGAGTTCACTGTATTTTCAAACACTACAAATAAACAGATAATCACATAATCTATAAACAAGTTTATGAGTTGGGCAAAGTTTGTTATTTTTTGATGAATTTTTCACTTCTGAAAAGCACTTAAATGTGCAAAAATTCAATATTATAATGACTCAAAGTCGAAAAGCGTGAACATTCGAGATTATTCCTTAAAACCACAAATATAAGGATCTTTCACGAAACTTAAAAAAAACACTAAATTTAGTATTGTTAATGAAAACCAATTTTAAAAATAGATTGATAAATCTTAATAATAATTTTAGTTCCTAAACTTTCAAATTAGTTTACTTCTAAGAAAATACTCCCTAGAATAAACCCTTTTGATTTCATTTCTAAAAAAAATGTGTTCGAATTTGATCTATGGAAAGTGATGTTGTCTAAAACGGCGAAATAAAAAAGGTTATAAAATAACTATTCTAAGAACAATAAAAGAAAGTTATAACCCATACAGCCTCCTCCCCTATTTAAATATCAGCTGCCCCACACGTTTTTTGAAACATTTCCTTAAAGTGTCATTTATGTGTATTTTTTATGAATTTCTTTGGAGTTTAATAGAATTTCTCTTAATAAAACCAATACAAATAAAGAATTTGATTGGCCTTGTTTTCGAAAAGATTAAAAACATTAAATAATCACGTTCTTGGAAATATAAAGAAAAAGAAAAACACACATACTTAAAAAAAAAAAAATAATTACACTTAAGGATTATTACATGAAAAACCAGGTTAGAAATAAACGTTAACAAAGTTTAAATAAGAAGAATAAAAGAACACAAAAACAAAAAAAAAAAACAAAAAAAATCAATAGATTAAAATTTAACGATAACGATTTGACCAAATGGTTTCTAATTAAATTTTGAAGTTTTGTAGGTTGTAGGTTTGTTTGTGTGTTTATAAGATTTTAAGCAGTACCCTTTATGTTGAAGATAAAAATCTTTGATATGGTTTTACTTAAACAAGAACAAAACGTGATCATTGTTGGTGGTGATCTTCCTCTTTTAGTTTTTTGTGGTTCATATTAAATGATACATGATCTGAAGAAATAAACAGCAGCCGTGATTTTAATGTTTTTTTTTATTTTTTTTATTTTTTCTTAGTTACAATTTTGAAATTGAAAATAAATATTGAATGATGATCACATTGATATTTTTGTTGATTTAATCGAAATCATAAGAACACACACACAATATATATTTTTTTATAAGACTTCAATTTAATTTCTTTGAATTCTTTAAGTAGTTTTTGTATTGTTTTATTGATAAAGAGTATGGAATATTATGTATAATTTGTTTTTTTAATTTGAAACCACCATATAATTTAAAAAAATTGTTTTCAAAATATAAAATATGAATGAATAACACAAAAGAGCAACCAAGGAAAATCACCTGTCTTTTTTTGTATGAAATCTAAATCTGATTGAGAAGGTCAGATATGAACGATTGTGGTCGCCTTAAAGAATTCCTTATTATATTTGTATCACTTTGATAATAAAAATACAATTGGAAATGTGGTTTGTATGGAGGAAATATTAGGTTTCAATGTTTCTAACTAAAATGACAGTTTACTTTATTCTAAAATACCGTTTCTCGAAATTATAGCCCTGTTTTATCTTTTTGCCTGCGGAACCCAACTACAAAATTTTCCTTTTTTCATATTTCATAGAAGAGAACAGTATAAAATATTATATTTATATGAATGTGATTTTTAGGCAGGTCAGAGTATATCGAAAATGTTAATTTTGCAATAAAAGTATTTAAAGAAATAAGGTTACAATTATACCTACTTTTTACTCTTTATACAATTATACTTATTTATAGGTTTACCAGCTTTTCCCGGTGCACTTCGTTTCTCCTTTTTATGCGATAACTTATATAACTTTCTATGGAGCTACTTCACTCCCTGGTCCTAACTCACCTAAATTATGGAAGTTGATGAGAATGTTATTTAATATTGTTTTATGGGGTCACCATTCCCCTGGTTCTATCCATCCCATTTTCATCTTAAATTATGAAGGTTGTCGGAAGTTATTCATACAAAATGTTAAGACTTTTGTTACTATATTTAATATTTTTTCTCCCATGTGTACAGAATTTCAATACCGTTTGTTCAAAAAAGTTGTTAAGTTTATCGCCATTGTGCTGTACGACAAATTGTACCCCTCATTGAGACTATCTTCAGGACATAGATAACTGGGAGGTCATCTGTTTTTAGGGATCCAGTTTTCATTTTCTCTTTTTTAGTATGATGAACTTTTAATCTTTAAAAACAAGTGTCTACGTCCTGCCAAGAGAGCGTTCGCCTAGTGGATATTAAATTATTCTAAAAATGCCACCTAAACCATGGGACCTAAAAAATTGTTTGCCTACCGGAGGTATCCTTAAGGGATAGTCATTTCCCGGTGCACTTCGGAAACTTCCGTTATACCTTTAAATATGTCGTTCTAATATATAGAAAATTTTGTACATATTGGTCACTTGGAAATATGTATAAACAAAATCCAAAAAATTCCCATAAATAACCTTTTTATTTTTTGATAGAATTCGCGAAAGAAAAACGTGAGGACAAAAATTTTGCGAATTAGTATCAGCTGGTATTTTAAAGGCTACTACAGAAGATTTATCTCGTGGATCAACAAGATAATACTTCGCCTGGAAATTTACGAATGACTGAGTGATATTATAACTTAATTCACCTACAACTCTACTATTATTATGTATAATATCATTGAAGTCGGACCAGCCCACATTAGGGTAAAAGGGTTTGAAAATGGCGATTAATTCAGGGAAAGGTGATATCAATATTTTAATGATCAGGTTTTATTTTTTATTGATTATTAGTTTAAAATAATCATTCAATTTTAGAATTTTAAGATTTTTTTTAGCTGAACGGTAATGCCTGTCCCTCCGTCTATAAATTAGAGTTAAATGGGTTGAAAATTATGCATAATTCAGAGAAGGGTGTTATCAACACTTTAATGATCACGTTTAATTTTCTTATTTACTAGTAAATAAAAAATGCATTTCTAGAATTATATATTTGGGTTAAATGGGACGAAAATGACGCTTAGTTCAGGAAAAGGTGATATCCAAATTTTGATGATCACGTTCTATTTATACCTTACACCACCATAGGTGGTTGGGGTATAATGCGTTTGTGCTGATGTTTGTAACGTACATTAAAAATTATCTGGCCCCCACCTTAAAGTATACCGTTCGACTCAGAATCACTTTCTGAGTCGATTTAACGATGTCCGTCCGTCCGTCCGTCTGGTCGGCTGGCTGGCTGTCTGTCCATGTAAACCTTTTGAACAAAGTACAAGTCGCAATTTTAAAGATATCTTGATGAAACTCGGCACAAATAATTATTTTGAAATTGGTTATGATCGGTCCATTATTTCACCTAGCCCCCATACAAATGTCCTCCCGGAATAGGTGTTTAACGATCATAAATGCCTTAAATATGTGTAAGTGTCAATCTTTTTGCCAAATTTCATCGATATCGGTCTATAATTAACCATAGCTCCCATATAAATCCCCTCTTCCGGAAATCACTTTAACGTACATAAATCCCATACGAATGATAGTATCAAGTTAATAATCGACACAAATAAGTTTTATATAAGTAGAAATAACATTGCCAAAATTTATGAGAATCGGTCCATAATTTACCATAGCTCCCATATAAACCCACTTCCTGGAATCGCCCTATAGTGCGTAAAATCATATAGATGTTAGTATCAATGCACTGTTCTGTATTTGCATAATTTATTTTACATTGAGTGTTGGTCTACAATTAGCCACAGGTTTAATTTTTAACTCATACAGAATGGTGTAGGGTATCATATGGTAGGTCTTGACCGACAATAGTTTCTCTCTCGTTTTTCTATACATTAGTCAGTAAAGAAATACATTTTTAGAATTCTAAAATATTTTTTGGCAGCATGGCAATGTTCGTCCGTTCGTCTATAAATTTGGGTTAAATGGGTTGAAAATGCTACTTAATTCAGGGAAAGGTGATATCAATACTTAAATATTTAGATTTAGTTTTTATATTGATTAAGAAGTAAAAAAGTAATATATTTTTGGAATTTTAAGATTTTTTGAAAGAATTCTAATGCCCGTCCATCTGTCCGTCTGTTTGTTAACTTTTGCAAACTTGACAATTCAAAATCGTTTTACTTTTGACTAAATAAAGATAATGACTCAAAAATTTCTGTTTTCGATAAATAATTTTACTTTTTAACCAACCACACACAGAAAAAAGTAAAAATGGAATTCAATTACGAAATTTGATATATTTGATATAATAGATGCAATGAGCTGAAATTTTTGAAAATTTACTGAAATTTATTTTATTTCTGTACTTTTATAGACAAATATTTAATTTTTCTTTATATTTTATTAACAGCTGTCAATTTATTAAAAAACAAAACTCTAAACCTATCAGAAAATTAATTATATTAATAAATCATATAATTAAATTCCAATATAATGTTGATTAATAATTTTATTAAAAAATTATTTGAAATACTTTTTTCTGTGCATAAAATATAATTAAATCGGTTGAAAATATTTGGTTACATATGGAAAAATCTTAACTAAGTTCTTGTAAAATTTAGATTTTTGAAATTTCAAATGTATATAATTCGAAAAATATATAAGATAAGTAGTATATGCAAGCATGTTTTCAAGGACTTTGAGATGATATAAAAATCTGGGAAATCGGGTAAGAAACAAAAACTCGCTAGAGGTTAAACATTTGCCATGACACTAGTACCCTATTTTGAAACCACATAATTCCTTTTCTGATCAGTGATGCAAGCCGTAACGGCGCAACTGGCGGCTAGCTGCTCAGCCGATTTTATATAACAAGCCACACCGCCGCTGCGTTGTTTGACTGATCGGCGGCTCAATTTTAAGTCAACTTTATTTGCTTTTTTGATTACCAGCAACTTTTTATTGCTTAAATATTTTAACGTCGAGTCTATATTAATAGATAAAATTTGTCTAATGTAGACTCAAAGTAAGCCAGAGCTAACATATTACTTACATTTAATTTGAAAATTGTTGGTACTTCTTTTCGATATTTGGGAGTTGTTTTATGGTATAAGCCTATTTTAAATAAAATAAGTTTCATTCTATAAGCATATACTTATTTCGTAAAAATAAACAAAAATTGTTCACGACAACTATTTGGTTGAGCCCGTCTTTCAAAACCAACAAAATTTTAAATTATTTGTTTTGTTTTAGTTTGTTTGTTTGAAGAAAAGACACAACGTACAAATTTATAGATCTCATAAATTATTTTTAGTTATATTTTAAGCTATAATTAATTAAAATTTCAATCCAATAACAAACTCGGCGCAAAGCCGTTAAGCCGCCGCCGCTGAAAATTTTAGCTATTCAGCCGCCGCCGAAATTTTTTAATCGGCTTGCATCTCTGCTTCTGATGCGTATATTTGATCCTACTTCTAAACTCAAAATTAGTTTAGAAGTTACAGATTTATTTCGATTCTTCCCCACTGTTTAATGTTTGATAAAGCAAAGAAAATGTCTGCACTTAAGCTGTTTTTTGTATGAGTTTTTTTGTTTTTTTAAATTATTTTCTCAAATATGCGCACGATTTTTTCATAATATTAAAGTGGACAATATATACTATTTTTCAGAAAATCTTCAGAACAAACATCTTGTAACATTTTAAGTTGCATTCCATGAAAGTTGAAAACTAGTGCATTTTAGGAAAATTTTCAAAAAAATTACAAAAATGTAATGACAAAATATAATTTACAAACACTTGAATAAAAGTAGACTTAAATATCTGAAGTTGATGGTTTCATTTAAAATTTTTATCTTAAAAGACTTTTTATTTAAAATAAATACACGAAAGTAGATGAAAATTGAATTTTTTACTATTTTTCAAAAATGTAAAAAATTCTTAACTTCAACAACTCCTTATAAGAAAACAGCACAACTTTAAACATTAGATTAAAGATTTTAATTGATATTGATACATACCCAGCAAAAACTTTGGTTGCCATGTAATGAGTTAAGAAGCTAATATAATGGCTCTCCACTACTTACACATTAGCTGAATAACTCATTATTTTAACACGATGATGACATTAGAGGCTACTTACATTAGAGAACTACTTACCCTATACATTACTTAGATGTCATTACAATAACTAATTACTTCCAAGCTGTTAAACACCGCATTGATTTTAAAGCATTACTGAAGTCATGATTAGTAATAACAATAGGAACTAGTTATATTTTATGTTATAAATAAGTAATGAAATGTCAGGATATAAAATATTTTTTTGTTGTTGTAAAATGATTTTTTAAGTATTAATTTAAAAAACTTAACAATAACCAAAAATGTATCTAAAAGAAATGTAATAAAAATAAACTATTTTAAATTTAGATAGACTTCTATGCAGACAGTATGTTGTTGTCATTACAAAGTAACTACATCCGTAACTACATGTCATTACCAAGTTTTTGCTGAGTAATTTTGTCTATTTTTATTCGGTACCTAATTTGATTACAAAACTTTAAATTTTAAAATTCAATTGAGCGCCACTTTTGACACATTTTATCCCAACGTGCAACCGTTCCAAAACTGCATAATTGTTTCCATTTTATTTTTTTGATCGCACACTGTATTAGAGAAAATAAAAAATAAATCCGCGTATCTCCGCTCCCTGATAGAAATTTTAAAATAGGAAAAATATTTTTTATTTGAAAGTTGATTTTTAATTTTCTAGGTAATGTGCAGGAAGCTCTGAATATAGAAAAAAGTTTAGGAAATTACATATATATAAATCCAAGTAAAAATCAGGTTCCGTTAGGATTTGTAGAACAAAAAGTTTTAAAAATAAGCCAAATTGTAATTTTTTACGTAATCTGGGAGTTTTACTTAGAAAGCTCTGGAAAGAGAAAACAAGGTATATATCAGGATATCTTCGCCCCTTGAAATTTTAAAATAGGACTCCTAACAGAGTCCTAACAGTATTATAAGTAACACGTCGTTCAATAGCCTTCGATATACATATGAATCAAAGTAATCACAAAATGTTTAGTAAGACCATATTATATCAATTCATGTAAGTGTAAAATATACACAATGTAGGGTATTTAAGAAATGGACTATACAAAAATTATACTGGCATATTCTTCTGCAACATATGAAGCGCATATTTTTTTATATTGCCTTCAAAATACAAATATCTTGAATAATAATCACATAACATTTATAAATGACTACACAGACACACTTCAAATGACCAGTTGTGGATTTTTTTACCTGCTGTGCATTTAAATAATAATTGTGCGCATGATCGGCTGTTGTTTTCTTTAAAGGACTGGTTTCAGACAATAAATAAATCCTCTTTTAAACAAAAAGATCACTTAAAAAAAACTCATTTCAATTCTGTTTTTTGTATTAAAATAAGAAGATTTTATATTTCATTCTTTAATACAAGACAAGAAATATAAATTCGGCCAAACACCAGATGACTTTTGACCAAAAACCAAAAGAATATTTTAAAATTCTTTTGTTTTACAGCTGCTGTTAACTCCTCCTGCTGATTTAAGAATTTCTGTTTGTGTTCAAGATCACAATGTTGTTTTTTATAAATGTTTGAAAATTGATGACGACAGGTTAAATGATCTGCAATCTGTTTTTTTAACTTTGGTATTAGATGTTGTTTTATACAAAAGAAAATAAAAATAGGCTTGTTAGTTTTTTAGAGATCCTTAAGAGTTAGCATTTTGGTTTTTAAAATTATTTTTTGTTAACGTTGTATTTTAATAAAAAGATTGACGTTAATCGTTTAAATTGGAACAGCTGAATTTGTCTGTTTTTGTTAAATGTTCTCTTGTTAGTAGATCAGGATCTTAAAATCATGTTTTTAACTTGAGGCCTCCTTTTATTAGTATTCAACCTAAACGAAATGATCAGTTGTTAATTACTTTTGGATACTCACGGTTTTTAATTGATATTAAATGTTGAAGGTTCTTTTCTAATTGATCTAAATATTTATGTTTTCAGCTACTATTATTAGTGTTTAATTAACCCATGAAAATGCTAATTATTTGAGTAACATAGATGGCAGTTGGAAATAGAAAAAAATTTAAAATAAATGGAATATTGACTTCCTGCGTTTAAATAGATTGTGTTTTTTGTAGTAAAATTTTGAAGTTGAATTTTAAAAGATACATAATGGATAGTGTGAATAGATTAAGGCAGAATTCAGATAATTTTGAATTCCTTAACAATACAAATGAAAAATAAGTAAACAAATTTTTTCTGGGTCCCCAAAAATATATACTGATAATGCACTTCGTTTTTTAAAAATTAATGCCCATTTTTGGCCAAAAGCACAATGTATTCTATTCAAAGTTTTGTTCTTCAGAAGTTATGACTTTCCCAAATTTGTAGCGATTTATGGATTCCATTCTAAAATCGCTTCTTAACTTTTGAGACAAGAAACATATCAACATATTTTTTGATACTTGTTCTTACATTCTATATCTACGACATAAGAAATTGAATGAGAAAATAGTAGTGAGCTGCGGCAGTAACAGAACTATACGGCAAGTAGGGCAAAACTTTAAATTATTTCAACTATTTGACTGTTCAGACTAGTCAAATAGTTGACCAAAATGAAGTAACCATTATATGAATTATTTTCTAACTTTAATTTTAATGGGAAAATATTTTTTACTTATCATTAATCATAAACGACTTTCTACCAAATCTTGTTTGATGCTGTTTTCTCTTGCAAAACGGTAAACTATTTTTTTTGTAGATCTTCTGGTCACCCAAATTTGGTTAAATATTTGACAAATGTAAACATAGCTGAACATTTTTGTTGCGTAACATGAGGCAGAGTATTGCCATCAAGGAATGTTATGGACTCATATTTGGTTGCATAATTTGGCCCTATTCGCGCAACTCTAAATTGTTATTATGGACCCCATTTGGGAAACCTTGGATTAAGAATTAAATTTGAATATATTTTCAATGCCCTTACAATTTTTTTTTATTTCATATTAAAAGTTATAATTTCTTTATAAATAGAGAAGCCATGCTAAAATATGGCTAATCGAATTAATGTTTACTATGAAAAAAAAAGGAATTAACAAAAATTAAGTAGAATTTATAACTAGAAATAGCTAAAAGTGTGCTTTGATGTAGTAAATTTCACACAAGTTGAATTTGATTTAGAAGTTGTGGTTTGAAAAACTCTTTTTTTAAATACAGATATATTTATGTCCGTCCGTCTGTCCGCCTGTTAGTAGTAGGGTATGGCTAGGGGCCTTAACCACCTATGGAAACGAAATTATGCTTAAATATTCAATTCAACTTATATAAATGAAACCAATTGGTTAATCTTTTAAACATTTTGTTTATTTATTTTTTTTTAATTTAAAATAAAAATGAATTTTTATTATTTTTTAATAAAATATTTAATATTTTTTGAAATATCCTTAATTAAAGTTTTTGATTGTGTCTTCGTTTAATTTTTTGTTGAAATTTTTTTTGTTAAACTATTTTTTTTTTTCATAGCCTAAAGTGTTTAAAAGGTTAAACTGGTAACACTGTTTCTACCAGAGATGTAACGACTTTGTTTTAAAATTCGAATTATATTTTCTGCGAACCTAAAGTCTGCAGATCCTATGGTTCGTTTCTATTGCTACGAACTCTTTGCAATGTTTATGACTAAAAAAACTACAAAATGAAAAAAGAGTTCTGCGGCAAGGGGTTTCTCAATCAATTCAGATAAACGGTATTAATAAGTCCACTTTTTTGGAATTGACTCTAGTTTTCGCGATAAATCGCGATTTGTAAAATAAAAGAGGATGCACCATATATTATTTTTTTACATTTAAATATAATGTAAAAAAAACAAGTGCGTATGGGTATATAGATTCGGCTCGGCCGAATCTATATACCCACCATCAACTTTTTCAAATTTTACGTTATATGGAAGGTGGGCGGTAATGTGGGCGAACCACGCCCATTTCTGGTTTCCAAATTTATATCGACCCTCAAACTATTTGTACAAAATTTCGTTGTCGTACATGCTTTTGTTTAAGAGATATAAGCAGAAAAGTTTGAAACGGACACCCTGTGTTTCTAGTTTTAAGCCCATAACTTTTTTATTTATTAACCGATTTTCCCCATTTTCAATACCAAACAAACCTTATATAAGATAAATGTTTCTGCCAAATTTCGTTCTCCTACATTGTCCCGTTCGAGCCGTATCCTGCTTTCAACAGACAGACAGACCGGCGGACTCAGAATCTAACTAGGACCCAGAAAATATATACTTTGTGGGGTCTTAAATGATTCTTTCGATATGTTATACACGGAATGACAAAATCAATATACCCCCCATCTTCTTGATGGTGGGTATACAAAAGTAATGGTAACCACTCTTGCTTCCGAACATTACACAGGATAATCGTTGTGGTCGTAAAAGTAACACTTTATAATGATATAACATATTTATGGTGATTTAACTCCGTAGTACTTTCGATAATTGATGCGGTGATTTTGAAAATGAACACCAAATATTTTACGGGAAAGTTTTTCAATTATAGTATATCAAATACTGGACTCTTTTATTTCTTCAAGTTCTCTTAAATGATACTGATGAGCCAATTTAAAATTTTAGAAGTTGGTCGAATGCAATTATTTTCTTGGGTAATGTTAAGCCGTTTGCATTTTTATGGTAACCACATCCTGAAACTTAAACATTTTAATTTGTAAAACCGTATGGGAATTTACAGTATAATATAATAACGAAGATATTTTCATAGGTCCGGCTTTTCAGGGATAAACTGTGGCCAGTACGGTCATAACTTTACTACAAGTATCAACACAAAGTACAAAACACTTGCATATAAGGTATGTCCGGTATATTAAAAATTTTTAATGTTGGGATTTACAGAATCCTTAAATTTATCTTAAGCTCTTAAACCAGTAAACTAAAGTTATTATTTGTTATTTGTATATTTTTTTGTCCTGAGAATATAGTTTTTTATGTTGTAATGAAATGTGTAATGCCATGAATTCTTTATTAACACTTTAATTATACGAATTCAATTTTAAAACAAGTACCAAATTTTATTTGACCCGTTCAAAAGAAATGTTTTTGTGCATTTTTAGTTTCAAAAGTATTTACACATCTTCAAAAATTTATTACATATTTACGTTTAACATTGGGAAAAAACAAAAATTTTCGAGCATACGCAATTTTGGACCTAACCATCTCCCATTTCGATGAAATTCGTTATATCCACTCATTACGATAACACAAAATTTGATGTTCTTCAAAATGCCGTCTCAACAGATCTACCTTTCATATAGGCATGTTGTGACGCTGGTTAACAGGTTGTGATTGATTGTTCTACGAAGATGTAGATCAATCAACCTTTCTAGAGTTTTCAAGAGGAAGGACGACAGACTGATAGGTCTGAAGTCTTTCGGTCTCGTATGTGAGGTCCTTCCTCCTTTTGGGTTGAAGACGACTGTACATCTAGTTCATGACTCAGGGATATACGAACATGATAATCATGTTGAATATATCCGTATTAGCCAGGGAACTATTTAATCCGCATTATATTGAAAATCAGCAGGTATGATGCCATTTGAGCTCTGAGATTCAAATGGGGCAAAGCTTTTCAGTTCCCATCTTAGATTGAAGATAACGCATAATGCTCCGTAAGTGGGAGACTGCCAGGAAAGTGCCTGTCAAGGTCTCTTGACCGCTAGTTGTCCAGTTTCCACAGGGTTTCTGAATGAAACTTGGGATACAGGTTATGATGCCAGAATTTTACAGAGACGACTAGTCTCAGAGTGACCTTCTACACCGCTACAGAAAATCCTCCAAGACTGGCGCATCGCATTTCTTATCTGTTTTTAAATTTTATTAACTTACGTAGGTCTTACAGATAGACCAGTTTCTCAGTCTTTCGGCCTCATTGAATAGACGGCGACATTCCTTACGAGTTTCGCCAACTTCGGAGTTCCACCAATGTGGCTTGCTCCTACCTTTGCAGACTTTTGGTCTGCATGCAACAGATGTCGCTGTGTCAAATGCATTAGTCTGCGTTTCAACACAGGATTCAATATTCTCACAGACGTTTATGGCTGGGGGATTGGGGAGGAGTTGGGACAGAATATAATTTTGTTCTGTCCAATTTGTTTTGCTCCAGCTTTGAAAGGGTTTAACCCTGAGTAAACGAACCTCTATATTGAAGTCGATATACAAGTGATCAGAGAAGGAACAATCATTGGGACTCTCCAATACCTAATCATATCAGAATGCCTAGTACTAACTAACGTAATATCGAGAACCTCCCTTCTGTTAGCTACTACAAAGGTCGGTTCCTTGCCAATGTCCAGAATATCTAAACTACTATAAAAAATAAAATCGTATAAAGACTTGTATTTATGTCGAAGTTCCCCCAACAACATGGTTGGCGTCGGCTCCTATTATGTGCGGAATATTTCTTCCTCCTGGGATCATAAAAAAACCAAATGTCACATAGTTTACATGGTGGGACAGACGGACGAACAACGTTAAATCAAATCAGAAAGAGATTTTAAGCCATTTAATATAAAATAACGTGGGTCTGACATCATTTTTTTTTTTTTTTTTTTTGGGTGTTATATAGTACTGTGCAGAACTTAAGCAACAACATTAAGGCTATCCTAAATGTTGAATTATTTTTAAAGTATTAAATTTAAAACAACACTAACATAACATTGTTAACACAATTGGGTACTAACAAACATTTGTACTTTAGAAGATGTTAATTTGTTTAACTGATAGTTTTATAGCAAAAATATTTAAATAGATATTTGTACATTTTAATACATCTTAAACCTCACAATTCCAAAAAAAGATTTTGGACACAGAAAATATGTAATTATGACTGTTCTTAATTTCTTGCGACAAAAACGATATCCTTTCCTTAGAAATCTAAATTAATTTTGATAATTTTAAGATTAATAAGTTATTTAAAAGCCCAGAAATTTCGTCATATATAGAGAAATATCTTGTTTAATTTTATGTTTTTTTCATAGAAAAAAAAAAAAAAATTGCGAAATATATTTTAAAACTTCTGAAGGATTGGATTAAATGTAATTGCATAACATGTTTACTTACATTTTTTTAATCATGTGGTCTAATATTCAGACGCAAAATTAATGCAGTCCAAAGTATTGTGTAGTCAACAAATTCAAATGGAAACCATTCTAGAGAAATCAATTAACAATTTAATGGCATTAAAACTGCTTAATTTTACAGAAAATTTAAAATATAGAACAAAAACAAACAAAATATCGATATGTTGCTACTGTTATGCACAGTTTTATATGAAGTTTGAAGTGTTTTATTCCGTTTTTTGTTAATAGAAAAAGTTAAAGTTCTTTAACAGTTTTTGTTAATCCTTAAAAATGTACACAATTTCATAAAATTATTATTTGTTATAAAACAAATATTGTAAAAATAAAACTATTTTTAGGTTTACTCTAATTTTATTGCTTTTGTTCTGCACAGTACTGTATGGTTTGAAGATTGAAATTATGATTCTTGGTTATTGAATATAATTTAGTTCAGTACTTTTGGAATGTATTAAAAATATAATAAGTAAGGAGTGCGATCGCAAAAATCTTAACACACGTTTTGCCTCATAACTTTTTTCGGAATCCATATTAATTTTTTTTTTTGATCTAGTTATCATGAAAAAATACGTCAGATATTATTTTTAATAACAACCATGTTTATTTTTCGTGATTTTCATCAAAATGAGTGACGAAAAAGATGTACGTCCTACAAATTATTAAAAATTTTCAAAAAAATCCAAATAAGTCCTACAATTAAATACCCACCGAATTAAATTTCTTCCGTCAAAATATTTCTAATGTTATTAAACAATATCAGGAGAATTTGACCATTGATAGGAAACCCGGTTCGGAAAGAAAAAAAGGTTCACATGATATTGGGAAGGCCAGAAAATTTAAAGTATATTGTAAAGAACTCCAAACACATCTGGTAGAAAAGCAGCCCAGTAGCTCAGTACTTTGACTATTTGGTGCGAAAATTTAAAGCTAATGCAGATTTGATAACATATAAAGTCCAAAAAATTCCAAACAGGAATGCTGCAAAAAATTTAGAAGCCAAGAATTGGAAACGGAAATTAAATCCAAATTTCATACAAAAATACTCAAGTTGTATAATTGACGAAGAAACGTATGTGCTGGCAGAATTTTCGCAGGTTTTGTGTCAAAACTTTTATATTGTTAATGCTCGAGGCAATGTTAAGTTTAGGTATAACAAGCTTTTTGCAGTAGCAGCAAAACAGGAAATTCATTTCATACATTCGGATCTATAAATACCAAAATATACATCAAGGAATATTTGCAAAAAAATATTTTTTCTTTTATAAGAGAGCACAACATGTCCACACATTTTTGGTCTGATTTGGTATCATATCACTATGGTAAGAAAGCTTTGGAGTGGTACCAAGACAATAACATAGTTTTTGTACCAAGAGAGGTCAATTTTCCAAATTGTCCATAGCTTAGACTAGTGGAGAGATATTGAGCTCTTGTGAAAAGTGAATTGAAGAGCACAAAAAAGGTGTCCCAAAATACCGAAGATTTTAAAAGAAGATGTGCACACTGTTCCAAAAAAGTGACTGAAGCAACTATGAAATCTCTAACGGAAGGGTTATCAAAAATGGTCCACAAGTTCATAAGTAGTGGTTAAAACTACAAAAGTTATATTTTTCTGTGATCTGTAATAAATTATCAATTAAATAAAAAAATAATGAAAACTTTAAGATCAATCGTTTCCAAGTTATTTAATATTATATATGTTAGGATTTTTTCGAACGCACTCCTTATTTGGGAAGCTGAAAATAAATGTAAACGTTAAGGTACGGTCACATTAGGCAAATGTTTGTTTCAAATAAGTTTGCCCGAATATAAACAAAATTTTTCCAAAGCAATATGAAATTTATTTTATTGTCACATTACTCATATTTATTTTCCCATTTTTGTTTGTTCAAACATACAATAAATATAGTAAAATAGGCAAATAGGAAAACATGTTTTCTCATCGGTCACATTTGAAAAATTATTTGTCTTCAAAAATTATTTCATCAAACTGTCTAAAACAATAAAATTATTCTTATTGAAAATATAGAACATGACAATTTTTTTATTTGTGATGTAGAGCAGCTTCGATTGGAAGAAGAACAGGTAAAACGATGGCATAGCCATAGACATTGACTATTCACGGCCATGTGTGTTGCCCCAATACCACCACCGCCAAGAACGTAATGAGCTGCCGCTCATTTTTAATACTGAGCCTCATCAAGAGGGCCTCATATTTTCCGTATTTTTCCATTATTCATCACATTCTTTGGAAGGTCAACCAGCGACTTCTTAAACACCAGCTCCCTAAAATCCTTCGTGATCTTCTTCACATGGCGGACACATCCGTCACCCTCAAACGACGTGGTGGCCTTCTTCCTAGGGTGCTCCGTTCTACGCGTCTTTTCGCCAGCTTTGCCACAGGAAGCAGCAGCACCCTTCGTCCACATGCATCACTAATAGCCTCCATCGATTTAAACGATCCCGGCTTGAACCGTTTGTCCCAAGTCCACCACCAAACTGGACGAATTTAGTTCACACTGTCGCAAAATAGCCGGCACTGACAATGTCGTCATACTGCAATAGGTGACATATAATCACGTTTTTGCTGCACGGGTTATTCGCAGTTAAAGGAGCCAAACACATTTTTTTTTTTAAATATATCTCGCTTATTATGCATTATATGTGTTTTTACTACATTATCTATAGAATATAAAATTTGCAACAATTTTGCTTAACTAAATTTTTATATACCATCTTGTAATGATAGTCCATTGATTTGCTCAAGTATGTGCTCGAAGTCTTTTCATTTTATTGTTGTAATTTTAATCTGTTGCCTCTTTGAAAATTTTACATTTTTGGACACCCTATCTTGAACCACAAACAGTTTTTTCGACAATATATGCAATAGAAGATATGTTAGAAGTAAAATTGAAATACTTCATTGCCCTGCACCAAACTTGTGCATGACAGTCCTTTGACAAGCTTATGTTCTCGAAGTCTTTTCATTTTTACATTGTAATTTTACTCCTTTGCCTCACTGAAAATTTTACACTTGGATCAGAAAAGATTTCTTGACAATATATGCAAAAAAGAGTAAATATCTTTAGAAGATGGTAGCTGATACTAAAAATCATTAGATATATCATAAAATGCTTAAAATGATTTTTGGCACCCTTAGATTCAATAGTAAATATGGCTCGAAACAACTATTATTTGATGATGTTTTCTCTTACAAAAATTTTTTAAGTTCAAATAATTATTTGCCCAAAAAATGGGAAAATATTTTCCATTATGTGGTCACATTGTGTTCACATTATGAATATTTTTGTTTGCTATTAACCCCCCTCCCCCCCCAAAATGGATTTTCGACCTTAGAAAAATTAAAAATTTACAATAGGAAAAATTAAAAATTCTTTAAGGAAAATTTTCTTTAGTGAAAATAAATGAAGGCAGAATGAGTTTATCTTCAATATAGTCTAGGAATGGCCAAACTATGTTTAGAAAAAAGTATTTATCGTATTTTTTCTTCGAAAAATTTAAAGCAAATAAATGGGTTTTTAAAAATAGAAAAAATATAGGAAATGCAATTCCTATATATTTTTTTCAATAAATTCAAGCTTAAACTTTACATACAATTAAAAACTTATATGTCAAAAAAAAAAAAAAAAATATTGTATAAGTGCTAGTTTCACGTCATATTGTATGTTTTTAATATTACTTAAAAATTTCGACTTCATGAAAAATATGTTTTATTTTATAAATCCGAATCTTTTCAAAATTTTATACGAAATAATTTTTTAACATCAAAAATGAACAAAAGCATTTTCACAGAAAAAATGTAATAAAAGTCAACCATTTATTAATAAATAACACAAAATTTTCCCAGCTCTTTTATACAAAATATAATATTTTTTTAGATTTAATAAATTTTACATATGATAGAAATTTTGGTTCACTACACAGATTTAATTTATAAATAAAATAGTAAAGGCCTAAAATTGTAATTTTCAAGAAAAAACTTTAAACTATTTTTATTGAAAATATTCACAATTTTGTGTTAAGAAAGAAATTGTTTAAATAAAACTATTAATTTAACATTTTCCCAAGAAAATATCTACCATTTTCCTAGAGGACGATAACAAAAATATTACTTTTCGCTTAATACTTTATTAAACCTTCTGAAAATTTCTCTTGCTTTCCTGAAGAGTTGTTGTACTTTTTTCGCACACCTGTATGAAAAATTTTCATATTCAAAAATTAATTTTTAAATACACCCTATAGCGTTGAAAAATTACTCGGGAAATGACATAAATGGCATCATAAATAAAGCCTATCAAATTTTGGAGTTATGCTTAAATTTTTTAGGTTCCTGTATTTTTTCTATTAAGATATTTTGAAAGTAGAATAATCAATTTTATTGTCGTATTTATTTCTTTGGTTTGAAATTGTTGGTGATTCAATGCATTAGAATTTTTCTGTAAAAGTCAACAAAAAATATGCAATCAATTTAAAAACATTTTTGTTGTAAATATAGCAAGATTTGGTTTTTTTAGTTAGATAAAAACTGAAGAACTTATTCGATTTTATGTGAAATTCCCCAGAAGATATGCTACAAATAAAGCTTAATATGAAATAATTTGCTTAAAATAAATGAAAATTTTTTTGATAAAATTTTTTAGTTTTTAAACGATTTTAAATACAAGCACCCGAAAACGTTTTATTTTTATTTTTCAATCAAAATAAATATCTTTAATGTTCAAAATATTTTTTCATTTGTTGAAAAAAATATGTGAGGGATTTTTATTTTTAAAATAAATATCCATCAATGATGAAAAAAATAAATATCTTTTACGATAAATATCTTTAACGATAAATATCAGTTCGAAAAAAATTTCAAATGATTGTTTTTTTTATTCATACTTTTGTTTTGTTTTCAAAATATTTTTTTATTCAAATGAAATTGTTGTTGTTTAGAATTTTTTCCATCCGATGAAAAAAGTTCAAAATAATTTTCAACTTTTGAAATAAATATCACAAAAGATATTTATATTTTTATTTCCATCATGATGAAAAAAATTAAAATATTGATGAAAATAAAAAAAATCATGATGGATTTTTATTATTTTTTGAACATTAAAGATTGTTTTTCGATTGAAATAAATATAAAAAGATTGTTTTTTTAGTATTAAAATCCGGTCTCTGTTTAAATATTGACATCTCATTCGAATTTTCTCGAAAATTGGTGATGTACTCAAGAAGATTGTTTTTTGAGTAAAACTACAAAAATATAAACATTCATACTGAAATAGTATGAAATTTTATAAAGTGATTTATTTACATAATTTTCACTAGATTTTCTTCACGGGCTCCTCTTTGCCGAAAAAATTATTAGCATATATTTTCCAGTTGACATATAATATATTCCAGTAAAAATTAAATTTAAGTGAGATTTTATTTCACTTTTAAATGTTTAATTCATTCAATCATCTACTTGATTGATTTAATCAATTTTTAATTAAAAAATGTTTTCTATTTTTCATTTTTTGTAGTTATTAGTGATTGATATAATAATTTTGGTGATTTATTGGATACTTGTTTTGGTGTTATCAGATTAACTTCAAATTTTCATCTAAGTAAAAAAATAAATTTTAAAAATTACTCACATAACGAAGAGATAGTTCAGTGTGCTTTAGGGAATGGTAAACAATGCCAAAACTCGATTTTCGATTTTACGATCAACTTTTTTCATTTCGATTTTCAAAATCGATTTGTCGGTCCCCAAAATCGATTTTATTTTGAAGTCGATTTTTTATTGATAAAGTCAAAAGTGTATCAAAAACATCTAAAAATTAAAAAATAAACCTATAAAATAATTTCAAATATTCAGGTCACAAATATAAAAGTTATGTATATAATATATAAGAAATCTGTGAATATTTTATTTATCCATCAAACCAATCTTCTTCAGTAAAACTTTGTAAAAAGGCTATGTTCACTACTAAGCCTGTTTCTTTGCTGGGTTATTATAAGGACATCCTTCAAGAATAGAAGTTCACACGGTACTGATATTCTCGAGCAATTTCATTAATATTAGGATAAATTGTTTTATTATTTCTTTTTTCCTTCAGAGGATTTAGACTATTGTTTTGCCAACTGCCCAGCTAGGAATGATATGTAAAAATACTAAGATCTTTTGCGAATTAAATATTGGGATTTTTTTTCATTTTCTATTGGCAAACTCCACTTGGGTGCATATTTAAATTTTATTCCCGTCAAATTATGTTTAAAAAAGCGGACATAACTTTATTATTACCAAGCAAAAAATTTTAATTTATAAGATTTTTATAATTCTACATATTTTTTTAACTTTTTAAAACAAACCCGATTTTTGAAACTAAATAATCGATTTCAGTATAAAATAGTTAACATAAAATCGATTGCAAACAACCGACTTTTTTTTTCCCATGAAAATCGACTAAAATCGAAATCGATTTACCATTCCCTAGTGTGCTTGACATCCTATCCAGATCTAAATAGCTTAGCTTTTTGTGTTTTTCTAATGATGCACTCTTTATTTAAATTATTTTATTTTGAACTATTCAGTAGTACTACAAAAGTAAAAACACGGCTTTCATAATTAAAATCCTTTCAATATTCTCTGAGAAATGTTTATTTTAATACATATTTGTAATTTTGCATATTTGTATGTAATTAAAAATAATAATTATAAATAACCAGTTTTCTGTCAAAAAAAAAAAAAAAAAAAAATTGGTTAAATTTTCATAGTTCTAAAACTATATATAAAAACATAATTTTTCCACTGATGATAAACAAATTCCCCCCCCCCCCCCCAAATGCTTTGGCTGGATCCGCACCTGCTCTATCATCTCTCATTTAACTGCCTTCCCTCAACATTTTGTTGACAAACAAAAATTTCCAATCAAAAAAATATTTCCAACACCTTTTGTGTTATTAACAAATTTTAATCTTCACCCTCCTACCCCCAAATAACACAAATCTAAAAAAATAATTACAAAACAAAAAGTCAATTTTAATATGGGGTCATTTATTTTCAAAAAGACAAAAAATCCACTTAAGTTTTATTTTCATTAAAGTGAAAAACAAATAAAATAAAAACAAAAATTGTAATAAATTCCACAACTTTGCGCCTCATCAACTTGAATTAAACAAACAGTCAAATTATTGTACAAAGATCTAAATCGCATAAGATGAGTGATAAAAAAAAAAAAAAAATACCCATAGAAGAACGAGCAAGTAGCTGTTTGGTAGTTGAGGCTGCTAAAAATTGCGCCACTAAATGAAATAAAAAGCAATAAAAGTGGGGGAATGCAATTGAATCTGAACATGTGGTGTTATGAGCTACAACAATTTTATTCTATTGTTTCTTGTTTTTTTTTTTCATACAACTAAATCCCCCAGGGTAACATACGCACGATATTAAACCCACCCTATTAAAGAGAAAAAAAAAAACAGCCCTTTTTATTTTTGTTTAGAGAAATAAAACAGCAAGTGCAATGTAATTTTTGAAGAAGTTTTTTTTTTTTTTTTTTTTTGCTTTCTAATTTTATTTAAGTTGTAACGTAATTTTTATGCAAAAAAAGGGAGCTTTACCTTTGTAGAAGTAAAGAAATGTTTAACAGAAGAATAATGATGGTGGTGGTGAGTCATATTCTTAGTTTTGAGGAATTCCTTTTCTGTGCTATAACGTATGAATAGAAAAAGTTTCTTTTGAAAAGAATTGCATAAGCCTATGTAATCCTCTAAAGGGAATAAAAACGGACGTTGAAAAACGTTTATGGAATTACAAAATAGTCAAATGTTATAAAGACTTAGAGAGAGACAAAGAAACAAAATGTTACCAAAGTTTAGTGCATATTTTTAGGCGTTAAAGTTTGAGCATATTTTTGCCGGTAGTCTTTATGTAATTTCTATGTAAAATTTACCGGTTTTTTTTGTTTTGCTATTGTATTTCTTTTTTGTTGTTGTTTATTTCTGGGGATTTCCTAGCATTTTCTATTGTTTTCAAGGTCTTTGCCAAATAAATACGTGGGGAGTTTTATAACAAAACCCAAACAAGCCACCCCCTTTGTGTTTAACGAAGAGGGGGGAAATTTTATAATGACTATGATACGCATGATGATGACGAGTCGATTTTTTTTATATTTACTTTCATAAGGGTGTTGAACTATAAATTGAACTTCTGTAACATTTATTATACGTGTACTTTAGCTCATCTTACTCCAACTTCAAAAGCCTCCAAAAAATTTCATCTAAAAAAACAATGACAAACATGCCGGCTTTCAATGCAACAACCCTTAATATCTGATGGCTCCAATAATAAATTAAATTTGAATCTTGCCAAGATTAACTAGATTGCCTTTATAGAATGAGTAATGATGTATGAATAAGTATTTTTCTAGTTGGGCATATGAAATGTAATTTAAATGTAATACTTGCACGTTAAATTGATAAAAAAATAATAAAATGAAATAAGGACTGCGTTCGAAAAAATCTTAACAATATACAATATTCAATATTCAATTCATTCTAGAGTTTTCATTCTTTTTATACCCACCATCAAAAAGATGGGGGGTATATTGATTTTGTCATTTCGTGTGTAACATGTTGAAGGAATCATCTAAGACCCCACAAAGCATATATTTTCTGGGTCCTGGTTAGATTCTGAGTCGATCTAGCTATGTCCGTCCGTCTGTCCGTCTGTTGAAAGCAAGATAGGGTTCGAACGGAAAAACGTAGGGGGACTAAATTTTTTAGGCACAAATGTTTGTCTTGTATAAGGTTTGTTTGGGATTGAAAATGGGCAAAATTGGTTAATAATCTTCAGCAAAAGCATGTACGACCACGAAATTTTTTACGTATAGTTCGGGAATCGATATAAACTCGGAAACCAAAAATGGGCGTGTTCCGCCCACCTTCCATATAAGGTGAATATCAACGAAATTGTGTTCAAATAGTTCAAGGACCAATGTAAACTCGAAAACAAAAAATGGGCGTGGTCCGCCCACTTTACTGTCCACTTTCGCGCTCCTTCCCATATAACGTAAAATTTGAAAAAGTTGATGGTGGGTATATAGATTCAACCGGGTCGAATATAACATTCGTGCTTGTTTTTATTTAATTGATAATTTATTACAAAAAAATATAACTTTTATAGTTCTAACCACTACTTGTGAACTTGTGGACCATTTTTGGTAGCCCTTCCGTTAGAGATTTGATAGTTGCTTCAGTCACTTTTTTGGAACAGTGCACATCTTCTTTTAAAATCTTCGGTATTTTGGGACACCTTTTTGTGCTCTTCAATTCACTTTTCACAAGAGATCAATATCTCTCTACTGGTCTAAGCTAAGAAAATTGACCTCTCTTGGTACAACAACTATGTTATTGTTTTGGTGCCACTCTAGAGCTTCCTTACCATAGTGACGTGATACCAAATGGATCCAAAAATATATGGACACGTTGTGCTCTCTTACGAAAGGAAGAAGTCTTTTTTACAACTATTCCTTTATGCATATTTTGGTATTCATAGATCCATATGTATCAAATGACTTTCCTGTTTTGCTGCAACTGCTAAAAGCTTGTTATACCCTGAATTTTGTAAGAAATTTTTTCTGCTTTTGGGTTCTAAACTTATCTTTAACATTGCCTCGAGCATATACAATAAAAAGTTTTGATATATAGAAGCAGCGAAAATTCTGCCAGCACATACGTTTCTTTCTCAATTATACAACTTGAGTATTTTAGTATGAAATTTGGTTTTAATTTCCGTGTCCTATTCTTGGCTTCTAAATTTTTTGCAACATTCCTGTTTGGAACTATTTGGACTTTATATGTTATCAACTCTACAATAGCTTTAAATTTTCGCACCAAATAGTCGAAACACTGAGATAACTGAACTGTTTTTCTACGAGATGTTTTTGAAGTTCCTTTCAAAATTTTCTGGCCTTCCCATTATCATGTGGTCCTTTTTTTCTTTCCAAACCAGATTTCATATCAATGGCTAAAATCTTCTGATACTTTTTAATTACATTAGAAACAGTTTGACGGCAGAAATTTAATTCTGTAGCCAATTATTTGTAGGACATATTTGGATTTTTTTTAATTTATTAATATTTTGTAGCACGTAAATCTTTTTCGTCACTCATTTTGATGAAAATCACGAAAAATCAACATAGTTGTTATTAAAAATAATAACTGACGTATTTTTCCAAGATAACTAGATCAAAAAAAATTTTTAATATTGATTCCGAAAAAAGTTATGAGGCAAAACGTGTGTTAAGATTTTTTCGATCGCACTCCTTAATACATTAAACAAATCTCAATGAACATTTATATGTTTTAAGCCATTTTTATGAATATTTGAGATTTAAACCTGGCTATTTAATAAAGGGATTTAACATAACCTTGATATACAAGATATTACTCTATACATTACTAGGTAATAAGTAAGTATGTACTGCTAAGCTACAGGTTCCAATTTGGCTAAATATGTTGATTTCTATGTTCTGCAAATAAAAATTAATTTTAAGATTATTTCTAATATACGATTTTTTATTAAATAATTCATTTCACTCGCACTTTATTTTATTCTCTGTTCCCCAATTGCGTAATTTAATTTCTTACCAATTTTATGCAAATAAATGGCCACTTATCTTACCAAAATCCAAAATGTTGCTAAGCAAATACTTATACGAATAATAGTTAAGATTATTAAATTCTAAATTCAGATTTATTTTCATTTATGCATTTATTTATTACTTCATTTCTGCGCCCCAATTTTTTAAAAGCTGCCATTTTTCTATTTTCCTTTTATTTTTTTCTTGGGTAAATTTAAACACTTCTTTTAATCTATTAAACAAACACATTAAAAGTAGAATTTATTTTTTTTTATTTTTTTGTCTTCAAGTATTAAACTTCTTTATTTCCTTTTTTTTTGATTTGTTTATTTTAGTTTTTTTCTTATTTTTTTATTAGGATAAGGAAATAAAAGCAACCACCCTCTCTCTCTTTTTTATATAGACTTATCAAAAAAGCTTTCAAAAAGTTAAAGTACGCAATGGAGTTATAAGGAAATTTTTGGTTTGAAATAAAATATTTGCAAATCTGAAAAGTAAACATTTGAAATTTGTATATTAGAAAATATCAAAGAAAAGAAATTTTGATTGAACAGATTTAGGTCAATAAATAAAAAAAGAAGCATGAAAAAAAAAAAAAAAAAAAAACTTTTTTTTTTAAAAAAAAACAATCGATTGAAATGATTGATATTTTAAGTAGCAAAAGGAAGATGGGAGAAAAAGGATTAAATGTTATTTAAGATAACATTTTGAAATGGTTGAATATATTTTAATAGAAAATTTTCATTGAATTTTATTTTTATTGAAAATCTTTTATAAATTTTATGAAAATGTTTCTACAAAATTTCATATAGAAATTTTTCGATAAAATTTCCATTTTATAGTTCATAGGTTAGCTTGTACGGGCAGTGTCCTTGGCAGATATCTTACTTGGGTCCGTGATAAAATTCGTCACATAATTACTCTGACTGAATCAGTGCTTCACCAAACTCTTGTCCCTGAAAGAAAATAAAATAGTGACTTTAAGTCGAGAGTCGGAGAACCAAGTATAGGCCTCCTTAGCTCCGCTAATGACGGACATTCGCAAAGTAGATTGAAAACTGATTTTTCCTCCATCTCATCACTACAACTTCTACATACATAAGTCATTAAATAGAAGACCCATTCTATGCGCATGAGTCCCTAAAATGCAGTGCCCAGTAATTACCGACACTAACAGTCTCCATTGTGCTCTATAGAATGAGAGAAGTTAGTTGGTGCTGTGCTCATCATACGTGAGCCAGATAGTCCTAGCAATACGCCATGTGCGTTTATTTTCTCATTTCATTTGGGCAATACCTAATAGTTCCCTATGGAACAAAGCCTTACATTCCGATACGAGAATACCTATCAGATGATCAATAGGCTCTTCACTGAGAGTCAATCCCTGTTTGGCTGCAGCATGAGCCATGATATTCCCAGTACAGTCACCGTGCCCAGGAACCCAAATAAGCTTAATACTTGAAAGTCTCGCTATCTCATTTAAAGATACCCGTCATTTAATTGTTAACAAAGATGTCCGCTATAGATCTAATGGCAGCTTTGCTGTCTGTAAAAATACAGATATTGCTCGATATCTTGAGATACTTCAGCCAGTTTGCAGCCCTTTTTATGGCGGATATTTCCGCTTGAGAGCCCAAACACAACCTAGCGGATTATTTTTTTTATATGAAGATTTGACAACTAAAACAACACAGCGGAATCCGCTGGAAATTAAAATCTATTTTAATTTCACAACGGATTCTCAAAAGCTCTCATTTTCTCACTCTCCTTCTCTGTCAGTGTTGCCGTTGTTGCAAAATAAATCACATAAGTTTACATTAAATTTATATAAGAAAGAAAGAGATAGATAGATTTGCCTTTTATTTTTTATATATGGAATTTAAGAGAGAAAGATAAATATTTTTTTATATATGTAGTTTTGTTGTTGCCAAACACAAAAAATATAAAGAAACAAAAACAAAATATATATGAAATTCGCTGCTGGATTCCGTCTTCATTTAATTTGCATTTCTCTCTTAGAGCGGAAAACAACGTTGAAATCCGTTTGGTTGCGTTTGGGCTCTGAAATACATTACACGTGCCAGGAAGTCTACAACACAGCTTTCAATCATATTCCTCGACATAGAAACCACATCCGACCCTAACCATTTTTTTTCGAACCATCGAAATGTGCATCAAAGAATGGTTTCGGTATGCAATAATGATAATGTATACCTGGCCACTCGTCGAATAGCCTAAAATGCGAGAAAGCCCATAGTCCCACTTACCCCATGGACGTCCTGCATTCAGCCTAATTGCTGAATTAAAAGCAACCTCCCTAATCATCAGGTCAACAGGTAGGCAATGCAAAAGTGTAAATAGAGCCTCAGTCGGCGTCGTGCCCAGTGCATTCATAATAATAATGGCCATTGACCTAAGAACTTTTACAAAAACATTATGATGAATATCTTTGTCCATCGCTTACCATCAGATAATAGTTTATGGTTCTAAGAAATTTTGATTGTGCCCTCTGTATAATATCAATACTCGTATTGCTGGTCGTATGCCCAATGGGTTTTTATCTAAACTCAATATTGCTGCGTCGTCATCAGCAAACATAGAAATTGTCAGTTCTTCACATGTTGGCAAGTCAGATGTTTAGATTAAATACAGAATATGCCCCAGAACACTACACTGTGGAACATCTGCTTTTACTTTAAATTCTCCTGGCACAAAGTTATCATACATCAGTCTAAATGATCGGGTACATAGATATGACTCGAAAAATTTATGGGTACAAGGTGGCAAAAAGTATCTACTTTTATATACTATACCCTGATGTCATTGTCGAAAACTTGCGCTACATCCAAGAAAATAGCAGAACAATACACGAAAAACAAACTGATGAACTGGGATTATATTTCTATCATTTAAGATTGACATGATTTTTATTTGCAATACTTTTTCAAATAGCGTCGACAAATATGAAAGGAGACTAAAAGGTCAATAGGATGATAGTACGTTAAAATCCTTTCCGGGCTTTGGTATCATAATAGTCTGATAATCTTTCAAAATTTTTGGAAATACTCCTAGTTTTAAGATCGCATTGAACATTATAGACAGCACTATTATTGCCAAGTTCGGTTTTTAATCATGGTTTTTAATCATGGATAGTGTTATTAGATCATATCCAAGTGACCAAGTGATTTTTTTTTATATTAATTTTGTCCATGATATTTTTGTCCACGGGTCTAATAGCAATCATATCATTATCATTTAATGTAATATCATTCGTCGCTCCCAAAACAAATTCATTGGATGAAGCGTTTGATTGAAAGACTGTACTTAGATGATGTGTAATAAATTGGACTTCTCTTCTGTACTAAGAGCCCAGATAACATCAGCTTTTCTTAAAAGACTTCGCTGCCTTCCATAGGAAGAAGTTAGTGAATTTATTATTCGTCAAACTTTCAATGTAACTCTTGTCCCGGCGGTCCTCCCCTATTTGAAGAGCTCTTCTTATTTTTTTGTTGCCACGGACAGGGTCAGCTTTGCAGCTGGTAATCTAATTTGCTGCCATTCTCTTCTAAGTTTGCTTTTTTCGAAAAAAAGTTTTTCAATATCTGAATTGGATATAGATGCCTAAACATATTCAAGGGTTCTTAGAAATGATCTACCACCCCGCTAATAAATGGATCAATTTATACCATTTACGCTCTCGTTAGATAGTAATTAGATTTAGCTTTAGTTTTAAGATTTATATACTTATTTTAAGGCCTAAAAGGCTGATTCAAAACGCACTAAAAAAAAATTAAATTTTCGAAAAATTTTCCTTTTTACAGGAAATTTTCGATAAATCTTCTTTTTATACAAAATTTTCGATAAAATTTCTATAAAAAATTTTCTATAAAATTTCTATTAAAAATTTTTGATAAAATTTCTATAAAAAATGTTCGATAAAATTTTTTTTTATAATTTTTTTTTTATAGAAAATATTCTTTTAATTTTTGTAAATGATGAATATTTTTCGAACTTTTTTTATGAAATAATAATTATTGTATTTTTATTCAGGCTCAAGTTCATTATTGTAATAATGTTTCTAGAATACAGAAAAAGATTTATTAGACACTAGCAGGATGGAATGCATTTTCTGATCCGCTACGATCTTCGTCAGCATCCATGTGCCTTTTAGTGCTAATCGTAAAGATCTTTCATTTAACTCACACTTTTGAAGAATTAGAATACGTAACTTCATCACTTTACATATTCTGAATTCTTAAGTATTAAGTTGAAATAACTTTACAAAAGCTTTTTCTTATATTTATTGTATTCTACATTATTACAATGTTGTTTTACTGCTCTAGCTAACCGTCGGTAAGCATAGTATGCAGATTTATATGTTGTTTGTTTTGTCTGTTACATTGTTGGTTCTATACTAGAATTCCAACATACAATCAGTAAACAAGTTACAGCGTGCCCTCTGTAGTATTAATTTTTGTAAATGATGAATATTTTTCGAACTTTTTTTATGAAATAATAATTATTGTATTTTTATTCAGGCTCAAGTTCATTATTGTAATAATGTTTCTAGAATACAGAAAAAGATTTATTAGACACTAGCAGGATGGAATGCATTTTCTGATCCGCTACGATCTGACGATCCGCTACGATCTGACGAAAAAATGCTATAAAAAGAAAATTAAAAAAAATTCTATAAAAAGAAAATTCAATGAAAATTTATAATAAACTCTATATAAAAAGAAAATCTATGGAAGATTTTTATATAAAGAAAGTTTACAGCAAATGTTTGTATATAAAAATAAAATTTTACGAAAATCTACATACAGTGACGGCCATGAGTTTAGCACACTTGCTACTGCCTATCTTTAAAAGAAAATATTTCCTGTATTTCTTTATTTTTTTAATATTTCTTTTATATACGAGTAAAATGTCTTGCTAAGATCACGTCACAATATATTCATTGTCATTCCTATATATATCTTTGCTGTTTTTCTGTTCAGAATAGAATAACCGTCAAAAAACACTGGACAGTATTTTAGCACAAAATAAAAAAAATTTATTCACATTTAAAAAAAAAAAGTAACAAAACCAAAAACTTATTTCACTATAAACTGAGTACTTAATTGGGTATCCATTATTTTTTATTACAGCTGCCAATATCCTTGGCATACTTTCCACAAGTCCCATACAGCGCTCCACTGAAATAGCATACCAAGCTTTTTCTATTTCTGTCCATAAATCGGCCAAATTTTTAGGTTTTGCTCTCATTACGTGCTGCTCCACATCATTCCAAAGGTTCTTAATAGGATTGAGATCCGTTGTTTGGCCGTTTTAACACGTTAATATTGTTCTCTTCCAAGCAACTCCTCACTAAGCGTGAGGAGTGTTTTGGATCATTGTCGTGTATAAAACTCCACCTCAGTGGCATGTTGTCCGCTGCATAAGGCATCATTGTATATAGTAGTATATTCTGGTATACATATTGGTCCATACGTGTATCAATCTTGTATATAGAACCAACGCCATGCCCAGAAAAAGCTGCCTACACCATCACATTTCCTCCACCGTGTTTTATTGTTTTAGAAGTGTACTTTGGATTGTGTTGCATGTTTGGAGGACGCCATACATAGCTCTTACCATCCGATCCGAATCTACAAAACTTGGATTCATTACTCCAGAGGACATTTTTCCAAAAAACTAATGACTTTTCCAAATGCTCACGAGCAAAGCACAACCGATCCCGTAGGTTCTTATTTGAAACGTGTGGCTTATGCTGAGAAATGCATTCACGTAAATTTTTTTCATTAAGTCTTCTTCTTATTGTTCTGCAGGACACGTTGATACCATATTTTCTTGAAATTTCCCTCTGGATTACGGTGGAGCCTTTAAAAGGATCTTCGACAGAGGTTCTATATATTAAAGAATCCTCTTTACGTGACTTTTTTCTTAGCCTAGGAGCCTGTGTAACATTTTTAAATGTTTCATACTTCCGAATATGGTTTAGTGCATTATAAACCATCTTTCTGTAAAATTCCAAAGTATTAGCAATCTCACATATGCTTATTCCTCTTTTTTTTTCATTCATGTCTAAATAATGTTTATTATTTAATTTTTTATCTTCATTGATGAAATAATATCTAAACTTACCAATTAATTATTTATATTCACAAAAAACATATAAAAAATTTAATTATACTTGCTTGTGCTAAAATTGTGACCAGCTTATTTTGCCTATTACTGCACTTAAATTAAAAATTAAAAGAGAATTGCGATAGAATGCAAAAAAAAAAAAAAAAAGTAACGGGACTTATTACAAACACCATAAACAACATTTTAGTAAATAATTGTAATGAGACGAAATAATTTCCTTTTAAAAAAACTAGATATGATGTGTGCTAACCTCATGGCCACGACTGTATGTAGATTTTCGTAAAATTTTATTTTTATATACAAACATTTACCGTAAACTTTCTTTATATAAAAATTTTCCATAGATTTTCTTTTTATATAGAGTTTATTACAAATTTTCTCTACAGAAAAATTTTATAAATAATTTTCATTGAATTTTCTTTTTATAGATTTTTTTAAATTTTCTTTTTATAGAAAATTTTGTTGAACTTTTTAATAAATAACAAGCGCGAATATTCGGCCCGGCCGAATCTATATACCCACCATCAACTTTTTCAAATTTTACGTTATATGGGAGGGGGCGGTAAAGTGGTCATTAAAGTGGGCGGACCACGCCCATTTTTTGTTTCCGAGTTTACAATGGTCCTTAAACTATTTGAACATAATTTCGCTGATTTTCACCTTATATAGGAGGTGGGCAGTAAAGTAGGCGGACCACGCCCATTTTCGGTTTCCGAGTTTATATCGATCCCCGAACTATACGTACAAAATTTCGTTGTCGTACATGCTTTTGTTGAAGAAATATCAGCAGAAAAGTATAAAACGGACACCCTGTGTTTCTAGTTTTTAGCCCATAAATTTTTTGTTTATTAACCCATTTTGCCCATTTTCAATCCCAAACAAACCTTATATAAGATAAATGTTTGTGCCAAATTTCGTCCCCCTACGTTGTCCCGTTCGAGCCCTATCCTGCTTTCAACAGACGGACAGACAGACGGACAGACGGACGGACATAGCTAGATCGACTTAGAATCAAACCAGGACCCAGAAAATATATACTTTGTGGGGTCTTAGATGATTCCTTCGACATGTTACACACGGAATGACAAAATCAATATACCCTCCATCTTTTTGATGGTGGGTATAATAAATTATCATTGAATTTTCTTTTCACCAAAAATTAACTTGAATTTTCCTTTTATAAAAAATTTTCTTTAATTGTTTATTTTTTAAAAGATTTTTTTATAGAAAATTTTTATTGAATTTATTTTTATGGAAAATTTTTGTTGAGTAACCTTTTTATAGAAAATATTCATAAAATTTTAATTTTATATAAAAATTCTGTTAAAATTTTTTTTATATAGAAAATTTTAATTTACTTTTTTTAAGAAAATTTTAATAATTTTTTTTTTTTAATGCAAAATTTTCATTTTTCTTTTATAGAAATTTTTCGTTGAGTTTCTGTTTATGGAAAATTTTGGTTAGATCTTCTTTTTAAAGAAAAATTTCTTTAATTTTCTTTTTTATATGTATAAAATTATATACGAAAATTGTGTAACTACATTTTCTTATAAAAAATATTTTATAGAAAATTTTGGACGGCATTTTTTTTTTTGGAAAATCTTTAGTATATGTATTGTGTCTAATATTAATTTTGTTAGTATTTTTTTAAAAGATGATTTGATTTTCAATTAGTCCTTATTATTTTGGTATATTTTTATAATTAACCAAATGTTCTTTACAACTAAAGTCTGGTTTATACTTCATTTGAAATTTTTCTTTTATTGCTTAACACAACAATTCATTTTAAATTTATGAGACTTTAAAATGCTTAATAAAGGAAAATAGAAGGGAGTTTTAGAAAAAAAAATAAACTCTTAACACGTGTATGACACAAGTTTCAAATAAAAAATTACTTGTTTAAAAACAAATTTAAAAATATAAATAAAAATTTATTTTTCATGAAGTCAACTTCGTTTTCCTGCAAGTATGTACTTGTAGTCAAATCATTTGTTATCTTTAACAAGGTTTAATTAGCAGCGACTAAAAATACCACCCTCCTTTTGTTAAGAAGACAATAATGATGCAGCTAAAGGAAAACAAAAAATGTAGTGCATACAAATTATGACTATGGAGTATCTATGTTTGTATGTATGTATGTACTTGCAGTAAAACAAAAAAACCACATTGCAAATTGAGCCAATAATTACCAGTCAGGAAAGACAGCAAAAATAAAAACAGAAAAAAAATATTCACAAATATTACATTTAAAATAGATTTTGTTGGCTAGACTGTAGTCAGTAGTGCATACAGAGAATAAAATATAACGAAACACCCACTGTCTCTGCTAGTTAAGGAGATACTTAAAAAATAAATAAACAAACATTGTCTCTCTCGTCTGACTGCCAGCCTCATGATAACTCATCATTAATCATGTCACAAACAAGTGAAATTATAAATCCTCTTAAAGTGGGGGTGTTGACATCACAGTTTTGGCGAGCCCTCATAATTTGACAAAAACTCAACTCAACTCATCTTTGCTTGTTTTAAAATTATTTCTACCTAGAGTTTTCTAAGTAGTTGCATATTATTTATATTGTTAACTTGGCTGCCTTTTCTTTATATTTCACGCTTATTTATTTTAATGTAGAGCAAAATTCAGAGTCCTTTTTGAACACTACAAAACTCATTAAAAAGTTAATAAAATACACCTTGTTTTTTTCTGCGTATAAGTTTTTTAATTGCAATTTGTTGAAAATTTATGATGAGTTTTGTTTTAAAAACTATGAAACACATTTCAAATATGCTACAAGAAAGAAAAAAAGAAAAAAACATGTTTTTCTTTCTTTAAATAATGACTGAAATTAAGAAAAGTTTATAAGCAAGAAAAGGTGTTAAAATTAAAACTATAAAATGAAGTCAGTTGATTTTAAGCAGATTTTAGTGGTAATAATAGTAATTTAACAAAGTACTTATATTTGTTATGTTAAGATGAAAAGTCAGGTTTTTGGTAATTAGACTAATGATACAAGAATATTTATACAATATACATAATAAACAGGGCAAGTTTTTCAAGCTTTTCGCTTGGAAAGTAAGCATTTGCATATTTCAAAAGAATTTAACAAAAAATGCTTATATTTTAAATCTTTGCATAAACCCAGCAAATAATGCTGCATACCCAGAAGCACGTTTGTAAGGGATAGATAGAAGAACTCTCCCTTACCAACCTGCTTCAAGAAGGCATGATTTTTATTAGTGATGTCCCACTTGGTAGGTCTCTTTGCTGCGCTACGTATTAGGTTCATACATGCCTTTATTATGCACATTTTAAGGCATCATAGATGTGATGATATCATGCCTCTTTTATGTGAATCTTTTAGAGATCCCAGAAGCTGTGAAATCATGCCTTGAATTTAAATAATGCATTTGTAGAAATTATGATTATTATTTTTTAATTTATTTAATTTATTTTATAAAAAAAAAGAAATTAATATGAAAAATCAGAAATTTTTTAAATCAGTTCATCATCTAAATTTATTTGAGTCAAATTGACTTTTTTATTGGAGTAATCCTTAATTGTTTCATCTGTAAAAAAAGTAAAAATTTGATATTACTTAATAGAAAAAAGAAAAATTTACACAAAAAAACATGGAACATGTTATATGTACCGTACATTATATATAGAAATTTTGGGTAACCCATAAATCGGCAGTATCTTTCTGGAGTATGTGTCTATGGGCGCCTTAATGCTTAAATAAATAATTTTATTTTGTTATTATAAATAGTTATTTAAAAAAAATATAATAATTTTACTTACAATTCATGAATAAACTTACTTCTTAATACTTTGAACACTCGATCACAACTAATCAACGCAGTTGGAAATATTGCATCATCCAACTTAGCAGAACTTTTTGTTTTAAATCGTAAATAAAAATCGGGAGAAGGAAGTCATTCGCTTACAATCCTGCATCCACGTAAGCGAGAGAGGATGCAGGTTGTAATTCGGTAAAAAAAATATGAGCCTAATGTAAATTTCTCGCTTCCTTTTATAGCTTACTTAAATGCGGATTAACGATGTGCTATCGGCAGACATGAATAATTTTGTACTGCTTACCAGTACCTAAAATTTTTTTGCTGGGAATTTGCATATAATGGATACAAAAGATAGTTTTTTAAAAAAAAACAAAATTTTTTGGCGATTTTTTGGAGTTCAATCAAATGATTTCTAAAAATTTTTTTGTGAATATTTTGAGTACATTGTAAATATTGTAAAGAAAAAAAATCGGAAACGTCAAATATGATACTTGAAATTAAAATAGTTATATGTTTATAAATGTCGAAATCTATTAGAGATTGAAAGTTAAAAAATGCATATTTGTGCACATCAATATATAAGAATGCATAAATAGCATATTTATGCTATTTTTGCATGTTCCTGTGCATATTATACCATTTTTTTGTGCTTTTTCAAGCGGATATTTCAAATTTTTTTGTGCATATAAAAACTTGCCCTGATAATAAGTATTAAGCAAGTATATTTTACAGCAATTTTAGATTTTTTTACAGTCTGAGTTCATATTGTGTTTAAATTGAAGTTACTTAAGACATGGTTTAATTACACAAAACAACAAAATCGTAAAAAAAAATTATATCGCTAATAATTCTGCAAAATTATTATTCTTTGGAATTGATATAATGTATAAAGAAAGAAGAAAATTTTCCTTCGCATCACATTTTTAACCCATTGAGGATTAAAGAAAATTTGCTTCCTTGAGGAGTTTTAAGGTTATACGAGGGCGGATCAATAAGTCCGTGACTTTTTGAATGAAACACAGTGTTTTTTGCAAAGCAAAAATTTATTTTTCAACATAATCTCCTTTTAACTCAATACACTTAGTCCAACGTTTCTCCAGTTTTTGTATCCCTTCCAAAAAATAGGATTTTTCGAGGTCATTAAAATAGGAATTTGTTTGGTCAATAATTTCATCGTTGGAGCTGAATCTCTTTCCACCGAGCCATTTCTTTAGGTTTGGAAATAGGAAGTAGTCACTAGGGGCTAAATCCGGAGAATATGGCGGATGAGGTGCCAATTCGTAGCCCAATTCATAGAGTTTTGCCATTGAGACTGCACACGTGTGCATTATCTTGATGAAAAAGAACTTTTTTCTTGGCCATATGGGGTCGTTTTCTTTTTAAATCCTCATTAAATCGGTCCAATAAGTTGGCATAATATTCGCCATTTATTGTTTTTCCCTTTTGAAGGTAATCGATGTGGATTATCCCGCGTGCATCCCAAAAAACTATTGCCATCACCTTATTGGCCGACAAACCTACCTTGGCCTTCTTCGGAGCAGGTTCACCCGGAGAAACCCATTGTTTAGTACAGTAATGGATCCATGTTTCATCCACAGTTACAAAACGCAAAAAAACTCATTCGGATTGCGGTTAAACAACTCCAAACAATTCTTTGAAGTTGTCACACGTTTACGTTTATGGTCAATTGAGAACAAACGCGGCACCCATCTTGCAGACAACTTGTTTAAACCCAGCTGATCATTTAAAATCGAAACCACACTACCATATGAAATGCCTATGGCATCAACAATCTCACGCACTTTTACTCTTCGGTCGGCCAAAACCATATCGTGGATTTTTTCGACATTTTCGGGTGTACTGACCTCAAGTATTTATCGAGCTTTTCCTTGGTTTGATTGACGGCTTTTTTTTTGCAAAAAATAATCTTTAATGAGCATTCGAAATTCACTTTTTTCCATTTTTAGAAAAATACACGAGGTTGTATGTTTTGAACAGCTGTTAAACGCAAAGTAAATGACGACACTTGCTCAAAATTTGACAGTAGTCTATTAACAGGTAGTACTTGATGGGAACATCGTTGCATTTCATATAATTACGAGGGAAGTTCGAAAAGTCACGGAAATATTGATCCGCCCTCGTATTAATAATCGTATTTTTTTAACCAAGAAATAAAAATCAGAAAATACTCATTAAATTGTGATTTTTATTATATTGCCCATAATCGCTACGGTTCTAATTAAATAAATTACTCAGAATTAAAGTATTCTAACAAATTAAATTAAAATTTTGTAGAGGAAAATCCAATTTCAATTACGATTAAAACATATTAAAATATTTATTTTGCATTTGGTCCCACTGTGCATGGTAATAGGACTGGATCTTTGAAACCACTGAACTTGGAATATCGATAGCGCAGGAATTAGGATTTTAGAATATTTTTGCCTGGAGTGTGTAGCTGAAGCAGGAGCTGCACTACCGTGGGCCAAAGTTAACCACCTCGAGGGTGAAAAACTTATCAGGGCTTATAACTTTTACAAATTTTTAACATTTTAAACTTTTTTACATTTTTGAATTCTCCTAAACAAGAAAAAGATAAAACATCAAAAATTAAAATTCTCATTTTTGGCCTTGACTTTTTTGCGATTTTGCTTCATAACTTGTAAAATAAAATTCCAAAAAATTTTCAAAAATACTTTAAAATTTCTATAATTTTCTATATTATTCCAAAGAAATTTTTTTAAGTTATCTCAATTCGATAATAAGAAAAAAAATTTCAAAACAGGTTTCATAAATTTCTTTTACATTTTGCTTATTTGAAATTGATTTATTAGAAGCGTAATAAACTCAAAATAGTCATTATACTCTACACCACCGTAAGTGGTTGGGGTATTATGTGTTTGTGCTGAAATTGTAACGCAAAGAAAAATCGTCTGACCCCCACCTTAAAGTATACAGTTTGTCTGTCCGTCTGGTCGGCTCGCTGGCTGGTTGGCTGCCCATGTAAAACTTGTGCGTAAAGTATAGGTCTCAATTTTGAAGATAATTTGATGAAATTTAGTAAAATATTGTTTTTTCAACAAAAGGACGAAGTTTATTGAATTTGGTTATTATCGGCCCAGTACTTCACCTAGCCCCCATACAAATGTTCCCCCGGAGGAATATTTTATTTAAAAATAGAAATACTTTAATGAAATTTGTACAAATAAATTTTATATAAGCACAAATAAGAATCCAGATTTCATTAAGATCGGTCCATAATTGACCATATAAACCCCTCTCCCGAAAATCACTTTAACGTGCATAAATCCCATACAAATGTTAGTAGTATGTTAATATTTAACACAAATAAATTGTATATAAGTAAAAACAAAATTATATGGATCGGTATGGTGTAGGGTATCATATAGGTATCATAAAAAGCAAATTATGTTTAAAGGGACATATTTCATAAATTTGACCCTGAATATTTTCTAAAAGCTTAGACAGTGATGTTAGATGGAGGTAATTTTTCCTTTTTGAGGAAATTTTTAAGAAAATTTTAGCCGAAGGGAAAAAGGGAGGGAATTTTAATTTTTGTCAAAATAAAGGGAATTTTTAATACGCATAAATTTATTTAAAAAAACGACAAAAGTTTTAAATAAATAAGTTTTAAATAAATGCATACTAATTTAAAAAGAGAAATCTTAATTTGCCGAATGGATATTTTCAGTGTTCTCGTATTTTGTTTAAAAACTCGAGTCTGCTTTCACTTTTTTTCCATCAGGTCGGGATTTTTTTTACGGGCGTGTCTAATATTGTGCCCTAAATATACCAATTACTCGAGTATATTTCACTATTACTTGAGAACGGTATGCACGATTTATATAAATGATATACCGCGAAATGCGGAATAAAGCTTTAAATCGCTCTAATATCAAATTTTTATCCGCTCAATAGTTTAGGAGATATTTCGAAAAAAGTGTCGGAAAAAATTTTTTTCATGCAAAATTCAAGTTTTTTTTTTTTTTTTACTAAAACTTTTTTTTAAAAGTGAAAACATCAAAAATATTTAAGTTTATCATCTTTATCTCAAAGCCAGCAAAACTACGAGTAAATAAAGCCACGTATCATAAAAATTGATGAACAAATCTTGATTGGATTCACAGCTAAGTTTGGATACCCATGCATACCTATAACTAAGTGGAAATACACTAGTGGGCAAAAATTTTTTTTTCGTCTTTAATAAAAAATAAAAAAATAGGTGGATTAGATGTAGTTCAACGTGATAAATAAGAATCAGCTTTTACCTTTTTTCTATCACGTATTGATTTTTTTATGGGCATGACTACTTTGACCACGCCTTTAGTGTAACTCGAGAGCAGTTTGTCCAATTAAGATAAATTGAACTTTAATATATAGCAACCTAAATTGTCTTTGAGCTGAATTTACATAAGTTTTTGTTGTCCATATAATATTTCCGTAGTTATTCGGTAATTAGTACCGAAAATTTTAAAATTTATTTTTTTTTGAAAAGTGGTGAAAATTTTGATCCATAACTCTGAAATTCTGGAGCGAATGAAAAATATTATTGTCATAATATTGAAGACAATTTTCGTGTAAACGGTTCTTGAGTTATAGCCTAAGTTTGACAAACCATTCTCGAATTTTATAGTGTGACCGCTGAATAAAGTAATGATATTAGTTATGCACATACAAAAATCATTACGTGATAGAAAAAAAGTGAATGCAGATTCTTGTTTAACTCGTCAAAATCCACATAGTTCACCTATTTTTGTTTCAAGGAAAAAAAAAAAAAAAATAAAAAAATTTTTTTGTATTTCTACTCAATTGTATGTAACATGAATATTTTTACTTAACTGTGAATGAAATTTAGATTTCTGCATCAATATATATACACGCATGAAAATGATTTTTTTCGGGCACTTATTTCAAAATAACTCCGAAACTATTGAGCAAAAAAAATAATTAAGTTTGGGGAATATTTTTAGTCCGCATCTTTTGGTGTATCACTTTGATCAATCGTACACACCGTTCTTGAGTTATGAGGTAATATACTAGAGTAATGGCCTTACTATGGGCGAAATATTAGACAAGCCCATAAAAAAAAATCCAAACCTGATGGAAAAAACTGAAAGCCGATTCGTGTTTAGCCCATCAAAATACATCAAGTCTAACTATTCGTCTATGGGGGAGGATTTTTTTGTTGACCAGTGTAATTTATGCACATGTTAGAAAATATTAAATGAAGAATTAATAAATGTAAGTATAAGAAAAATATGTACAATTTGACTATATATTTTAAGAGGTCAACATTTTTATTTTTGAAAATATGGTATTTTCGGAAAATTGCCTCGTATGACAAAATTTACCGGTAGGCTTTCATATATTTCTACAAAACTTTTAAGAAAATATTGAACTACCTAATTTAATACGCAAAAAAAACCAAAATCAGATATACATTTTTTTATAGGCTCAAAAATTGAACTTTTAATCCAAAATTGACCATTTTGGAACACTGCAGTAGCTCAGGACTTTTCAAAATTACACTTAGAGAATTCTAAAATGTAAAAATATTTAAATTCGGTTCATATTCGTAAAAGTTAAAAGCCACGATCTAAAGGGCTAAAGTTTATCACCTCGAGGTGATAAACTTTAGCCCACTGTCTAGCCAACCATATTCTTAAAGCCTAACACCTCTTCTATCAATGTTCCAAGTTTCATCTAAATCGGTTTAGTGGTTTAAAAGATCTAGACTTATTACCATTTATTTTGAATTTGGCCCACTGTGTCATGTTGGTTTGTTATGAGTTTGATCAAAATGAGTGACGAAAAAGAAGTACGTGCTAAATTATTATTTTAAAAAAAGCCAAATTGGTCCTACAAAAAATTGGCTAAAGAATTAAAGGTGTGTCATCAAACTGTTGCCAATATTATTAAACAGTATCGGGAGAATTTGTATTCGTATTTATAAAAGTTACTATATCCGATATATTTTTCAAGTTTGGCCCATTGTAGCGCCTACCGTGCTTAATATACTCCGTAACAAACAATATTCTGAAAGTACTACTCCTCCTTTAAAGATGTTTTAAGTTTTATCGAAATAGGTCTAGCCGTTTAAAAGATACAAATTTATTATCATTTAATTTGCAAAAGGCCCCACTGTGCATTGAAAAACGATTTGGTTACAACTTTGAGGTAATATCAATCAGAATCGTTTAATATTTTATTAAACTAAATCATACATTTCATTTCGAAAACTAGAATCAATTAAAAAAATTTAATGCATTGAACTAAAAAATATAACGAGTATTTTGATAACTTTCCAGCTGTAAAACTGTCAAAAAGTTAAAACTGTTTCATCCAACACGTGCATCTTCTTTCCAAAATAAACATCCAACACCATTTTATTTCATCTTTAAACTCTCATAAATTTCAAATTAAATGTCTTGGAACCTAAAACATGACAAACAAAACTTTAAAATATGCATCCAACATTAATTATTACCCAAAATCGTTTTCTAATTAAGAAAAATGTTCGACAAGGCCACCGTAATTAAATCAAAGAAACAAATTCAAGTTCAATATAAATTGTGGATGTCTGCTCATAACAAAAATGAAATTAATTTTACAGAAATTTTGTTGGAAAAAACTTCGAAAAAGACAAACTATAGCAATGAATGTCACACACATGTTTTAAAATTTCTGCCAGCACAAATGCAGGTGCTGCATAAAAGAGGGACAAAATGTTCCAAAGATGTTCAGAGAATGTTACATGTGTGTTTGCTATGATGCAGAATGCTGCTGCAACAAAATTAAAACAATTTTTAATAAATTCATTTAACATAAATTTTAAGTAATTATGGGTGACAAAGAAATGTCAAACAGCAAAGCAGCTATGTTTGATGTCTTATCCCCTCCCAACACAAGTGATTTAATTTGTTTTCCTGTTTGGAAAACTTTATTATAAACAAGTCTTTTGATACTCATATTTAGAGGGAGGAAGTGAGAAGAGCAATTTCAATTAAACTTCCTTATTGTTTCACACTTTCAATTTCCTGTCTTCTATTGTCTTTATACTTGCACATATTTAACCTTTTGTATGCCCCAACTAACCTCCCCTTTTTTCTTATAAAACTATTCATATGTCAGGCAAAAAAAAAAAAGTACTTTATCATTGTACTTGTACAATAGTGTTTGCATTATTATTAGAGGAAGTACGTATGAGTACTCATACTAAAAGTAGGTGTCATTATATTACATTCTTCTTCTACGTGTTAATGACAAACTTAACCTTTAAGCAACTCTAGATTCAACACTTTTTCATTGTCTAGTTCTTCCCCAAGTTTCACTCATTCAATTCACTTTTTCTTTCTTTTTTTTCAAAATTTCACTTTTATTAATGAAAAAATTCTTAAAACACATACAGATTCCCTTTCAACTTTTATATACATACTAATGTATCTTCATGTATTTAACTATATGTTTTCAAAAGTGTGTGTGTACTTTGGGGATACGTGTCAGTTTTATTACACCCTGGGGATATAATTCCTTTTCTGTGCACTCGTTTGTGGCACAAAGCAAACATAAGTCAATATTGGTTGGTAGCACCTTTTTAGTTTTAAATAAGTTTTGAATTAAATTTACACTTGAATACATTTTTAGATGCAAAGTTATTGGTATGGTTTTATTTTTATTTATAAAAAAAAAAAAAGAAAACTACTTTTTTTAATATAAGAAAATTAATGAAATGGATTTTATATATTGTGAAATTGAGGTCATTTAGGTAAAAAAATAAAAATAAAAACACGATAAAGTAAATTTAAAATACTTATAAATGTTGTTAGATTGAGGTTGAAGTTTTTTTTTTTTTTTTTTTTTCAATTTTATTTATGAATTTTCCTAGGATAGCCATTTTAGTCCTTTTGACTCCAAAGTTGCTTATAAACAATTTCATCTTTAGCACAGTTTTATTTTAAACTAACGCACATTGTGGTAAAAGGGATCGAAAATGGCGCTTAATTCAAGGAAAGGTGATCAACATTTTAATGATCATGTTTTATTTTTTTTATTGATTATTAGTTAAAAATATTAAACTTTAAGATTTTTTTTAACAAAACGGTAAAGTCTGTACGTCCGTCTATACATTAGAGTTAAATGGGTCGAAAATAATGGATAATTCAGCAAAAGGTGATATCAAGGCTTTAATGGTAACATTTAATTTTTCTATTTATTAGTAAGTAAAAAAATTATTTTTTTTTTAGAATTATAAGATGTTTTTTGGCTGAATGGTAATTCCCGACCGTCTATACATTTGGGTTAAATGGGAGGAAAATTACGTTTAATTCAGGAAAAGGTGATATCTAAATTTTGATGATCATGTTCAATTTTTTATATTTATTAGTTAGTAAAAAATGCATTTTTAGAATTCTAATTTTTTTTTTGACAGCATGGCAATATCTGTCCGTCGTTTATACATTTGGATTAAATGGGTCGAAAATACCACTTAATTCAGGGAAAGGCAATACAAAATGGAAAAATAAATATTTTTTCAATTTTAAAATTTTTTTGAAAGAATTCTAATGTCCGTCCATCTGTCCGCCTGTTTGGTAATTTTTGCAAACTTTCCAATTCAAAATCGTTTAACTTTTGACTCAAAAGAGATAACGACTCAAAATTTTCTTTGTTCAATAATTTTGCTTTTTAACCAACTACAGAAATTATAATAAAATTGGTTGAAAATATTTGGCTATATATGGAAGAATCTTAACCAAGATCTTGTAAAATTGAGATTTTTGAAATTTTAAATGTATTTAACTCGAAAAATATATAAGATAAGTAGTACATGCAAGCATGTTTTCTAAAGGATTTATCAAGGACTTTAGGGTTTGCATATTAAGTATTGCAAATGTTGCTCAAATCACAACTTTTCTGAGTAAAGTATCCTCACTGCCCAATAATATGATGTATCAAAAATCAAAAAGCGGTTGAATTTTTTCCAAAAGTAATCACACTTTATTGCTCATAACTTCTAAAATATACATTGTACAATTCTTATTTTTTTTTTTTTTTTCATTTAATATAAAAACACATTGACTTTAAAACGACAAGTAAAACATTTATATGCTTCGAAAGTTCAAAGGTAAATCGGTAATACAAATTTCAAAGCTTAATATCTCAAAAAACGGTTTTTTTAAATTCTTAAAAAATATATACAGTTAGGGACAAAACTATTTGTACACCCATGCATTTCGTATATCTTCAATAATTTATAAAGAATAAAAAATTATTATATGTAGTTTTAATTCAGGTCCATTTTTATTGAATTATTTGATAAAAAATAAATTAATATATAACACATTGTTAAAAAAAAGTACAATTTAAGTAAAAATCTTTTGGACAAAAGTATTTGTACATCAGTACTTTGTACAATTATTTGTACGTTGGACTCTTGTATGATGATTTTTTTAAATACCGTTATATTTTCTTCGTTAATCGAGTTTTATTTTAAAAAATAAGAAGTTGGTTTTAACGTTTTGAATAATAAGCACATCAAAAATGGGAAAGCGAAAAGAGTTGAGTTTGGATATTAAAAATTTAATTATTGATGAACATAAAAAGGAAAATCTCTCCGGAATATAAGTAATTTAGTAAATTTGTAACATTCCACAGTACAATACATTGTAAGCAAGTATAAAAACAGCGGATCTGTTGAAAATGTGCGTGAAGGTATACGAAATATATGAGGTGTACAAATAGTTTTGTCCCTAACGTATATTTATAACGTAACTCTACTCCATATTTGTGCCAAATTTCAAGTTGGGGCCTCTTTTGGTTTAGGAGTTATGAAGCAAAATATTTTGAAATTATTTTTTTCTACGAGCACATATTTAAAAAAAAATTAAATTTTATATACAAAATTTGACTTCAGTTTATATTTTGTTACATAACTTCTGAACTAAAAGAGTATCCAACATGAAATTTTGCACAAGCATGAAGTAGAGTTATATTAATATTATATAATTTTTTTTAGCATTTTAAAAATAACGTTTTCGGAGATATAATGGTTTATTTTTTGTAAGTCTTATTTTGACCTTTGAACTTTCGATCTAAAGTAACTCACTATATATCATTTTTAAGTTAATGTCCTTGTTTTTAAAATTACACTAAAATTAACATTTTATTTTTTATAGCTTAAGAGTTTTTAATAGTTGGATTTTATTTTTGTTAATAACTCCTAAACTAAATAAGGCTCCAACTTGAAATTTTATATCCATATGAAGAAAAGTTATGTCCAAAATATATATTATTTTTTAAGAATTTTAAAAATACCGGTTTTTGAAATATAATAGTTTGAATTTTTTTATGTTCAACTTTGACCTTTGAAGTTTTGATAAAAAAAAAAAAAATTTAATATATCGTTATAAAGGTAATGTTTTTGTCTTTAATATGCTGTAAAAACTAGAGATCTACCATGTATTTTTAAGAAGTTATTAGAAGTTAAATAAGTATTCATTTGTATAGTTTTTAACATTTTTTCGTTTTTTAAACCGTCATATTTCCGGACCGAAAAGAACATGGGTCTGAAAATTCATGTTTTCGGAAACACTTCCAATGGTCAAAGCTTGTAATGAATTTCATTGAAATCGGAGATGTCAAATCCGACTGCTATCCGTTATGAAATGGAATAACTCTAATACTCTATTTTGAACCCCCATTGTTCCGCTCCCGATGCTTATATTGGATCCTGCTTCGAAACTCAAAATACCAATTAGAAATTACAGATTTATTTCGATTCTTCCCCACTGTTTAATGTTTGACAAAGCAAAGAAATAGTCTGCACTTAAGATGTTTTTTGTATGAAATCTACTGGAGTTTTTTTGAGAAAAAAAAAATTATTTTCTCCAATTGGGCGATATATGCGCACAATTTTTTTTCATAATATTAAAGTGGGCAATATACACTATTTTTCAGAAAATTTTCAGAACAAGCATCCTGTAACATTTTAAGTGGCATTCCATGAAGTTTGAAAATTAGTGTATTTTAGAACCATTTTCAAAAAAAAAAAAAAAAAAAAATTTTAGGACAAAATATAATTTACAAACACTTGAAGAAAAGTACACTTAAATATCTGAAGTTGATAGCTTCATTTTAAGTTTTTACCTTAAAAGACTTTTTATTTAAAATAAATACACTGAAAGTTGATGAAAATTGATTTTTTTTACTATTTTTTCAAAAATGTAAAAAAATTCTTAACTTTGACAGCTTCTTATAAGAAAACAGCACAACCTAGCTTAAAGATTTTAATTGATATTGATACATAATTTTGTCTATTTTTATTTGGTGCCCAACTTTATTACAAAACTTTAAAGTTTAAAATTCAATTAAGCGCCACTTTTGACACATTTTACCCCAAAAAAACTGTTAAGAAACTATTATTTATAAATAAAATATTTTTTTTCGATTTATTATAACAGATAATTATAAAACTAAGCATATTTTTTATAAGCCTTATATTGAGCTTTAATGAGATGTACAAATATTTAAAATTGCCAACTAAAAAACATGCAAGCGTTTAGAAATTTTCTGTGTTAGATGTACTCTAATTTGACCCTCCATAGCTCCGCTCCTTAAGGGTACTCCTCTGCTACGCCAGTGTGTTACTTGTATTTCAAATCCAACTATACGATTAGAAGTTACAGATTTATTTTCAAAAATTTTCAATTTTGCCCCACTTTGCACTGTCGATGTAGTCCCCAAATTAGAAGAGTAAGAATTACGTAAAACAATTTTTGAATCGAGAAAAAATATCCAAAATATTTAAAGTGCGAATGTTATATTCGGCCCGTCCGAATCTATATACCCAACATCAACTTTTTCAAATTTTGCATTATATAGAAGGGGGTGGTAAAGTGGGCAGTAAAGTGTGCGGACCACGCCCATTTTTTGTTTCGAAGTTTAGATTGGTCCTTTAACTATTTGAACACAATTTCGTTGATTTTCACCTTATATGGGAGGTGGGCGGTAAAGTGGGCGGACCACGCCCATTTTTGGTTTCCGAGTTTATATCGATCCCCGAACTATACTTACAAAATTTCGTTGTCGTACATGCTTTTGTTGAAGAAATATCAGCAGAAAAGTATAAAACGGACACCCTGTGTTTCTAGTTTTTAACCCATAACTTTTTTTGTTTCTTAACCGATTTTGCCCATTTTCAATACCAAACAAACCCTATATAAGGTAAATATTTGTGCCAAATTTCGTTTCCCTACGTTGCTCCGTTCGAGCCCTATCCTGCTTTCATTAGACGGACAGACGGACGGACATAGCTAGATCGACTCAGAATCTAACCAGGACCCAGAAAATATATACTTTGTGAGGTCTTAGATGATTCCTTCGACATGTTACACACGGAATGACAAAATCAATATACCCCCCATCTTTTTGATGGTGGGTATAAAAAGAACCAATTAAAATGCAATACATATTTTTTAGATATTGATTGAGATTTTAATATTTTTTTATTGAAATAATTTAATGATTAAAAAATTTGTTAATTTTTTTAATTTCTCTTACCAGAAAAGAAATTAACCCTTCGACAAGTATTAAAATATGTTTTTCCAAGGAGTTTTAAGGTTATATAATAGTAAGGGTTCATATGAGAGCTATGGTAAATTATGTACCGATCTTCACGAAATTTTGCAACCTGATTTATACGTATATGACACTTATTTGTGCCAAATTTCATTAAAATATTCCTGTTTTTAAGATATTTATGGTTGTTAAAGCTCTATTCCGGGAGGACATTTGTATGGGGGCTATGTGAAATAATGGGCTTCGTTCTTGTGCAAAACAAATCATATGTACTAATTTATATCAAGTTATCATCAAAATTGTGACCCGTACTTTGCGTACAAGCTTTACATGGACAGTCATTAAATCGACTGAAGGTGGGGGTCCGAAGATTTTTTTCTCTGCATTAAAATTTCTGCACAAACACATAACAGCCCAACCACGTATGGTGGTGTAGGGTATAAAAAAACCTACTACAAATATATTAGTTCCTCAATTAGACCCACATATCACCTAGGAATTCTTAAGCGTGTCAAGAAAAGAAATCAAGAGTTTTGAGAGAACACATTTTTCTAAACAAAATTAAATTTTAAAGAGAGGATTAGGATAGGCTCCTAAAAGGGCAATTTGTTTTTGATAATAACAATAATATGCCAGCAAATATTATGAGATGAGCTGCAGGGCACGGTGAATTAACTAAATTACTATTCATTATTTTAAAGCAACGACCCGCAAAATAGTGCACACGAGCAAATGATCTCTTAATTTTGTCACATCTATATGCTCTTACATGTGAAGAGATAATAATTATTTATTAATTTTATATATTTTAATACTTTTTTTAAGCAAATTGTTTTAATATTCAATTATAGTTTTTATTACAGACCATAAATTTTTTAAGAGCAACAGATATTATTAAATTAAATATAGAATGTGAAATTTAAGAGCGCCGATACCTGTTTTACAGATATTTGTGTTTGATTTTTTGTTTTTAACCTTAAGCATATACATGCTGAGAATAATGGAAAATTTAAACAAATGACGGGCGCTAACTTTTATAAAGTATAAGAAAAGTTATAAGCCTTTAAATATGCACGCCTTAGTTTATTTAAATTTTTGTTTTACATTTCTATAAATATTCCCCATATTATTATTACCAGCATCAATAAAATGCTCCATTTTTTATATAAAACTTTGTTATTAAACTTCATTTAAGCGTAAAAAATGAGCTCAATTTGACACAACAATGCCAGCAATTAGTGCATCACCTAATTTCGTGTTCTTTTTTTTTTTCTTATACTATTTTTTTTAAGATTTAAACTAGTAAAGTCATTCTCTAGACATTAAATAATTTTTCTTTATCAATAAGAAAAACTACTGTAATAAAAACAGATAAAAAACAAAAGCTGCTGTTCCTTGGCATAAGAGGAGTGACGGTGAAGTATTGGAGAAGAAAGAGAAAAAAATAAAAGAGGTATAATCTTAGTTAACAATTAATCACATTGGCAACACTGTTAAATAAATGCATGTTCTTACACATAACGAATAATAAATGCAATCATGGAACATGGAGAGGATCTGGTATTTAAAAGAGTGAAAACAATTTGGGAACAAAAAGATCTTAAAGAACAAAAGATAATACAGCAATGGAAAGAAATATTTTAGATCAGTGTCTTCAATTGTTTTCAGTATATTCTTTCTGTCCTGAAAAATAATTTAATTTAAACTTTTGAGAGAATTGTATTTTTTGTTTTTCAGAGTCTAGATATAAATTTCTAGGATCTTGGATTCACTTTAATATTTTTTTAGGTACCTACATAATGAAAAATTGTCTGTGAAAATAATTAGCGAACTTAAATATTTTAAAAAATTGTATCTTTAGTAATTTCTCACTCCTTTCCACTTCTGATCATGACTGTAACGTTAAAGGTAAAGTTTTACAAAATATGCATACATTACATTCATTTTTTCCCTTGTATTTTTTTTCTCGTCTTCAGCGTTTTTATATTTTTTCTTAAATCATTTTTCTCGTTGTTTTCTCCGTTAAGGTTCATTAGTGCTTACAACATGCTGGGAATAGTGATTGTGCATTTAGCTCTGTATCTTGTTCCACATATGTTGCAAACAGCCATCAAAGAGGGTTTGTTTTTTTTTTTTATTTAAGCCGATTTTTAAGTTTATTTGGTTTGTTTTTCATTCTAGAAGCTGCTGACAAATGATGATAATCAATATGTAACATTCTATAGAAGTTTTCTGATGTTATTTTTTTTCGGTTTCTCTTTTTTTGAGATTTAGTTACAATGTAAGAGGCTTATTTAAATGTTAATTTATTACAGTAATTTACTTAGATGATATTTTAAAATGGATTTAATTAGCTATTGGTAAGAACAACATATTTAATGCATTTTAAATATATTATTGTAATAAAGTTTTAAGGAGATTTGGTCAATCTGTTTAAAATAACAAAGTGTTGGTTTACACGAGTATATGTTTAAAAGGTTTGAAAATTAATGTTATATTAATATCTTGTACTATTCAAGCTTGTATTTTTAATTTCTAATTATATTATTATGCTATTAAAACAAACTTTATTAGCTGTAATGCATTCTATTTAAAATTGAGACCCTTTTGTTCCTTCTGAATGTGAACCATTTTACATGCATACATATGTATGCAAATTGTGATAATAAAATATCGATGTAAAATTTAATTAAACTTTTAATATAATGGACGATTATCATGAGAACTAGGGTGATCGATTATTCGACTTTTTGGAGAAACCGGTTTTCGAATAGTTCGAATAGTTGGTATTTTGAAAAAACCTGTTGGATTTTTTTAAATTCAGAAAAAACCGGTTAACCGTTTTTTTTGCAGAAGTTAATATTTCTACCAAAAGTCTACATTTCTTAAAGAAAAATCAATAAATATTATGATGTTCAAGTCAAAGTATATTACACATAATTATTTTTAGAAATAACTATTAATCCAATAAGAACGAGAAAGAAATAGTCGGTCAAGTCCGACAATACCCTACTCAATTATGTGCACCAAATTCGGGGAAGTGTTTTCTTTTCTAAACCTGTGGAATTGTAGGCCAATACTATGTTCAATTATGGACCGATCTTCATGAAATTCGGAACACAGATTTTAACTTATATGGAACTTACATGTGTAAAAAAAATTCTTACTACATTTAAGAGATTTATGATCGTTAAACCCCTTTTCCGGGAGGATATTTGCATGGCGCTAGTTTAAATAATGGAACGATCATAACCAATTTCAACACGCTTCGTTCTTAGACTATAAGAAACCTGTGTGCCAAATTTCAAATTTAATACATGTTCAAAATTATGACCTGTATTTTAATTAATTAATTAATAATTTTTTTTATGGGCAGACGAACATCATCAAATCGACTTAAAGACGATTGGTACAAATTAAGGTGGGTCTTAAACCAATATTTTTGGGTGTTACAAAGCATATACAAAGCATATTATATAACGAATAATATAATATAAAAATTTTAAGAAAATAATCTTCAAAACAAACAAAACAGAAACCATGGGTTAATATAATAAGAGCCAGAATCAATTTTACTGAAACTATTCTGTAGGAGAAACTTTTTTAAAACAAAATCTTTGAAAAATGAAGAAAATATTGAATAAAAAAAAGACTAAAACATTCAAATTAAGTGTAAAAATATTACAGGTGTTACAATTGAAGTAATTATTACTAATTTATTAATTTAATATTACAATATTTAATTTCGTTTTAACCTTAAACTATATTTTTAAAACATTACAAATAATACTCTAAAAAATATTCATAAATTTCGATTCAAATATCAGTATTTAGTACATGCTTTTTGAAATAAAAAGCTATTTTTAAAACCGGTTTTTTGTGTTTAAAAAAAACCGGTCTATTCGACATTCGAAAAATTAACATTTTGAAAAAACCGACAGCACATTGACAGAAAAAACCGGTTGGTAAACCGTATCGATCACCCTAATGAGAACCAACAGATTAAATTTCTACTTGATTAATGAACAGACTTTTCATTTGGAAAGAAAGACAAGGAAACATACAGTTTGTAAAATCTCATACGAGGGCGTATCAATATTTCCGTCACTTTTCGAACTTCCCTCGTAGTTATATGAAATGCAACACTGTTTCCATCAAGTACCACCTGTTAATAGACTACTGTTAAATTTTGAGCAAGTGTCATCATTTACTTTGCGTTTAACAGCTGTTCAAAACATACAACATCGTGTATTTTTCTAAAAATGGAAAAAAGTAAATTTCGAGTGCTCATTAAACATTATTTTTTGCGAAAAAAAAACCGTCAATCAAACCAAGGAAAAGCTCAATAAATACTATGGGGACTCTGCACTATCGATTTCAATGGTAATAAAAGTGATTTACTGACTTTCGTTGTGATCGCACAAGTACAAATGACGCTGAACGTTGTGGACGGCCAATTGGGGTTAGTACACCCAAAAATGTCGAAAAAATCCACGATATGGTGTTGGCCGACCGAAGAGTAAAAGTGCGTGAGATTGTTGATACCATAGGCATTTCATATGGCAGTGTTGTTTCGATTTTAAATGATCAGCTGGGTTTAAGAAAGTTGTCTGCAAGATGGATGCCGCGTTAGCTCTCAATTGATCATAAACATAAACGTGTGATAACTTCAAAAGATTGTTTGGAGTTGTTTAACCGCAATCCGAATGAGTTTTTGTGGCGTTTTGTAACTGTGGATGAAACATGGATCCATTACTGTATTAAACAATGGGTTTCTCCGGTTGAACCTGCTCCGGAGAGGGCCAAGGTAAGTTTGTTGGCCAATAAGGTGATGACAACAGTTTTTTGGGATGCACGCGGGATAATCCACATCGATTACCTTCAAAAGGGAAAAACAATAAATGGCGAATATTATGCCTACTTATTAGAGCGATTTAATGAGGATTTAAAAAGAAAACGACCCCATATGGCCAAGAAAGATAATGCACGGGTGCACACGTGTGCAGTCTCAATGGCAAAACTATATGAATTGGGTTACGAATTGGCACCTCATCCGCCATATTCTCCGGATTTAGCCCCTAGTAACTACTTCCTATTTTCAAACCTAAAGAGATGGCTCGGTGGAAAGAGATTCAGCTCCAACGATAAAATTATTGACCAAACAAATGCCTATTTTAAGGACCTCGAAAAATTCCATATTTTGGAAGGGATACAAAAACTAGAGAAATGTTGGACTAAATGTATTGAGTTAAAAGGAGATTATGTTGAAAAATAAATTTTTGTTTTGCAAAAAACACTGTTCACTTTCATTCAAAAAGTCACGGACTTATTGATCCGCCCTCGTATCTCCTAGCAATTTAAATTGAAGGTTTTACTGCTTTTTGGAGATTTTTTTTTAACGAAAATAAAAAATTTTATAACGTTTTTCTGTTTATGATTATTTTTAAAATAAAATTTTGAAAAGTTCTCTATTACTCGTCTCATATAGGTAATTTTACACACAATATATATTAATTATTATAAACTTGTTTATCAACATTCAAATTATTATACTTTGCATGTAATTTTGCTGACAAAAATATATGATTAATACCAATAAACATTTTATGCCTAGGTTTATTACTAAAAATATAATTTTACATGAAAACTTACTTATTTTATAGTAGTAATCTTACATACACTTTTTAAAGTGTGTGTTTACTACAAATATCTTTCGTCTTTAAATATTTTTATTAGATTCAGGGAGCAGATCATTTATATAGTCACATATAATAAGGATTCGGAATCACACATGCTTCAACTTGTCGAATATAGGTTCAGAACTAGGAACTTCATCCGCTTAATATACTACTGATTAAAGAAAGTACCCATAAACAACGCCGTATGTTCATTGGTTTAGTATTGAGGCTTTGGGTGAGAAGACCTCAACTTTAGAGAAAAGAACTTCAATATTATCTTTATCCGAATTGAATAATATACATACTATATAAGTATAGCTCTGTGTAGCACTCAGCGAACCCTACAATAATTAACCTATATGAATGATTTATGTAAATGTGCTTATATTTCTCTCGGAGTCCAAGTGATTTTGCAACGAAAAACTTGTACATATGTATTTTCTTTCCAAACTAAATGAGCTGAATAAACACCCCTATGTTTTTTCAAAGGCAATTCATACAAATTTTTAGTATCCATTAGAATATTCAAAATTATTTAAAGTTTTTTATTATCAATAAAAAAAAGTAGCTTAAATAATAATACGAATTAAAGTTTAAGTAAACTAAATTATTGACTAATAAACCAATTAACTTTGTGTGGTCTTTCAACTAAAACAAAATCACTGCTAAAGTTAAAAACTGTTAAGGATTTGCTTTTAAATTTTTAATTAACATTTGTTTTAACATCCCCCATATCCACCTTTCTTACAGATACCTTTTGCTCCTTAAATACAAAAATCATTCATTCCATTTAAACAATAATTGTGTAAAGAACAAACAACATCAGTCACACGTGAATGCTACAGTAAGTGTTTGTATGAGTGTGTGTGGTAGGTAGCCAACATGATGAGCATGATGAGGGTGCAATAGCAGCAGCAACTATGTCCACATCACCATCATAATCAGTAGTTGTAGTTTGATATACTTAGCAACACTTCTTTCTCTTGTATGAGTTCTATTTTTTTTTCTCTTAAAGAAAACACTTCCTGTAAGCAATGACTCTCATTATTTTAGTTATTCTTATTGTATTTAATATTGAAATTCTTTAAGGCGTATTGATGAATGTCGAAATGCTTGTAATGACCAGGGTGGTTTTAACATATTGATGTATAACTAAAATCCACATATGTGGTCTTGTAAGAATTTAAAATATGTGATACTGTACTACTGTATACCCCCACTTCTTTACAATGATTAGAAGTTCAAGTTTGATTGTTCGAACAGCAAGTGGTCATCAGCAAGAAACAACACCAATCTGGTGTAAATACTATGTGTTACAGGAAAATATTTCCTATACTACAAAGAGAAATGGGGAATACCCATTGTTAAATCCATTGTAATCACCTCAAAAGTCATCAAACATCATCAATTTAATCAGGATATAAATCTTAAAGATTTTTCTCTTTTTCCTTAATTTTTTTTGTGGTGGTTTTTGGCAAAGAAATTAAAGCCAAGAAAACTTTTCTTCGTTGTATTTGAAAATCAATAGAAATTAAAGTTTTTTCTTTTCTTTTTTGTATTAATAAGGAAGGGGAGACAATAAAACTTTATTTTTTTTTGGGGGGCAGTTAAATATTCCCTTCTCATTTATGTTTTAAGTTCTTATGGAAGAAAAATAATTAAGGGTGCTTAACTTCGTATAAGGGGAGGTGGAGAAGGTGGATTCTTAGAGGAGGTATTTAGTGGGAGACATTAGTGCTCTTAAAATATGTGACAAGCATAAATTTATTGTTTAACTTTAGTTGTTTGTCATCATCAAATGGTCAATAAAACTTGATGATTTCTTATTAAAAATGAAAAGAAGTGCAATAATGAGGCCTATAAAAAATTTTATTATTTATAAGAAATATTGACGGAATAATAGTCGGAATTATAATTGTAACCATTAAAGCTGAGTATTAGGTTTATTTATATAAAAAAATTTGACTACATTTAAACAAACGATTTACGGGTTTTAAAACTAAAATTGTAAAAATCCGCTCACCTTGAAATGGCAGAATGCTAAGGTAAATATAATAAGAGTGCTAAGGTCAGAGGTCTAAGAAGTAAGAACTGTCTTCGTTGGCAGGACATAATTCTAAGTCTGAATTCTATTAATAAAATCTACTAAAAAATTACTCTGACAACATGATATAATTTTATATCTTATATTTTATCTATATACTTATATACAAAAATTAAATGTGTTTGTTTGAACCTTATAGTGTGATAGCTAAAACGATTTTCTTGAAATATTCACAGTTTCATCATATAAGTCGCAGAATATTTATCAAGTTTTCAAGAGTGTTCATCACGAAGCTATATGGAGGGCACTTCAGTGTAAAGGCATTCTGGAAGAGATGATTGATGTCCAGTCTATACATATAAACATCAGAAAAACGAAAGTAATGCGCATAAATAACACCAACTCCTCAAGATTCAAAATAGGTATCAAGAAATCTAATCAAGCTTTTGGAGCACTGCAAAGAGTGTGGAAGTCCCCGCAGATACATATGCAAACCAAGCTTCGTCTATTTTCCTCAAACGTACGATATATGTTACTATATGGTTGCGAATCCTGGAACATCAAATCTAATGATTTACAGTCATTTCTTGAGGATATTCTGGCCCAATACCATTTTCAATAGAGACTTATACGAGAGAACCGGGGAAACCTTAGTCTCAGTTGAGTTAACAAAGCAAACTAGATAGGCAATTTATTGAGGAAGAATCTAGCAGATATAGCCAGAAACGCGATAGAATAGAATCCTCAAGGAAGCAGAAGAATAGGAAAACCAGCAAACACTTGGCGACGACAAGTCGAATCCGAAGCGAATGCAACAGGAAGGAGATGCGTCAATATAAAATTAATGGCCCAAAACCGATCAGAATGGAAGAACTTTCATCCTGGAACTGTAGGAAATAAAATAAATATATATTATATTTTAATAGGAGCGGAGAGAGTTGTACCTTTCACACAAAAAAAGCCTTAACGTTTAGTAGAAATAAACTTATGTTTTATAGTATAGTAAATCAAAATTTCTTAGAACCAAGCAGGCCTTAAAACAAAAGAAAAAAAAAAAAAAAATCGCAAATCTTCGCTCCCTGATAGAAAAATTTGGCTCCATTTCGATTTCTAGGATGAACATAAATAGATAGATAGATAGATAGATAGATAGATAGATAGATAGATAGATAGATAGATAGATAGATAGATAGATAGATAGATAGATAGATAGATAGATAGATAGATAGATAGATAGATAGATAGATAGATAGATAGATAGATAGATAGATAGATAGATAGATAGATAGATAGATAGATAGATAGATAGATAGATAGATAGATAGATAGATAGATAGATAGATAGATAGATAGATAGATAGATAGATAGATAGATAGATAGATAGATAGATAGATAGATAGATAGATAGATAGATAGATAGATAGATAGATAGATAGATAGATAGATAGATAGATAGATAGATAGATAGATAGATAGATAGATAGATAGATAGATAGATAGATAGATAGATAGATAGATAGATAGATAGATAGATAGATAGATAGATAGATAGATAGATAGATAGATAGATAGATAGATAGATAGATAGATAGATAGATAGATAGATAGATAGATAGATAGATAGATAGATAGATAGATAGATAGATAGATAGATAGATAGATAGATAGATAGATAGATAGATAGATAGATAGATAGATAGATAGATAGATAGATAGATAGATAGATAGATAGATAGATAGATAGATAGATAGATAGATAGATAGATAGATAGATAGATAGATAGATAGATAGATAGATAGATAGATAGATAGATAGATAGATAGATAGATAGATAGATAGATAGATAGATAGATAGATAGATAGATAGATAGATAGATAGATAGATAGATAGATAGATAGATAGATAGATAGATAGATAGATAGATAGATAGATAGATAGATAGATAGATTCCTCGTGTATGTAAAATTTTATGTGAATTGTCTTAGTATCATCAAGAAAGAAGTAAAATTGATTTTTACTGAAAGTGGGCAAAAAACTGGGCATGGCAACCAAAATTTCAAAAAAAGAATTATTTATTTGCAATTTATTATGGAAGTTATATATTTACAAAAAGAAAACAAGCGCGAATGTTATATTCGGCCCGGCCGAATCTATATACCCACCATCAACTTTTTCAAATTTTACGATATATGGGAGGGGCGGTAAAGTGGGCGGACCACGCCCATTTTTTGTTTCCGAGTTTACATTGGTCTTTGAAATATTTCAACACAATTTCGTTGATTTTCACCTTATATGGGAGGTGGGCGGTAAAGTGGGCGGACCACGCCCATTTTTAGTTTCCGAGTTTATATCGATACCCGAACTATACGTACAAAATTTCGTTTTCGTACATGCTTTTGTTAAAGAAATATCAGCAGAAAAGTATAAAACGGACACCCTGTGTTTCTAGTTTTTAGCCCATAACTTGTTTATTAATTTTGCCCATTTTCAATACCAAACAAACCTTATATAAGACAAATTTCGTCCCCCTACGTCCCGTTCGAGCCCTATCCTGCTTTCAACAGACGGACAGACGGACGGACATAGCTAGATCGACTCAGAATCTAACCAGGACCCATAAAATATATACTTTGTGGGGTCTTAGATGATTCCTTCGACATGTTACACACGGAATGACAAAATCAAGGTATAGTTTAGAAGTTATTAGGAATTAAACAAGTACACCTTTGTAAGGTTTTTAGGTTTTTTAAACCGTCATATTGTTTGACCGAAAAGGGAAATAATTCTAAAATTTTATGAGAAACACTTCCAATTGCCAATATATGCAGTGAATCCAATAGACATCGGAGATATCAAGTCCGATTACTATCTGTTTTGTCATGGAATCACTTTAATGAAGTATAGATCAAGAAAAATTATATATTTTTTTCATTTATTTTTAAGTGCTCGTATGACGAAATTTACGTAGGCTATGGTTTAAAAAATTTAGATTTATTAGCACTTTTTTTGCAACTCGCCCCACTGTGCATTTCCAGTGTTCTTGCAATGTAGCACCGTGTAATTGCCGGTATAAACTAACGGATTTAGAAATTTTTATCAATTCTCATAAATTTTACGAAAAATTGGTTAGTGGTTCAACTGTAATATCTGTCACTATATATTCAATTCATAAAAATAGTGTTGCCAGATGAGGATTTTGGATAAATACATATCAAATTATAGAAAATTTTCAATATAAAAAATTTAGAAAGTTTTCAATAAATCTAGATTTATGTATATACAAAATTTTAAATACATTTTATATTACCGCAAAATTTTTGTTAAATAATCTATTTTTAAAAACATGTAATTCATTTTCTTTTTTATCAGAATTAAAAAAAATAAACAATCTTCGAATCAAAATAACATTCTGAGTTGATATAACGATGTCCGAATGTTTGTCTGTATGGCTGACTGGTGTTCCGAGTGTTCATGTAAACCTTGAGCGCCAAATAAAAACGAAATTTACCCATATATGACTTTTTTTTTAATACAAGGTCATTTAAATTGGCCAAGATCAGTGCATTCATTTACATAACTCCTGTAAAAATATCCACTCGACATAAGGATTTAACAAGAGCTTTAAATATGTTAATATTTCAGTTGACAATTCCGTAGTTATTCGGTAATTGATATTGAAAAAATTAAAACAATTTTTTGGAAAAAATTTTGCAAACTTTGATCCATAACTCTGAAATTTTTGAGCGGAAAAAAAATATTGATAACATACCTTGAAGACAATTTTCGTATGCGTCTTTTGGGGTATCATTTATCAAAATCGTGTAAACGGTTCTAAGTTATAGTCTAAATTTGACAAACCATTCCCGAATTGTATAGTTTGACCGCTCAATAAGGTGATGATATTAGTCGTGCCCATAAAAAATCAGTACGTAATAGAAAAAAAGTTAATATAGATTCTTGTTTAACTCTTTAAAATCCACCTGTTTCTGTTTCAAGAAAAAAATATATATATATATATTTTTTTTTTGTTTGTCCACCACTGTATTTCTATTCAATTGTATGTGTACATGGGTATTTTAATTTAACTGGGAATAAAATCAAGATATGTGTGTCACTTTTGAAGATACATGTCTTATTTTATTCGCAGCATTGCCAGCTTTAAGATAAAGATGATAAATTGAAACATTTTTGATACATCCATTTATCAAAAGAAAATTTAGTTACCAAAAAAAAAAAAAAAAAATTTTAAATTTTGCATAAAAAAGTTTGTTTTTTCGGACACTTCAAAATAACTATGAAACTATTGAGCTCATAAAAAAAATTAAGTTTGGGAGATAGATATTTTTAGTCTGCATCCCTTGGTGTACCACTTATATCATACGTACACACTGTTCTTGAGTTATGAGGAAATATACTAGAGTAATGGCCTTGCTATGGTTGAAATATTAGACACGCCCATAAAAAAATCCAGACCTGATGGAGAAAAACAGAAAGCAAATTCGTATTTAGCACATCAAAATGGATCAAGTCCATTTATTCGTCTTTTGGGGAGGATTTTTTGACGACCGGTGTATTTGACACAAATAAATTTTATATAAATACTACAGTGCTAAAATTTATACACAATGGTGGAGGGTATCATATCGTCCGATTCAAGAGATATTGACGAAAATATACGAATCAGAGTTTACCATGAACACTAATTTTTTTTGTAGGCCCTTAACTTTTTTTTTTGGATTATGAACAGATTTTGTCTATTTTCAATACCAAACAAACCGGTAATTAAGCTACACAACTCATAGTTTTTCTTAATAAGAATTTTAAGAAAACATTTACAAGTAATTTTTATTGAAATAAAAACTACTCGATCCAAACTCGTGGAAATAAATAACACAGGGAAATACTGATTAAGCGGCATAATTTTACAAATCATGAGAACTAGAGTTAATTCAAAAAAGTGGATTAGAGGCTTAGTAATTATTCATACCGTGTATTCGAAATTATTGAGAAGATCTGTGCCGCAATTTTTTTTTTTTTTTCATTTTTTAAACCTGTGTAATCGATCTTGATCAATTATAAATATCGTAATTGTCTTTTATAAGTTTCTGACTATGTCAAATTTATTGCCGTTAAACTTTAAATCAACATTTCATATTGTACCAAAAATATCCTCTAATTTAATATTGAATTTTTTCAAATGCTCTGCTATCCAATCATCCAATTTCTTTTGAACTTCAGGTGAGAGTTCATCTTTATGGGAGCCCACAACACCACGACGCATAAATCTGTGAAAAATATTTCATTACTATTTTATCACAAAAGATAATTATTTTAAGTAGTTCTCTTACTCAAAATCTGCCCGCACATGTGGACTGCCATGACCAGATTTTATATTAGAGGTGGGATTAACACGTTTATTAGCTAGAAATATTAAATTAATAAAATAATTTCATTAAAGTTAACTAATTAGAATATATTCCTTCCCTTACCCTTCATATATTCAAATGATAAATGTTTTTCCAATTGTTTTAATTGCTCTTCATTTAGATCCGGTTTCTCCAAAAATTTATTTAGCTTTATTAAAACAGATCTTAAATCTCTTTTCATGTCCTCGTAGGTGGTAAAGAATATATTTTTCTCCTCACGCATATGCCAAAAGTCCATAATGTGCTCCCAATAGGGACAATACATAATATCGTTATTAATAAGATCCTCTACGAATTCATTTATATCACCCTGCCAAGTACCCAGACCACGATGAAAGTGAAAATATGATACAACCATGTCTTTGGGATTGCGGGCACAGTAGACAATCTAAAATACAAGGGGAAGAAAATATTAAATTGATGATAATTTAAAGATTTGGAAATAATTATGTTTGAAATATATTGACTGAACTTGTCGTAATGCAGAGACTTTTGCTTTCGATACAAATTTCAGATTCGCTCTAGAATCTGAAATTTCTTTAGTTTTACACAAACTAACAGCCGTATTCACAAAAATTAATGTAGGTTTGATAAAGAGTTACTAACTTTTTCTTATGGAAATTTACATACAAAAAGTTAGTAACTCGTTATCAAGCATACATTATTTTTTTGTGAATACGTCCGTAAGCTTTTAAGTTTACCAAAAGCTTTTTATCTATGAATGTAATTTCTTTTAATTATTATTTTCCTCTTACCTTCGATTTCTTTTCCCATATTTGTTTGGGTATTAAATGGGCTGGCAAATGAGACTTTAGAACTCTGGGTGATGTAGCTTGTTCCGCTAAATCTATGGTATTTTTAGGTAAACTAGTATACAAGGCACTTAAGCTAATAATAAAGACAAAAGTCATAATAAAGTTATTTTTCAGAAATCTTGTGCCAACATCAAAATTCTCTCACTTACTCCATAAAGACACTGCGATAAGGTAAATCCTCTGAATTGGCTTTATCAAAATCTAAATTATTTACTAACAGCCAAGTGGCTTCCTGTATCCAAGTTGTACCACATTTGGGAAAAGTAACCACATAAACATCATCATCTTTTACTTGAAATTCATATAATCTCTTAAAATAATCTTCACTTATGGGTAAAGAACACCAACGTTGCAACCAATTTTCTCCCTCCAAAGGTATATTAATCCCATTAGCTGCAATATCCAGAAATGGACGTTTTTGTCTCTTTTCTATATTGTCCGAGGTACGTTTACGCACTGTATACATTTTTGTTGAACTAAAGTATTAAATTTTATTTAACAAAATTGTTTTTATTTATAAAACTATAGATTAGTTTGTTTTTATTTTTTTAATATTAATAAATGCTTAGTCAGCGAGATAGAGGGCATATACAGTAATAACATTTGTATGCAAAACATTTGAAAAAGCTCTCTCGCTCTCTAGCTCTTTTTTTCTCAAACTGCACACATTGTTGTGATCAGTATTTATGTTCTCTCTTATCTTTACAAAAACAGTGCTTTTGTAAATAAATTAAAATTTAAAATAAAATTATTAAAGTTTATTGTCAATTAGTTATTAGATATTGCTTAAATATAAACATAAGTGCAGTGCGACTTATCAAGTTCATTCCAATTAAAAGTTTTAATAATTAATGAAGCTTTTTAAATACATAGACAGAATGAGTGTATAGAAATTAATCACAAAAGATGCTTATGATAGTGATATTTAACCATTTAGTATATTTATCTTACTAAATGGCTAAATATGGAATATTCTATTATACTAGATCAGTGAATTAGCAAGGATTAAAACACTGGAAACATAAATCGGTAAATGAAATTTCCTTACAAATTTTAATGAATATAGGAAATTAAATACAAATATTTGAGTGTTCATGAGCAAAGCTTATGTTTGTAATTTCTTTATGATGGACGAGCAGTAAACCCGCTACTTCGTTAGTGTAGATTTTTTGGAATAAAAATCATATTATATTACAAATTCAAATTATGTTTTATTAATTTATCATGTTATAACTATAACATGATAAAGTGCGCTTCGCTACCCCATTGTATTGAAATAAAATAAAAAAATTGAATTTAAATTAAAAAACAGACAGACTAACAAACTCAGATTCACTTTTATATAGATAGCATTTAACCCGATCTTGCAGTACTCCTACATAGACCAGATAAAAACGGTAGACTTTTTATTTAGAAAAAAACTAAATGAAATACCAAATGTAAAGAACACGTAACCTAACTCCCGTGAGAACAATTATAATATTGGTTTTCGTCGGCATTAAGAACAATAAACTTTCTAAATATTTGAGTTTCCAGTTTCCTTCATCTTTAACGTTCGAAGGCTCAAAAACTACCAAATTAATTCTGACAAATAGCACTTTACAATATATCTTTAATTTTATGTTTGAGAACTAATTATTACAAAAAAATCAAAAAGTAATATACACGCAAAGAAAAAATATGGGGAATAGCAACCATAATCGAGTACTGTCATATTATGGTTGAATTTTATGGTTGTTTGTAAATAATATTATGATTATGTAGCACCATAATATGGATAAATCTCAATAAAAATTATGTTGATCAGAAACAATATTTTTGTTGTACATATATGTACTTGATTCATGTATACAGCAATAATATGGTTAAATTACAATGAAAATATTGTTGATCTGCAACCATATTTTTGATGTAAGGAGTGAGATCGAAAAAATCTTGGCACACATTTTGCCTCATAACTTTTTTCGGAATCAATATTCAAAATTTTTTTTTGATCTAGTTATCATGGAAAAATACTTCAGTTATTATTTTTAATAACAATCATGTTAATTTGTCCTTATTTTCATCAAAATAAGTGTTCGTCATTTATTTACGTCCTACAAGTTATTAAAAAATTTCAAAAAATGCAAATAGGTCTTACAAATAATTGGCCACAGAATTAAATGTCGTCCGTAAAACCGTTTCTAATGTTATTAAACAGTATCAGGAGAATTTGACTATTGATGTGAAACCTAGTTCGGAAAGAAAAAAGGACCACATGATATTGGGAAGGCCAGAAAATTGAAGGCATATTGAAAGGAACTCCAAACACATTTGGTAGAAAATCAGCTCAGTTTTCTCAGTGCTTCGACTATTTGGTGCGAAAATTTAAAGCTAATGAGAAAGTTGATAATATATAAAGTTAAAAAAATTCCAAACTGAAATTGTGCAAAAAAATTACAAGCCAAAAATAGGACTCGGAATTTAAAACCAAATTTCATACAAAAATACTCAAGCTGTATAATTGACGAAGAAACGTAGGTGCTGGCAGAATTTTCGCAGCTTGTGTCTCAAAAAAATTGTATTGCTAATGCTCGAAGCAATGTTGGAGATAAGTTTAAGACCCAAAAGCAGCAAAAATTTCTTACAAAATTCATGGTATGACAAGCTTTTTGCAGTTGCGGCAAAACAGGAAAGTCATTTGATACATTCGGATCTATAAATACCAAAATATGCATAAAGGAATATTTGCAAAAAAGACTTCTTCTTTTCTTAAGAAAGCACAACGTGTGCACATATTTTTGCACCCATTTGGTATCATGTCACTATGGTAAGAAAGCTCTGGAGTGGTACCAAATCAATAACATAGTTTTAGTACCAAGAGAGGTCAATTTTCAAAATTGTCCATAGCTTAGACCAGTGGAGAGATATTGAGCTCATGTTGAAAGTGAATTCAAGAGCACAAAAAAGGTGTCCCAAAATACCGAAGATTTTAACAGAAGATGTACACACTGTTCCAAAAAAGTGACTGAAGTAATTACCAAATCTCCAAAGAAAGGGTTTTCACAAATGGTCCACAATTTTATAATTAGTGGTTAGAACCATAAAAATTATATATTTCTGTGATCTGTGCTAAATTATCAAATGATTAAAAAAAATAATGAAAACTCTAAGATCAACCGTTTTGAAGTTATTGAATATTATGTATGTTAAGAATTTTTCGATCTCACTCCTTATATGTACTTGATTCATGTAAACAGCAATAATATGGTTAAATCACAATAAAAATATTATAGATCTGCAACCATATTTTTATTCTTGATTCAAGTATACAGCAATAATATGGTTAAATCGCAAAAAAAAAAAACAAAATGCTTATAGCGTCGAGAAACAATTATAAATAAAATAAAAGCCAATTAATTTATCGTAGTTTTTATTAAAATTAATTATAATTTAGTTATGTAAAATAAATCACTTTGATATAAAAAGATAAATTCAAAACCGGTGAATGATGAAACCTGAGAAATTTCTTGAATACTCGTACAAGGTGACGCCTTTTTTTTAGCACTCCGAAGATAACCTATTATGTAGTTTTCTTTGTATATTATTCATTTAAAATATTTGCACAATCTGAAACATTTATTTATTTTTAGTTTAATTTTAATTAAAATAATTTATTTTAAATAATTCACTTTTTTTAAAATATACATTCAGTATATTTTCTAATACATTTTTAACTTGCCGACAGACAACCAGCTCTATTTAAGAAGCACACTAAACTGAATAAAAATCAGCAAGTATACTTATTGTCAAGCACTAATAATTCATATTGTTGCCAAATCCAAAACAAAAATCGTATTATCAATTCAAAATTACAAACACAATAATATATTCAGGTATTGAAAAGAATTTGTTTGTTTATGGAATTTCAACAACAATAATTTGGTTCTAATTTAAACATATTGCTTAACATGTTGCGTCATCAATATAATTGTGAATTGAGAACAAATGTATAATTGTTACAACAAAATTGTTTTTAAAATAAAATATATTCAACAATAAGAATGTTTAAGATGGAAAAATTTCTTTGCGATTAAAATAATATTGTCGGGGCAACTTTATTGAGAAATTTGTTTTCTTTGCGTGCACATAGTGCCATGTGTCTTTAATTTCAAGTTTCTAGGTTCAATATTGTAGAAAATTCAAAATTATTATCTGATTTTAGTAAGGCATTTGATAAAGTTAACCATAAACTACTAATAATGAAACTTAAAGCTATCGGCTTCAGCGAAATTCTTCTAAAATGGATCTACTCCTATTTAAAACAAAGAAAACAGTGCGTTTTATATAATAACTGTAAATCGGAATATATAAATTCTATATCTGGTGTTCCACAAGGTAGTCACCTTGGTCCGATCCTATTCCTACTTTTTATTAATGATCTTCCTCTAAATATTCATCACTGCAAAATTTTGATGTATGCAGATGATGTTAAAATATTTACAACAATTACTAATCCTAATGATCAAAAACTATTCCAAAATGATTTAAATTGTTTTTTCAAATGGTGTGACGAAAATTTAATGGAATTAAACCTCAAAAAATGCAAACACATGGTTTATTATAGGCGTACTCCTAATGTATTTGCTTATAATCTTGGGGGAGTTGAGTTAAGTACAGTTAATAGTTTCACAGATTTTGGAGTACTTTTTGATATGAAATTAACGTTTAACTCTCACATTCAAATAACTGCTAACAAAGCAAGTGTCGTACTTTGCTTTGTTAAGCGCTGGGCAAAAGAATTCAAAGATCCTTATGTCACTAAACGTCTGTATACATCATTAGTAAGGCCAATTTTGGAATATGCATCCGTTATCTGGGATCCTTACTACAACATTTATATAAATAAACTGGAATCTGTTCAAAAACAATTTTTGTTGTTTTGTCTTCGTGGATTAAACTGGAATCCGAATATTCGCCTTCCACCGTACCGAAGTCGACTTGCTCTAATCAGGCTGCCAACGCTGAAAAGTAGAAGAACGGTTTCTAATATATCATTTATAATAGACCTTCTTCAAGGAAAAATTTACTCAGAATTTCTTCTGGGTAAAATTTCCATTAGTGTTCCTAATCGGATGTTGAGATCCTACCATCCGTTAACCATTCCATTCCATAGATCCAATTTTGCTAACCTTGATCCGTTTTATAAAATCTGTTCGGAAGTTAATTCGGAAGTTAATTATGTGGACTTTTCAGACTCACCTTATAATATAAAAATGAAGCTTCTTAGTTTTTTGAACTCCAACAATTTCTAGTATAAGTATCTTTAGTATAAGTATTCTAACTTTTGTGGTAGTAACTATTTTTCTTTATAAAAATTCAAAATTGTAAACTTTTCTCAGCTGTTTGTAATATATGTAGCTGAAGTAAATAAATAAATAAATAAATAAATAAATAAATAAATAAATAAATAAATAAATAAATAAATAAATAAATAAATAAATAAATAAATAAATAAATAAATAAATAAATAAATAAATAAATAAATAAATAAATAAATCATTTGAAGTCTTCAAATGTCAAAAAAGTACGACCAATTACTTATGTAATTTTTAATAACTTTTCAGGAAAGCTTAAAAACTGTTTAGTTTTGCAGTTTCTTTGCTACTTCGCAAAATTTTTAGCTAAAGAAAAATTAATGAACCTGTATTTCATGATTTTCAGAAATAAGAAAAAATTAACGTTTTACTAAAAATTCCTGAACTCAATAAAATGCTTCAATTTGTGCGAAGACAAAAATTTTTGCAAGGCTTTAGTTGACGTAAGTCTATGTCAGTTAATTTTGTTGTAGCTAGTCTTGGGATGTACACTCTCAGTCGGCATTTCATAAGTATACAATGTGAAATATTTTATGTCCAAATTTTAGAATATTAATAATATTAACTTGTATGAAAAATTATTTACATAGGTAATTTTGTTGGAGCTTTTTATTAATGGTTTTTACATAGGTAATTTTGTAAATCATAAACTAGTCGAGATATCGACAAATGCTTTGGTAGTCATATGTTTAACTAGTAGGGAATGCAGCAATAAAACAAATTTCCAAAATTTTTACATAGCGCAGGACGATATGTAAGGAGTTCGTTCGAAAAAATCTTAACATATATAATATTCAATAACTTGGAAACGGTTGATCTTAGAGTCTTCATTCTTTTTTTATACTTTTGTTAGAGATTTAATAGTTGATTCAGTCATTTTTTTGGAACAGTGTGCACATCTTCTTTTAAAATCTTCGGTATTTTGGAACACCTTTTTTGTGCTCTTCAATTCACTTTTCACAAGAGCTCAATATCCACTGGTTTAAGCTATGGACAATTTGGAAAATTGACCTCTCTTGGTACAGAAACTATGTTATTGTTTTGGTACCACTCCAGAGCTTTATTACCGTAGTGACATGATACCAAATCGGGCCAATAATGTGTGGACACGCTGTGCTCTCTTACGAAAAGAAGAAGTCTTTTTTGCAAATATCCCTTGATGCATATTTTGGTATTTATAGAACCGAATGTATCAAATGACTTTCCTGTTTTGCCGAAACTGCAAAAAGCTTGTTATACCAGGAATTTCGTAAGAAATTTTTTCTGCTTTTGGATCCTAAACTTATCTTTAACATTGCCTCAAGCATTAACAATAAAAAGTTTTGACACAGAAGCTGCGAAAATTCTGACAGCACATAAGTTTTTTCATCAATTATACAACTATGAGTATTTTTGTATGAAATTTGGTTTTAATTTCTGTGTCCTATTCTTGGCTTCTAAAGTTTTTGCAACATTCCTGTTTGGAACTTTTTGTACTTTATATATTTATCAACTCTTCATTAGCTTTAAATTTTCGCACCAAATAGTCAAATCACTGAGATAACTCGTCGCTTTTCTACCAGATGTGTTAGGAGTTCTTTTCAATATGCTTTCAATTTTCTGGCCTTACCAATATCATGTGGACCTTTTTTTCTTTCCGAACTAGGTTTCATATAAATGGTCAAATTCTCCTCATACTGTTTAGTAACATTATAAACAGTTTGACGGCAGAAATTTAATTCTATGGCCAATAATTTGTAGGACCTATTTGGATTTTTTTTGAAACTTTTTAATAATTTGTAGCACGTACATCTTTTTTGTCACTCATTTTGATGAAAATCACGACAAATCAACATGATTGTTATTAAAAATAATAACTGACGAATTTTTTCATGATAAATAGATCAAGAAAATTTTTGAATATTGATTCCGAAAAAAGTTATCAGGCAAAACGTGTGTTAAGATTTTTTCGATCGCACTCCTTATATGTCAGTAAAAAGAAAAAAAAAATATTTTGTTAAAAAAGTAACAAACTTGTATTTACAAATTTTCCACTAAGCTATTAATTTGATTCACATTTTATTTCTATGCTTACTGGATTAAAAGATAGATAGTGTACTAAAAAAGTACCTAAATACAATTTTTACCCATTTTCTCCTTAAATGAGCCGAATTTCAAAAAATACCTGACACTTATCCGATTATTTTTTAAGTGAATAACGCTGACTATTCAACTTTTGTTGTATCTCTATTAGTTTAGGTGATATAAAGTTACCCATTTTACCCGTTTTCTCTCATTTGTATTCCCTAAACATTCGAATTTCCAAAAATCCCTTCTTAATGGAACTATTTGATTGGATATCAATCTACAGTCCATAATTTATCTTTTTAGCTTTCACCGTTTGGTCCGTATGATGATGAATCTGTAAGTAAGTTAGTCAGTCAATCACTCAGTAACGTTACTCTTTTATATATAAAGATTTTGAACTTAAAAGGAAAATGCGGAAAAAATAAAAACAATATTTTAAGTAATTCTGGAATAGGATTTTTGGAAAAATTGCAAAAATTGTGAATACAGTAGGGTTGTATACTGTATGTAAATTCTTCTTATAGATGATGACAAAGTGGGGGTTGTTGAAGAGATAAAGGGGGTTATCAATCTATAAAGGAAAATAAATTATAATTACTCTTTTGATAAGAGCAATTATAATTTTATGGGGTTTTGGAAATAAAGAAAAAATAAGGGGATTCAATTAGTGGTGTAGCTGGTTCTTATAACAACAATTTCTCACCTTTTAGTTTGCAGGAAAATCCAAAAATGAGGTAAGTATTCGGTAGGTTATTTTTTAAACTTCAATTTATTATAATTTCCTTTCTTCTTAAATTATCTTAAATTAAGGTAAGTGCTATATATGGTTTCCAAAGTAAGAGACAAAAAAATGGCAAGTAGATGGCTCGATTGCAAAATGGCAAGTGACTTTTTACTTCGTTTGTAAAAGTCTCCTTAGGGGTTTTAATCAAACCATCGGCTACTTGACGAAAAACCGATAACGTTTCTTTTGTAAATGAATTCAAGTGATGGCATTGCCAAATTATTTAAACTTGAGTATCACACTGTTCAAAACGATCTTATATTAATTTATGTTGATTAATATAAAAATTATAATTTAATTATAATTTAAGTGTCCAAATTGGTTTATAAATCATTTAAATTGTTTTTAACCGGGCTGTAAAGAATTTAGTTTCAAATCGATCCAAATCTATTTTATGATTAATTATACTGGTCGACAAACAAATTTTTTCATCCTCCTTTTTTTAAAAAAAAGTGCACTAGATGAAATTCAACATGCTTAATACGAATTTCCTTTTAGTTTATTTCCATCACGTTGAAATTTTTATGGGTTATGGACGTATCTAATAATATTCGAGTATATTTCACTATAACTCGGGAGTGAACGATTTATATAAATGATACACCAAAATATGCGGAGCAAAATTTACTTTAAGACGTTCTAGTATGTTTTTCTGCCGCTCAATAGTTCAAAAATAGTTCATGCAAAATTAATTTTTTTACTAAAATTTCTTTTGAAAAATAATCTTTTTCTCAAAGCTGGTAATACTACAAGCCATGTATCTTCAAAATTGCTGCATAAATTTTGATTTTATTTACAGTTAAGTTAAAACACCCATGCATACCTATAAAATTTCGATATAATTCCGAAACTATTGAGCAGATAAAAAGAAGTTAGGATGGCTTAAAGATATTTTTAGTCTGCGTCATTTTGTGTATCACTTGTGTTCTTGAGTCCATAATAATGGCCTTATTATGGACGAAATATTAGACACGCCCTTAAAAAATTCAGACCGGATGGAATAAAACTGAAAGCAGATTCATGTTTAGCACATCAAACTTTTAAACTAAAAGAGATAACCTACACATGTAAGCAAGTTGTAGAGATTTATAAGGATTAGCTATAAGTAAAATTTTTTTCAACATTCAAGTCATAAATTAATTTTTGACGAATTTTTAAAAAATTACATGCCAGAGTTGGCCAACTTTGGTGATTTACCCTTTACTCTCGTGACACGCTAAGGGCCTGCACTCCTCCAAATCAACTTAGAGACACCTCAGCTCTGACCATGTGAAATTTTATTTAGATATATCCAACGGTTACAGAATTATTTCCAAAAAAATCGTTTTGGCACTACTGTGCAACGTGCGATGGAACGTATTGAACGGAGAAATATTTATCGTAAGCTTATCTGCGATTTTTTGTCAACCGGCTTATTATAACAATTACTACGTTTACACAGTAGTAAAGAAGTGGCAACACTGTATAAAAATAAAATATTAAATCAACTTTAGTGCTGCAAAATGTTCATTTTGCAATGCTTTTAATTGTAGGTGCGTATAAACGTAGTTCATTATAAACTTAAGACTTTCTATATATAAAAATTTTAAATATTCTTTATCTCATAGCTAATAAAACAAACTACTTTAAAAATGGAACAATCTAATGGCCAAAAATATAACTATTTTCATTTTTTCTACTAACAAAATCATATCAAAACGTTAATCGTGTTTCTATCACGTTTGTCGAACGTTTATCACACCCCAAAATGTCGCCGCTTTCGATAATATATTTTTGCAAACTATTAACTGAGATTGAAGGTTATCTTATCACTACATAAGTTAGTACGCAAATGGTTTAAAAAATATTTACATTTAACTACTTAAATATCAATTTCCTTTAGAAAAACTATATTTTAGTTGTTCTCGGGATTTAAGAAGTGAAACTAGTTCAACATGTTGAAATGTAAGGAACATGTTACTGAAGCCTCTAAGGCAAGATCACCATTTCCTATGAGAAAATATGCTACGGACGGTAAAAATATACCTTTGAAGAAAAATTGGTCTGAAACTTGGTGTACGTTAACGGAACGTTTTGAAAGTATTTCACCAGAAGTTTTAAATTTTGAATTACGTAAAGATGATGTATTTGTGGTGACTTATATGAAATGTGGCACTACCTGGATGCAAGAATGTGCCTGGTTGTTGTTAAATAATTTGGATTATGAGAAATCTAAGGAAAAGGCAATTATGATAAAAAGTCCTTATTTGGAGTGAGTAAAAATCGAGTTTAAGATAAAGTTTGCTTCAAATTCTTTAATTTATTGCAGATATCACTGTCTGGCTTCTTTTATACAAAATCATATAGAATTGTGTAAAAATTTAGAAAGTCCACGTTTGATCAAATCACATTTGCCAGCCAATTTATTGCCTCTGCAAATCTGGCAAAAGAAACAAAAGGTTTTAAATTTTAAAACTTATCTAAGAAAAGATTTAATTATAACAAAGATTAACTTGTTGTTTATTAGATAATTTATGTAGCTCGCAATGTCAAGGATGTTATAGTGTCCTCTTATCATTTTGTTAAAGATTTGGGCATGTGGAACGGTAATAATTTCCAAGACTATGTCGATGATTTTCTTAATGATGAAATACTTTATGCCAATTTTTGGACACATATTGTTGATTTTTGGCAAATGCGCAATGAACCTTTTATATTCTTTGTCACCTATGAAGAAATGAAAAGAGATTTGGAAGCTGTTATAAGAAGACTCTCCAGCTTTTTAGAGAAACCTCAATTAAGTGAAGAAGAAATGGAAGGGCTTTTAAAACATTTATCATTTGATAATATGAAATGTAAGTAATAGATATTATTTTAGATTTTTAAAATAAATAAATTTATGAAATTTTTGTTTTAAATTTCAGCCCACAAACATACGAATTTAACTTATTTGCTAAAGGATGCCAGTCCGGTTGTTAGGGAAGGCTTTCAGTAAGTTTGCTTAAATTTTAAATGTATTGTAAGGTATTCTAAGTTTTTTAAATCCATTGTTTTAGATTCATGAGACGTGGCATAGTGGGATCTTTTAAAGAAGAACTAACTCCCGAATTGATTGCCAAAATTGATAAATGGTCTACTGAGTATTTGGGTCAATATGGTTTAAAGGAAGAAGATATTTTTGGTAAAATTTAAGACTGAATTATTAATATAAATTTAAATAAATAAAGAAAAGTTAGATATAAAAATATTCTAAAAATTCTTTAAGATATTTGCCTTATCTAGCGAACCTTTAAAGTTTGATTCACTAGCTACTCTATAAAGTTTACTACAAAGAAAACTTTCAGTCGCTCGGGAGCAAATTTTAAAAGCTTTATATTAAGATAACAGTTAACTAACTAGCGACTCTTTAAAGTTTCCTGGAGAGACCTAAAGTTTTTTACATATTAAACTTTCAGCTGCTAGCGACCGTTCAAAATTTTCATAAATATTCGCCATAAAAACTTATGACATCAATAGCTTTTCTATTGAGGAAAATTCCATTTACCGAGAAAAAACTTAGGAAAAATTTTCAAAAATCTTTCTATAGAAAATCACGATAAAAAAAACTTTCTATACAAAGTCACTTTCATGTAGAAAAGATATGATACGAGGGCGGATCAATAAGTCCGTGACTTTTTGAATGAATCACAGTGCTTTTTGCAAAACAAAAATTTATTTCTCAACATAATCTCCTTCTAACTCTTAGCCACTTAGTCCAACGTTTCTTCAGTTTTTGTATCCCTTTTTCAAGGTCCTTAAAATAGGCATTTGTTTGGTCAATAATTTCATCGTTGGAGCTGAATCTCTTTCCACCGAGCCATTTCTTTAGTTATGGAAATAGGAAGTAGTCACTAGGGGCTAAATCCGGAGAATATGGCGGATGAGGTACCAACTCGTAGCCCAATTCATAGAGTTTTGCCATTGAGACTGCACACGTGCATTATCTTGATGAAAAAGAACTTTTTTCTTGGCCATATGGGGTCGTTTTCTTTTTAAATCCTCATTAAATCGGTCCAATAAGTTGGCATAATATTCCATTTATTGTTTTTCCCTTTTGAATCGATGTGGATTATCCCGCGTGCATCCCAAAAAACTGTTGCCATCACCTTATTGGCTGACAAACTTACCTTGGCCTTCTTCGGAGCAGGTTCACCTGGAGAAACCCATTTTTTAGTACAGTAATGGATCCATGTTTCATCCACAGTTACAAAACGCCGCAAAAACGCATTCGGATTGCGGTTAAACAACTCCAAACAATCCTTTGAAGTTGTCATACGTTTACGTTTATGGTCAATTGAGATCAAACGCGGCACCCATCTTGCAACAAAACAACCTTCTTAAACCCAGCTGATCATTTAAAATCGAAACCACACTGCCATATGAAATGCCTATGGCATCAAAAATCTCACGCACTTTTACTCTTCGTTCGGCCAACACCATATCATGGATTTTTTCGACATTCGGGTGTACTGACCTCAATTGGCCGTCATTGTTACTTGTGCGACCACAACGAAAGTTAGTAAACCACTGACTCCCCATAGTATTTATCAAGCTTTTCCTTGGTTTGACTGATGGTTTTGTTTTCGTAAAAAATAATGTTTAATGTTTAATTCACTTTTTTCCATTTTTAGAAAAATACACGAGGTTGTATGTTTTGAACAGCTGTTAAACGCAAAGTAAATGACGACACTTGCTCAAAATTTGACAGTAGTCTAATAACAGGTGGTACTTGATGGGAACAGTGTTGCATTTCATACAACTACGAGCATTTCATACAACTAATTTTGCACATTTAAGCACATTTAGTGATTTATATTTGAATCAGAGAGCTAAATATTTCTTCATAACTTAAACATGTAAAACTTGATGTATTTTGATGTGCTTAGCACGAATCTGCTTTCAGTTTTTTTTTTTCCATCAGGTCCGGATTTTTTATTATGGGCATGTCTAATATTTCGGCCATAGTAAAGCCATTACTCTAGTATATATATGATTGACATAAGTGATACACCAAAAGATGCGGACTAAAAAATCTTTAAATCTAGCAAACTTCATTTTTTTTATGTGCTAAATAGTTTCGAAGTTATTTTGAAATAAGTGTCAAAAAAAAAAAAAAAAAAAAACTACATGCAAAGTTTTAGATTTTTTTTTGTTAATAAAATTTCTTTTAATAAATGAAAACATCAAAAATTGCAGTTTATCATTTTTATCTTATAGCCGGTGATGCTGCGAATAAAATTGATGCATAAATCTTGATATATCGAGCTATACAAGTGTGACTGCCTAAAGGCGGGGTCATAGTAGTCATGCCCATAAAAAACAAATCTATACGTGATAGAAAAAAGTAAAGGTTGATTCTTATTTAGCACTTTAAATTCCATCTAATCTACCTTTTTTTTATTTAAGACGAAAAAAAATTTTGTTTGTACATTAGTGTATCCTCACTTAACTGTAGGTATGCATGGGTATCCTAATTCTTAACAGTGAATCCAATCAAGATTTGTGCATCAATTTTTATGATACGTAGCTTTATTTACTCGTAGTTTTACCAGCTTTGAGATAAAGATGATAAACTGTAACATTTTTGATGTTTTCACTTTTAAAAAGAAGTTTTAGTAAAAAAAGGAAATCTTGAATTTAGCATGAACAAATTTTTTTCGGACACTTATTTCGAAATATCTCCAAAACTATTATTGTTGTTTATCGTGAACGGCTATAGGAGTAATCGACGTATGCTTTAAAAATGCACAAATATCCAAAACGTACAAAAAAATTGATGAATTTGGAGATCGGATGAAAAAAGAACCTTCTGAACCAGTCCTGAGATCTGTCATAGAAGATTCTTAATATCGACTAATTTTTTTATAGAAAAGTCAAGTTATCGATAACTTTTCTATAGAAAAGTCTTGATATCGATAACTTTTCTTTAGAAAAGTCTTGATATCGATAGCTTTTCTATAGAAAAGTCAAGTTATCGATAACTTTTCTATACTAAAGTCAAGTTATCGATAACTTTTCTATAGAAAAGTCATGATATCGATAACTTTTTTATAGAAAATTCTTGATATCGATAAATTTTCCATCAAAAAGTCTTGATACAGACAAGTTTTATATAGAAGAGTCTTGATATCGACTAAAGTCAAGTTATCGATAACTTTTCTGTAGAAAAGTCAAGTTAACGATAACTTTTCTATAGAAAAGTCAAGTTATCGATAATATTTCTATAGAAAGTCATAATATCGATAACATTTCCATAGAAGAGTCATATCGAAAACTTTTCTTTAAATAGCCCAGTTATTGTTAACTTTTATATATCATGTTATCGATAAATTTTTATAGAAGTGTCATGTTATCGATAAATTAGTTATGTTGTTGACGAAATCATTATATTGATAATTTTTCTAGAAAATTCATGATATCGATAACTTTAATAGAAGAGTTATGTTATTGACTATTGTTGTCGGAAATCTTTCTATAGAAAAGTCATGTTATCGATAACTTTTTCATAGAAAAATCATATTATCGATAATTTTTTCATAGAAGAATCATGTTATCGATAACTTTTGTACAGAAAAATCATGTTATCGATAACTTTTGTATACAAAAGTCATGATATCTACAGAAAAGCCAAGTTAACTTAATAAAAGTCACAATATCGATAAATCTTCTATAGAAATTCAAGTTATCGATAGCATTTCTGCAAAAAAGCCGTGATATCAATAACTTTTCTATAGAAAAGCCATGATATCAATAACTCTTCTATAGAAAAGTCGTGATATCGGTAACTTTTCTATAGAAAAGTATTGACATCAATAATTTTTCTGTGAAAAAGTAATAATATCGACAAATTTTCTCTAGAGAAGTCATAATATCGATAACTAGAAAAGTCATAATATTGATAATGTTTCTGTAATGATATATCGATACATTTTTTCTAAAGAAGTCATAATATCAATAACTTTTCTAAGGAAAGGTCATGATATCGATAACTTTTCTAAAGAGAAGACACGATATCGATCATTTTTCTGTAAAGAAGTCATAATATCGATAAATTTTTTCTAAAGAAGTCATATATTCGAAAACTTTTCTATAGACAAGCCTTGATATCGATAGCTTTTCTACAAAAAAGTAGTGACATTTATAACTATTCTTTAGAAAAGAAAATATTCATAATTTTTCTGTAAAGAAGTCATAATATCGAAAAGAAGTCTTGAAGTCGGTAACTGTTCTATAGAAAAGTCTTGATGTCTATAACTTTTCTATAGAAAAATCATGATGTCGGTAATTTTTTATAGAAAAGTCATGATATCGAGATATAAAATTGTCTATAAAGAAGTTTTCATATTTTTTTTTTTTTTGGGATATTTTTTTATTAGGGAATATTGATTGCTGTGCTCTTTAAAAAGTATTATCATACTTTGTTTTATTTTAATCACAAATATAAGCAGATGGCAGTGTCGAATTCTTATCGCTGCCTAAAATACAAACAAACCATTAAATAGTTTCCTTCTATTTCGTGTGTTATAAAATCTCTCTTTGACTATTCTATTTAGGTATCACGTTTCTCAAAACTGATACCATTTATCAGCCTAAATATGATGACTGTTAAATAAAGTTTTGGTACACTATTAATTGATACTACTAATCTAATCTCTTTTAAATGGAAACATTTTAATAAATGTAAATATTGAACAAAAATTTATTTCAAATTAGTTGCTTGATAGTTTTGAAAGGTGTAACACATTCATCCATTATGGTAGCGACAAGAGAAAACGTATTACTAACTGCTGATTATAGCAGTGAATCCTCTAAAGCTAGAATACCTTTTGCTTTGAAAAAATATGCCACAGAAGGTAAAAATATTCCTTTAAAGAAAAATTGGGCAGAAACCTGGTGTACTTTAAGTGCCTATTTTGAAACTGTTTGTGATCAGTATTTGAATTTTCAATTAAGAGAAGATGATGTTTTTGTGGTGACCTTTATGAAATGTGGTACTACTTGGATGCAAGAATGTGCCTGGTTATTGCTTAATAATTTAGATTATGAAAAAGCTAAAGAAGAAGTTGTTATGATAAGAAGTCCATTTTTGGAGTGAGTGTAAACAAGTCCCCTTAAAAACTCAATATAATATAATAAAAATTTTACAGTTTCCATGGCCTAATTCCTGGTCTACAAAATCACGTAGAATTATGTGAGAAATTAGCCAGTCCACGTCTTATTAAATCTCATTTGCCTGCCAATTTATTACCTCTACAAATATGGGAAAAGAAACAAAAGGTAAATGATCTCAGCTTAATTATATTTTCCGTTTACTTGTAGCCAATTAAATCTTAAATATTTTCAGATAATTTATGTAGCTCGTAATGCCAAAGATGTTGTTGTATCCTCCTATCATTTTGTCAAAAATTTGGATATGTGGCGTGGTGAAAATTTCCATGATTATGTTGATGATTTTCTCAACAACGAAATCATTTACACTAACTTTTGGGCTCATATTGTGGACTTTTGGAAAATGCGTCATGAACCTTTTATATTTTTTGTAACCTATGAAGAAATGAAACGTGATTTAGCAGATGTTTTGCAGAGATTGTGTATATTTCTGGAGAGACCTCGTTTAAGTGAAAAAGAAATGGAAGGTCTTTTAAAACATTTATCATTTGATAGTATGAAAAGTAAGTAAAATTAATTTTAAATTAAATTGAATAAATTAAAATTTCTGTTTTTGTTTTTTTTTAAGAAAATAAAACTACCAATTTAACCGATTTATTAAAAGGCGACAATCCTGATGTTAAGGAAGAATTCCAGTGAGTATTAATTCCAAATTCTTAACTTAATAAGTTATTTGAATGTCATTCAATTTGCTTTCAGATTTATGCGTCGTGGAATAGTGGGTTCTTATAAAGATGAATTAACACCTGAGTTGATTGCTAAAATTGACAAATGGTCTGCCGACTTTTTGGGCCAACATGGTTTGAAGGAAGAGGATATTTTTGGTAAACTTTAAGCTTTTAGTAATATTATTTTAAATTTGTATTAATATTTAATTTTAGTTGTAAGAAATAGAAGTGTGTAATTAAGATATTTAACAGCAGGGCTGTGAAACTTAGTTTGGAAAATATATTTATTAAAACACAATTAAATGATTCTCTCACTATATATGTATGTAATAAAATCTATTATAAAATCTTTTATATATATTCCAAACAAGTAACAAATAAATATATAAAAATTTTAAATTTGTTTCTCTTCTTTTTTTTAATTTTTACTTTGAAGTACATTTTTTTGAACCTTTCCTTTAAAGGGAATTTTAAGGAAATTTACAAAAATATAAATGCCATTTTGTTAGGAATAAAACGTGATATCTTCTTTTGAAATAACTTGAAAACTCAAAAAATTATTAACGATTTTCTAAAGTTTAACAATAAATTGTTTACCAAATAAACTATTATTTAATTATTTTATTTGGTGCATACTTTTTTGGGCAATAATGAGAAGTGAATGAAAGTTTTAACCCTAGTCGAACGGGCCATATACAATTGTAATTATTTAATTTTAAAATGTTCAAACTTTCACTAAAGATTATTTTGTCTAAGTTAAACGAAAAATTCTAGACGTTTTCTCTAAGTAATATATTTTACCTCCTTAACCCATTAATGCCAACGGCGATTTAGCCAACTTAGAGATTTAAAATTTTTAACATCATCTCAGCTAAGGCATTAAACCCATTAACCTTGAAAAATTGTTTATATTTGGTTTAGTAAGGAAGTTATAAGCCGTTACATATATGTAACAATGGGTATTACTCACTAATTTTTAGACCTTGTATTTTCTATATAAATCTCATGAGTTATATAAGCAAAACCTAAAAAATTTTAAATTTTTTTGAAAAAAGGCAATATAAAATTGATATATTTAAGGAGTTTTACAACATTTGTACTAATTTATCATTAAAAAAAAACTTTTCTAAACTCATATATGGGTCCAAGTGACTACAATCGGTTACCGGAAATGACTTCCTCTGCTTGATCTGGATCGCATGGCACAAGAATAAGGATATACAATAATAAATCTGACCTGAATACGTGTATAGTGCCGTAGGCCACCTACTTATTCATACCCACAATATTTATCAAACTACTAATCATGTTTACTGCTCAAATAGTATATTTAATTAAAATTATTTTGTCATTTAGTCCTTTTTGTATTGAAAATAGGGGGCCAAAAAGTACTGAAAATAACTCAGTGTTACATATACGTAACACTTTTTTTTTTTAAACAGTTAAACAAATTTGATTTCTTTTCTTTTAGTATATATAAAAAATATTTCGTTATAATATGTTGAATGCAAGTAACAAGCCTTTCTGCAATCCCCCTGCCGTTAAAATCGAGTTTTTGCAAGCTGTCAAATAATGAACTATACAATTCACTTTTTGCCACAATAACAGGAGAGAAAGTGAAGAAAAAAACATTTGAGGATGCAGGACGAATATTAATTTACACAACTCATAACAAAATCGTAGTTTGTATTATTCCGTTTTTTGACAATATACTTTTAAACTTGGACATTTTCGCGTTACATATACGTAACAGTAGGCATTAATGGGTTAATAGACTGCAAGGGTACAATTGTATCTAAATGTTTTATTTCTTTAAATCTCCTTAATTTTTTTCATACAGATTTTTCAAAATTGACAAAATTATGATAGAAATATTTTCGAAGCGAGATGAAATTGTTACTTAAAAAAACTAATGCATTAACTGCAATATCAGATAATTGATTCTGAATATACAATAACAGTAATGCATTGACAAAGTTTTCTAACATAAAGAATTCCATGCTGTCAAAGAAATTCGGATTTTTCAAATATGTAGAAGTGTTCTAGTATTTATAAACATCAAACTGAATGCACGGCAATATTATATTTGCTTAATTATGATAAATCAATGTTTTTTATGGAATTTTTGATTTTTAAAAATGGTAAAATTACACATTTTTAATAGTTTTTAATTACCGGGATTCCCGACTAAAAATCCCGGGATTCGGGACGTGAAAAATTGCTAAAATTCCTAGGAAATTCGTCCCGGGAATTCTCGGGATAAAAACCCTAGTAATATGTGTATTTAAGACCCCATAAAGTATATATTTTCTAGGTAAGATTCTGAGTCGATCTAGCTACGTCCGTCTCTGCTGAAAGCAGGATTGGGCTCGAAGCGGAGGATGAAAAGGGGCAAAATGGATTAACAAACAAAAAAGTTATGTACCAAATAACAGAAACACAGGGTGTCCTTTGTAGCTATGTAACTTTAGTTCATACTTTTCTATTGATATCTCTTCAATAAAATCATGTACGACAATGAAATTTTGTACAGATAGTTAGACGATCGTTATAAACTAGAAAAAGAAAAATGAGCGCCTACTTTACCAACCTTCTATATAAGATGAAACATCGACAAAATTTTGTATAAATAGTTCAAGAACCAATGTAAACTAGGAAATACAAAGTCGAATATAACTTTTCACTTGATTTTTATTTTTTTATTTTATGATAATAAACAAGCGCGAATATATTCGGCCCGGCCGAATCTATACATCCACCATCAACATTTTAAAATTTTACGTTATATGGAAGGGGGCGGTAAAGTGGGCAGTAAGAGGGCGGGCCACGCACATTCTTTGTTTCCGACTTTACATTGGTCCTTGACTTTTTTAACACAATTTCGTTGATTTTCACCTTATATGGGAGGTGGGCGGTAAAGTGGGCGGACCACGCACATTTTTTGTTTCCGAGTTTATATCGACCCGAACTATACGTACAAAATTTCGTTGTCGTACGTGCTTTTATTAAAGAAATATCAGCAGAAAAGTATTTAACGTACACCCTGTGTTTCTAGTTTTTAGTCCATAACTTTTTTGTTCATTAACCGATTTTGCCCAATTTCAATACCAAACAAACCTTATATAAGATAAATTTTTGTGCCAAATTTCGTCTCCCTACATTGCCGCGTTCGAGCTCTATCCTGCTTTCAACAGACAGACAGACGGATGGACATAGCTAGATCGACTCAGAATCTAACCAGGACCCAGAAAATATATACTTTGAGGGGTCTTAGATGATTCCTTCGACATGTTACACACAGAATGACAAAATGACAGAAAAATAAAAATAATTTTCTGAAATTATGCTTATGTAGAGGATTTAAAGAGATGTTGGTGAAAATATATTGTTTAGGTTTCAACGAAACTGAAATGGATGAGACACTACGAACGATGATGAAGTGTATAGCGGCACAGAAAATACGTATTCCATTCTGCTGGTGTCTAATTATAGTCCAAAAACTCTGATTTTGATGTCAGCTTACGACACTATGTAACCACATCTTTAACAACGTTTGGTTCAACCTCTTCTTTATTTGCTTCAAATGCCTGGTGCTGCTAACTGAGTCCCTCAATATTGCACCCACTGCAAGGCGGGTGCCATGTTTAGGTTTCAACGAAACTGAAAAGGATAAGGCACCACGAATGCTGATGAAGTGTGTAGCGGCCCAGAAAATACTTGGTGTCTAATTATAGTTCACAAACTCTGCTTTAATACCGCCAAATAGAGACAACAGGGCAATTTACGATTGCAAACTTGTTTATATATGAACCGTAGTTTAATACCAAACAAACCTTATATAGGAAAAATTTCATTATTCTAGGTGATCCGTTACAAACCCTATCGTGCCTTACTTAATATGTTAGAAATACAGTATTACAGAACCAGTATTGTTCAGTGTTATCATATGTGAACAGAGAAAATCACTCAGATCTCGATTTGAATCGCTTCGGTTTGCATCTATTAGTCTCCTGCGCAAGATGATTTGAAAAGCAAACACACTTGAATTTCAAGTGTGTGTTTCATAGCCAACATGTGCAAAAACAACAATAAATACTGTTCGTACTGTTCGCTGCCCGAAGCAAAGCAAGTGTGTACTGTGTATGAGCGACTGCAAATCCGTGCGTTCAAATCATTTATCGTAAACAATTGGTGCAAGTGGTGTGGCAAAAAAAAGCAAATCATACAAGACGTTGAGAAATGATTTAAAGATTTCAAGTGGGCTTAATGATTTGTTTGTTTTTTGTAATACGAAGTTGCTGTGTGTGGCAAAAAATCTTCATAATGTGTAAAAAGTGGTTGTTTATAAATATTCTTGCATACACACACATATATACAGTATGTCTATATCTTATTGTTGGTTCTTCTTTTCTAAATAAATGTAAAAGGGTGAATTCATAAAGTTATTAAAAAATACTCTTTATTAAGAGTTAATAATATAAAAAAACCTTGTAAAAAACTTTAAATATTTAATAAAATCTGTTTACTAATAAAACTTAATGCATGTTTCTTTAAATTGTTATAACTAGTAACATTAATAATTTATTTGATCGTAAATAACAATAAGTTTATAAACAATACTTTTAAACGACTGTTTTACTTACGAAATTACTTTATACAGTCATGAACGCACACACACACATATAATTTTAATAAAAAAGAAAACACAATTTTTTTCCTTATTGAAGCAAACAAGTGGTCAAAAGGCTTGTATTTTTTTATACAAGCCTTTGAGAGGCTTGTTTGGTCGCTATCATAGCACACTCATGATTTGTTCATAAAGTTGAAGCACACACGCAGTATTTGTATGGTTTTAAGTGCCTGCAGAACAGTATTTATTACTCCGCACACACACTGATAACAACACTTGAAAAATATCAAGTGGCTTGTACAGCCTTATAAGACACAGTTTGCAGGGCTCTAGCATCTATTCGCTTTGAGTTGCTTTTTAACTTTTTCGACCACTAAGTTGCTTGTTAGAAACTAATTCGGGTAGAAACACGACGAATAAGTTAAAAGAGAGTTTTATAATTAAAAAACAATAAAAAAGTATTATTTGCTTCGCTAATAACACTGGCCAACAAAAAAAAAACTTTTTTGGTGCTCCTTCAAAAAAAAAAAAAAAACATGTGCACCAGATGGAATTCCGCATGCTAAACTCTAATCTGCTTTCAGTTTTCTCCCATCATGTCGAGATTTTTTTTATGGGCGTGTCTAATATTGCGCCCTAAATATGCCGATTACTCGAGTATATTTCACTATAACTCGAGAACGGTATGCACGATTTATATAAATAATACACCAAAATGTGTGTAATAAAATTAGCTTTAAGTCGATCTACTAACAAATTTTTATCCGCTCAATAGTTTTGAAGATATTTCGAAATAAGTGTCCGAAAATTTTTTTTCATGCTAAATTTAAGATTTTTTTTTTTACTAAAACTTCTTTTTAAAAGTGAAAAAATCAAAAATATTTCAGTTTATCATCTCTATCTCAAAGCTGGTAAAACTACGAGTAAATAAAGCCACGTATCATAAAAATGTATGCACAAATCTTGATTGGATTCACAGTTAAGTTTGGATACCCATGCATACCTATAGCTAAGTGGAAATACACTAGTAAGCAAAAAAAAAAAAAAAATTATCTGAAATAAAAAAAAAAAAAAAAAACGGTGAATTGGATGGAATTCAACGTGCTAAATAAGAATCAGCTTTTACTTTTTTCTATCACGCATTGATTTTTTTTATGGGCATGACTACTATGACCCCGCCTTTAGGCAGTCACACTTGTGTAACTCGATAGCAGTTTGTCCAATTAAGATAAATTGAACTTTAATATATAGCTACCTAAATTGTCTTTGAGCTGAATTTATATAATTTTTTGTCTAGTTAATATTTCCGTAGTTATTCGGTTATTAGTACCGAAAATTTTAAAATTGATTTTTTGGAAAAGTGGTGAAAATTTTGATCCATAACTCTGAAATTCTTGAGCGAATGAAAAATATTGTTGACATACCTTGAAGACAATTTTCATATGCATCTTTTGATGTATCATTTATTAAAATCGTGTAAAGGGTTCTTGAGTTATAGCCTAAGTTTGCAAACCATTCTCGAATTTTTTAGTGTGACCGCTGAATAAGGTGATGATATTAGTCATGCACATAGAAAAAAATCAGTACCCGATACAAAAAAAAAAAAAAAAAAAAATGAATGTAGATTCTTGTTTAACTCGTCAGAATCCACCTAGTCCACCTATTTTTGTTTCTAGAAAAAAAAAAAAAAGTTTTTTTGGCCACCACTGTATTTCTATACAATTGTATGTAACATGGGAATTTTTACTTAACTGTGAATAAAATCAAGATTTATGCATCAATTTTGAATATATATACCTTGTTTTATTCACAGCATTATCGGCTTTAAGATAAAGATGATAAACTGTAACATTTTAGATGTTTTCATTTATTAGAAGAAATTTTAATAACAAAAAAAATCTAAAATTTTGCAAGAAAATGATTTTTTTTGGACACTTATTTCAAAATAACTCCGAAACTATTGTGGCACATAAAAAAATTAAGTTTGAAGAAATTAAAGATATTTTTAGTCCGCATCTTTTGGTGTATCACTAGGATCAATCGTACACACCATTCTTCAGTTATGAGGAAAAAAAATATCCAGACCTGATGGAAAAAAACAGAAAGCATATTCGAGTTTAGCACATCAAAATACATCAAGTCCAACTATTCATCTATGGGGGAGGATTTTTTTGTTGACCAGTGTTATAGGGGTTTCTTTAATAAGAACTGATTTTTAATCAGTTGTTAATAATGTCCAGAATTTTATTCAATACTAGTTCTTTTTACAGTTCCAAATGTTAGGAAATTGTAGGACTTAACGTAGTTCCATATTATATTCAATTGCAAGAGTATGATTAGTCAATATAAAGTAAAGTATACGTGAGTTTCATCACAAGCTAATACAACATTTTCAAGGATTAATGATTATTTACAAAATATTAATTAAAGTAAATTAGTACTTTTAATCTAAAAAAAACTCCTCTCCTAAATAAATTTTATATTTATTATTACTGTTTTTTTTTTTTTTATTGAAAATAGTATACAAAACATTATAAAGGGGCCTGTCTAAGTAATAACTCTCTTAAAGCTTTTTATTTTTAACAAAAATCTCAGATAAAATACACACTTTCAAACTGTTTGGTTTCGTTTATTGCTAAGAAACGAGCCTTCACACTGAACTTGTCCTTATCTTTTTTAAATACAAATTAAAATTAATGTAAACAAAAGTTTTTATTTATTCTAAATAATTTATAGTTAACAATTAAATATATAGTACCATATAATCATTACTCGTGTGTTTTTTATAATTTTTGTTTTAATCACGTTTGCCAAAACTGATAGCATTTTGCACCCCAAAAATGTTTACTATACAAAACCGATTTTAGCAAAAAATTAAGAAATCTATGTCAACATCAATGACTTAGCAATATTGCCTTCTAAATAACTAACGAAAGCCTATCGACAATTGTTTTAATCTTATCGCAGCGATAAAAATATACTCACTTTATCTCTTTTTCTTTAATATTTTATTTTAATTATAAAATAAAAATAATAAAACTTAAATTTAAAGAAGAGGATCTAAGATTTTAATTAACTTTCTAAGAAAAAATCTCAAGTGGAAATTTTAGTTATTCATCAGAGATTTAAAGAATAAGAATAAGTTTTTGAGTTTCAGAACATTTCAGAATGGTGCAAGAAAAAATTTTAAAATCTGTTGAACATGAAAGTAAAGCTACCAGGGCTAGATTACCTTATCCTGTCAAAAGATACGCTACTGATGGTAAAAATATTCCCCTGAAGAAAAATTGGTCTGAAACCTGGTGTACATTGCCTGCGCATTTCGATAAAGTTTTTGATGAAATTTTAAATTTTGAATTACGTAAAGATGATGTATTTGTGGTGACCTTTATGAAGTGTGGTACTACTTGGATGCAAGAATGTGCCTGGTTGCTGTTGAATAATTTAGATTTTGAAAAGTCGAAAGAGGCTGCTGTTATGATTAGGAGTCCATTTATAGAGTGAGTAGCAATGGATAATTTTTAAATTTAGTGGATTAGTTTTATTTGTGATAATAATTTGAGTTAAGTATATTTGGAATTTTTATTTCAAGAAGTTATTTAAATAAAAGGATTTAAAGATGTGGGAATGTTAAACGATGAGTCGATAATTTTAACATAAATAAATTTACTCTTAAATTATTAAGAAATAAAAATATGCGGATAAATGAATACATATTTCGAGTAATATTTTTATCTAAAAAAAATAGTTTTAAGTTAAAATTTTTGATTTAAATGCATTTGAATACTAAAATTATTTTTGAATAATTTTATAGATTACTTTATTCGAATATTCGTAATAAGGTTGTTTGTTATACAAATAATTAAATATTTGAATAAGAAATATAAAAAAAATTAATAAATTAATCGAAATATAAAATTATATTTCAATTTAGAATTTTGTTTTAGTTAAAATTTAAGTATTAGTATTTTATTAAGGATGAATTGTTCAAATATTTAAATCGATTATCAACCTATTATTCAGTTCTTTAAATCGAATATCGTCCCTGCGCTGACTGAACTACCTATGTAAAAATTTTGGAATTTTTTTTTATTGCTGCATTTGGATCCCCTACTAATTATGTATACATATGACCACCAATGCATTTGTCGATATCTCGACTAGTTTAGGATTTACAAAATTACCTATGTAAATCATTTTTCATGCAAGTTAATATTAATAATATTCTTAGAGAAAAGGGTAATATTAAAATTTAAACATAAAATATTTAATATTGTATACTTATGATATGCCGCCTGAAAGTGTACATCCCAAGACTAGTTATACCAAAATTAAATGACACAGACTTACGTCAACTAAAGCTTTGATGTCTGTCCGTCTGTCTGTCTTTCAGTTTTAGATTATTATAAAATTTATTTATTTTTTAATAATCAGAACAGGAAAAATCTCGGGAGGTATGGTCTTCCAATGTCAATGTCATCTGAGCGTTACCCATTATATGTAGGATTTCTTTTAATCAAAAATTAAAAGTTGTGTATAGTGATGATCGAAAATAATATTTGTGGAGGTTCTTTAAAATTGGTCCAGCTCACGAAAGTAAAATAATTGATTCCTAATATTTTGGGAATTAGTTTAAGACACATAAGTCTTTAATTTTAGGAGGGCACACTTGCAACATTTTTTGTCTTCGCACAAATTGATGCACTTAATTTTATCTTATTTAAAATCTTTTTTCTGAAAATCATGAAATACGGGTTTATTAATTTTTCTTTAGCTATCGTTTGATACATGTAACATTAATATTGATGAATTTTCTTTTTTAATTTTTTTGAAGATTTTTCTGGAATCATCAACAAATTACCGTTTAATGGTTTGTTCCAATTATCTTAGGATGTTGAAATTTGACCAAGATATGACTAATAATACCTCCTTTCATACTTCAAACTTATTAAGCCTACTCATAAACGAAGAAAATTTAGTAAAAATTTAGCGAAGTAGCGAAGAAACTGCTAAACTTAACAGTTTTTGAGCTCTCCTGAAAAGTTATTAAAAATTACATAGGTAATTTAGTCAGCGAAGGGACGATATATTTTAATTTAAATTTTTAAATGTAACTGAACAAATTCTTTCAAAATTATTTTATTTATAAAAAATATGTGGACTAAATGTAATTCCGCATGCTAAACTCGAATCTGCTTTCAGTTTTCTCCCATCAGGTCGAGATTTTTTTTATGGGCGTGTCTGATATTGCGCCCTAAATAAGCCTAAATTACTCGAGTATATTTCACTATAACTCGAGAACGGTATGCACGATTTATGTAAATAATAAACCAAAATATGTGGAATAAAGTTGTTCTACTAACAAATTTTTATCTGCCCAATAGTTTTGAAGATATTTCAAAATAAGTGTCCGAAAAAATTTGATTCATGCTAAATTTAAGATTTATTTTTTTTTACTAAAACTTCTTTTTAAAAGTGAAAAAATCAAAAATATTTCAGTTCATCATCTCTATCTCAAAGCTGGCAAAACTACGAGTAAATAAAGTTACGTATCATAAAAATTGATGCACAAATCATGATTGGATTCACAGTTAAGTTAGTATACCCATGCATACCTACAGTTAAGTGGAAATACCCTAGCCAGCAAAAAAAAATTTGTTTGTCTTAAATACAAAAAAAAAAAGAAAAACGGTGGATTAGATGGAATTTAATGTGCTAAATAAGAATTAGCTTTTATTTTTTTTCTATCACGTATTGATTTTTTTTTTATGGGCATGACAACTATGACCACGTTTTTAGGTGTTCACACTTGTATAACTCGAGAACAGTTTGTCCAATTAACATAAATTGAACTTTAATATATAACAACCTAAATTGTCTTTGGGCTGAATTTATATAATTTTTTGTCCAGTTAATATTTCCGTAGTTATTCGGTAATTAGTACCGAAAATTATAAAATTTATTTTTTTGAAAAGTTGTGAAAATTTTGATTCATAACTCTGAAATTCTTGAGCGAATGAAAAATATTGTTGACATACCTTGAAGGCAATTTTCGTATGCATCTTTTGATGTATCATTTATCAAAATCGTGTAAAGGGTTCTTGAGTTATAGCCTAAGTTCGACAAACCATTCTCGAATTTTACAGTGTATCCGCTGAATAAGGTGATGATATTAGTCATGCACATAAAAAAAATCAGTACGTGATAGAAAAAAGTGAATGCAGATTGTTGTTTAACTCGTCAAAGTCCACATGTTTTTTTTTTTTTTTTTTTTGCTCACCACTGTATTTCTACGCATTTGTATGTAACATGGGTATTTTTTACTTAACTGTGAATAAAATCACGATTTGTGCATCAATTTTGAATATACATACCTTATTTTGTTACCAGCATTACCAGCTTTAAGATAAAGATGATAAACTGTAACATTTTTGATGTTTTCATTTATTAAAAGAAATTTTAGTAACAAAAAAATCTAAAATTTTGCACGAAAAAGAATTTTTTTTGGGCACTTATTTCAAAATAACTCCGAAACTATTGAGCACATAAAAAAATTAAGTTTGGATGATTTGAAGATGTTTATAATACGCATCTTTTGGTGTATCACTTATGTCAATCGTACACACCGTTCTTGAGTTATGAGGAAATATACTAGAGTAATGGCTTTACTATGGGCGAAATATTAGACACGCCCGTAAACAAAAATCCAGACCTGATGGAAAAGAACTGAAAGCAGATTCATGTTTAGCACATCAAAATACATCAAGTCCAACTATTCATCTATGGGGGAGAATTTTTTTTGTCGACCAGTGCTATTATTCGATTATTTTATAACAAATATTTTGGACCTAAAAAAAATAGTTATTCGAAATATAAAATTAATTGATTTTTGATGCAAATTATAAAACAAATTTTTGATTTTGGTTAAAAAATGCAGAAAAAATTTTTGCAAAATAATAAATTTTTCGAATAATTTGATCTTTACTATTAATTCATTAATCACTTATTTATATAAAAAAAAAAAAAAGAAAAATAAGAGACAAAATATTTCAATTGCAAATATTTTATTTTTATTCGAATATTTTAAAGGAATACTATTAAAAGGTATTGTTAATAAAATGAGTAATCAAAGATTAAATATTATATCAATTAATTTGTTGATTGTATCAATTATTCGTGTTATCAAATTTTAATTTTTCTTATATTTCTATTACAAAATAAAGTCAATTTATTATTAATTGAATATTTAATTTAATATTTATTTAAGATTTAAATAAAAATTAAGTGATCATCTGAATAATTGAATATAAAATTTTCTAAGAGGTTGAATTTCACTTAATAATACAATTGAATATGTTTTATTCGTAATTAAAATTGGATTACAGAGTCTTAAAAGTAAAATTTGAATTTAATTTCTTCTTTTCCGATTTTAAGTATACAATTTAATTACAAAAATATTTGAAATCATTATAAAATTCTGATTGATATTTTAAATAAATATTTTTCTGTGTAATCTTTTAATCGATTTTTTTTATTTTATTATTATTATTTTTTGTAGAACTTTAGTGAAAAACGTACAGTGGTGGCCACGAATTTAAGACACGACATTTCACTTATATATTTCTGATAATTTTTACATCTTATCGAACAAATTTTAGATCCATGTTATTTTTTAAAGATCCTAGTAATGTTATGAAAAAAAATCAACAATAGTTTGTTACCTATATTTAGTTTCCAATTTTTATTTACATATTATACAGATTAATACAAGTTTAAGCCTGGTCATGAATTTAAGACATAGGCAAAATAAAAGTTAATTCACAAAAGTAAAGCTCAGCTTCATAAAACAATATTAGTATTTGGTGGGAAATCCTTTATTTTGAATCACAGCAGCGCATCTCCTGGGTAAACTTTCAACTAAGGCCATACAGCGCTCCTTTGGAATGGCATACCAAGCCTTTTGAATTTCTTCCCATAAATCAGTCAAATTTTTTGGCTTTACTGCTCGTATATGCTCCTCAACATCATTCCACAAGTTCTCAATTGGATTGAGATCCGGGGATTGAGCTGGCCATTTCAGAACTGTGATATTATTTTCCTCTAAGCAACTCTTCACTAGGCGTGAAGTGTGCTTAGGGTCATTATCATGCATAAATTTCCACATTAGAGGCATGTTGTCTTCAGCGAATGGTATCATGATGCTTGTCAGTATGTTTTTGTAAATATGCTGGTCCATTTTATTGATAATCTTCTGAATGGGACCTACACCATGCCAGGAAAATGCTGCCCACACCATGACATTTCCACCACCATGCTTAACCGTTTTAAGGGTGTACTTTGGGTGATGCTCCAGGTTTGGAGGACGCCATACGTACTGTTTTCCATCAGAACCAAAGCGACAAAACTTCGACTCGTCGCTCCAAAGTATATTTTTCCAAAATGTCATCGGCTTATTGAGATTTTCTCTTGAAAACGCTAGTCGGGATTTAATATTTTTTTTTGACACAAGTGGTTTACGTTGTGCAATACACCCACGTAAGTTCTTCTCATTCAGACGTCTTCTTATTGTCCTGGACGATATATTAATACCAAAATCCGATGAAATCTCATTTTTAATTTTACTTGAGCTCTTGAAAGGATCTTTAGCAGCTGATTTATAAATTAAGCTATCCTCCCTGGGTGTAGTTTTTCGGGCTCTAGGGTGCTGTTTGACATTTTTGGTAGTGCCATGTTTCTTGATGTGTTCCAGTGCATTGTAAATCTTGGATCTGGAACATTTTAGTAGCTTGGAAATTTCCATTACTGTTTTTCCATCAGTATTCATTTGTTGGATCAATTTTCGCTCGGCATCCGAACTCCAAGTACCTCTGGCCATTTCTAACTAAATATTTTGATGTATTCTAACATTAAATGGAATAAAACATTCATTACTTACCTTTTAGCTTCAAAAAACACCAAAAAATCACTTAAAAACCAAATATTTCTTATATGTTTTAAATTCGTGACCAGCTTCAAAAGCACGTTTTTACGAAAATATAATAAAAACAGCAACAAAATGTATACACAAACAAAACCAAATAACGGTAATTGATCTTAACATTACAGGGTACACTGAAAAATTAACAAAATCTAATTTTATATTGCAGGGTTGTAATAATTATCACAACTTAGTTCGTTACATGTCGTGTCTTAAATTCGTGGCCACCACTGTATAACATATTTTGCCACGAAAAGATTTTTTTTATCTAATTTTGAATTAAAATTGTATTTAAAATGAATTAATATTTTAATTAAATTTTATTTCAAAATCTATTACAGTTTCCATGGCATTGTACCTGAAACTGACAATCCTGTTGAAATGTGCAAAAAGTTGTCTAGTCCACGTCTAATCAAAACTCATATGCCAGCCAACTTAGTGCCCCTACAAATATGGGAAAAGAAACAAAAGGTATTCAAGGAGAATTATTCAAATTAATTGAAAGATAAAAACTCTCTTAACAATTCTTTTTATATTACAGGTAATCTATGTCGCTCGCAATGTTAAAGATGTTATAGTGTCCTCTTATCATTTCATTAAAAATTTGGACTTATGGCGTGGCAATAGTTTAAAAGAATATGTGGAAGATTTTCTTAACAATGATATACTTTATACACATTTTTGGTCTCATATCGTCGATTTTTGGAAAATGCGTAATGAACCTTTCATTTTCTTTGTAACCTATGAAGAAATGAAACGAGATTTGGCAGGTGTTTTGCAAAGATTGTGCACTTTCTTGGAGAGACCTCAATTGACTAAGGAAGAATTGGAAAGAACTGTAGATCATTTGTCATTTGGTAGCATGAAGAGTAAGTAAAATATTCACTTTTTATAATAAACATCTTAATAATATCGACTCTTTTTGTAGGAAATAAACACACCAATTTAACCTATTTGCTTAGAGAAAATATGCCCGGAGTTAAGGAAGATTTTCAGTAAGTATTGAGAAAAATATTTCTTTCAGTAAACTTTAAATTATTTTTATTTTCTTTGGTAGATTTATGCGCCGTGGCATTGTGGGTTCCTTTAAGGATGAATTAACACCCGAATTGATTACTAAAATTGATAAATGGTCTGCTGATTTCTTGGGTCAACATGGCCTTAAAGAGGAAGATATCTTTGGAAAATTATGAAATCTCAAATAAATCTTTTATTGTGGCAATTAGATGCTTTTTAATAATTGTAAATTAATTGTGATACAAGTTTTAATAAAATTAAACTATAGTAACTATAAAAAAAATTGTTCAGGCAAAGTTTAACATTTTTTTTACTAAAATTTCTTTTGATAAATGAAAACATTCAAAATGTTTCAGTTTATCATCTTTAAGCTGGTAATGCTGCGAATAAAATAAGGCATATGTCATTAAATATGACAGTTAAGTGAAAATTCCCATGTATACCTTAAGTTGAAATACAGTGGTATGTAAAAAACAAAATGTTTCTTTCTTCTTTAAGCAAAAATAGGTGGACTGGATGGAATTTGGCGAGCTAAAAAAGAAACTGCTTAGCAAAAAATCTTGACGTCTTCCCTAAGCAACTGGGTCTTTTATATTATACATCCTTAAAATACTGCTCAGGTACAATTATTGTACTTTAATTGTTTAATAAAAATTTGCTTCTAATATTTGACCAAAACTGTAATGTTTCTTTTATTTCCTGAAAAAAGCTTTTCAGCCTAACTCAACATTTTTAGCCTCAAGAAGGTCTATGTTATTTGTAGAGTGATTTTTCACTGAAGGGAGAGTATAATCTCTATATCAGTTTTTCTGGAGATCAATTTAGAGTCAATGAAAAAAAAGTGGTTCGCCAGACATAGTAACCACATGTATTTAAATTGAAAGAAATCTAGTTCCAAAAAATCTGTTTTTTCATAACTTGTATTCGAAAAAAATACAAAATACATTCTGTTCCCAAATCAATAATTTATAATGACAATAATAATGAATCGCAGAGATTCAGGAGGCATTTTTAAAAGATCTTTACATTGCACAGTGGGGCAGAATCGAAATTTTTGGAAATAAATCTGTAACTCCTGATCGGTTGTTTGGATTTGCATAAAATTTGGTATAAATATAGCAGAGGAGCTTATAATGTTAAGTTTGGAAGGGGGATCGTACAGACCTTTCAGGGGTGGAGCTAAAGGGGCTCAAAGCAGGGTATCTCTGACACACAAATTTTTTAATCGCTCGCCCAATTTCAAATATTATACATTTTTGTAGGCACTGATAAGACCTATAAAAAACATGCTTATATGTCATATTTATCTCTTATAGTTTTTGAGTTATTTGCTTTTGAATTTTTAAGTACCTCATTTTTGCATGTTTTTGGTCCAGTTTTTTTCATATATATCCTAGTATTTCCGACCGATTTCATTTGTTTTTTCTTTAGCTAATTAAAAAACAAAATTATCTATTGAATAAAAAAAATATGAAGTCGATATCTTTACCGAGTTCAAAAATAAACGATTTTGAATTTGAAATTGCAAAAATTACGAATTTTTGTGTTTTTTTTTTTTTTTTTTTGACCGAAAAAGTATCTATACTCTTTTTTCTCTAAAATAAAATTTTCTTTAACAACATATAACAATTTTATACTTTTGTGAAAGGTATCTTCACATAGAAGACTTTAAAATAAAAATTAAGCCCAATAACTGAAACGGTCAAGGTACATACCCTCCCGAATTCGACCCATTTTATATGAAAGTTTTGACTTTAGTCTATATTTTCTTAAATCCCAAAGCACGAATCGGAAAACAAAATGCAGCTTAAGAATCTGTAATATATTCTTAAAAGTTTTCAATCAAAATCTACGGAACTTCGAAAAAATGTGGATTTTATAGCCGAAAATGTGAAAAAACCCATTTTTGGGATTTTCGGCGTTTTTTTGGGATTTGTGGGATTCCTTTTACAAAAATTTTAGAGTTTTTTCCACATTCTCATTTTATACAATAAAGTCTACTTCTGTCAAAAATTTCGTTAAGATATCTTTAATAACAAAGATTTTATTACAGATAAAATATTTACAGTTTCTCAAAAAATCACTTTTTTACAGAAATTTTACTTTAATTTCAAAAATCAAAAAAAGTCTAAACTCGATTTTTTTTTATTTAAATTAAATTGCTTAGCTGACATAATTCTTCGTTATACAGAAAAAGATTGAAATCAATATCTTTTACAGAACCGAAACTATGTCCTGGTTCACACACAGCAATTTTTCTTGCCGCAATTCTGAGTTTATAGAAGAGAGAGGAGAAGGGAAGAGCAAACATTTACATTCTCTTTGCTTCTCTTGCCTACGAAGTCAGAGTTGCGGCAAGAAAAATTGCTGTGTGTAAACCCGGACTATGCCACTTTAAAGCTACGCCTATACCAAATTTCATGTAAATCCAAGCAGCCAATCAGAAGTTACAGATTTATTTCCAAAAAATTTCGATTCCGCCCCACTGTGCATTGGAAGGGTTCATTCTGTGATGGCATGGTCCAGTCATCCCTTTGCTCATTAAAACTTTGCCGCTTCAGTAAATGAGCGAGTCTCAAAGTTGATTTCGGTATTTGAGTAGTTCACGATTTTTTCATATTCACGCAAGATAGCATTACGTCTACTAAATCAGGGGGGTTAAGTATTAAGTTATAGTGCCAGTTATTGTACGCATTGGTAAGTTTAGCTGTGAATCCAGATGTTTAGGATAGGGGTTGTGGTTCAGGATTTTGTCCCTCATCTGAACTTTAAGCTCAACATTAGCCTGATTCGTGTTGAGATGGAAACAAGAAACCTTTGTTTTAGTATGGCTAGGACATAGGCGCAATTTCCAAAATTATTGGACCATGTTATGGAGATCACTTGTCAGAACCGCCTCAGATTGTTCTGAAGTTCTGTTCTGAAACTTGTTTTTTTTTTTCAATCAATCAATTATACGCTACACCACCATAGGTGGTTTCTAACGATCACACAAGTTCCAAAAATGTTATTAAAGAATCTGAAATGATTTAGATTACCTCAGTTCTAGAGCTCATAATTCTAGAAGGCTATTTTTTTTTAGTTAAATAATATTAACAGTATTTCAAAAAAACAAGCGCGAATTATATTCGGCTCGGCCGAATCTATATACCCACCATCAACTTTTTCTAATTTTACGTTATATGGGAGGGGGCGATAAAGTAGGCAGTAAAGTGGGCGGACCACGCCCATTTTTTGGTTCTGAGTTTACATTGGTCCTTGAAATATTTGAACACATTTTCGTTGATTTTCACCTTATATGGGAGGTGGGCGGTAAAGTGGGCGGACCACGCTCATTTTTGGTTTCCGAGTTTACATCGACCCCGGAACTATACATACAAAATTTCGCTGCCGTACATGCTTTTATTGAAGAAATATCAACAAAAAAATATGAAACGGACACGCTGCGCTTCTAGTTTTTAGCCCATAACTTTTTTGTTTATTAACCGATTTTACCCATTTTTAATACCAAATAAACGTTCTATAAGACAAATATTTGTGCCAAATTCCGTTCCCCTACGTTACCCCGTTCGAGCACTATCCTGCTTTCAACAGACGGACGAGTTTACATTGGTCCTTGAACTATGAACACAATTTCTTAGATTTTTTACCTTATATGGGATGTGGGCGGTAAAGTGGGCGGACCACGCCCATTTTTTGCTTCCGAGTTTATATCGATCCCCGAACTATACGTACAAAATTTCGTTGTCGAACATGCTTTTATTGAAGAAATATCAGCAGAAAAGTATAAAACGGACACCCTGTATTTCCAGTTTTTAGCCCATAACTTTTTTGTTTATTAACCGATTTTTCCCATTTTTAATCCCAAACAAACCTTATATAAGACAAATATTTGTACCAAATTCTGTGCCTACGTTGCTCCGTTCGAGCTCTATCCTGCTTTTAACAGACAGACGGACGGACATAGCTAGATCGACTCAGAATCTAACCAGGACCCAGAAAATATATACTTTGTGGGGTCTTAGATGATTCCTTCGACATGTTACACACGGAATGACAAAATCAATATACCCCCCATCTTTTTGATGGTGGGTATAATAAAAAATATTTGAACACTAATTTCAAAATAACTCCGAAATTATTAAACACATAAAAAAATTAACTTAGGGTGGCTTGAAGACATTTTTAGTCCCCATTTTTTGGTGTATCGTTTTTATCAATCGTACACACCATTCTTGAGTTATAGTGAAATATACTCGAGTAATTGCTCTGCGGGAAATTTGCGGTAATTGCAGTAATGGACCGGTCCCTCAGTACCAATTGACACCTAACTCGTCACCAAAGTTCCAATTGAGAACCAGTTGACACAAACACACTCACTATTTAACAGTTGAAAGTAAATTTATAACATTCTCGTTAAGTGCGCAATTAGCAACTAGACGCATTACCATTCAGTGGCTGAGTAGTTAGCGTTGCAGACTATAAAACATAACATACGTCAGATGGACATGGGTTCGATTCGATGTTGCTATCAACATTAACAAAAAATTATAAAATAAAAATAATTTAATAAAAATAATAATCAAAAAAAATTTCTAAAAAGTATTACCGAATTTTTATAATCGACACTGAACCTGTCCTCTTGGACCAGTCCTGTGACCTGTCCCAAGGGGCTAATTAGCAACCTCCATTGACAACCCCATGTAAAAGTGACAGGTTTCTCTCATATAAAGTTCCGGAACTGGGACCGGTCACTAGCCCTGAGAACCTGTCACGTGTCTAGTTTTGAACCGGTTCTCTTTACTCTAGGGCGACTTATTTAGGACGAATTATTAGACAATCTTGACCTGATGAAAAAATTCCATCTAATTAGTCCGCATATTTTTTTTTTTTTTTTTTCAAAGGAAGACGAAAAATGTTTTTTGGCGATCAGTGTAATTAATTAAGTATATATTACCATATTATCATTACTCTTGTTAATTTTTTTATAATTTCTTTTCTAATTACGTTTGCCAAAACTGATAGCATTTTGCACCCCAAAAATATTTACTTTACGAAACTGATTTTTGCACGAAATTAAGAAGTCAATGACTGAAACTTTTTTTTCTTTAATATTTTATTTAAATTATAAAATAAAAATAATAAAGATCTTTAAATTTAAATAAGAGGATCTACGATTTTAATTAACTTTCTAAAAATATCTCAAGTGGAAATTTTAGTTATTCATGAGGGATTCAACGAATAAGATTGTTTTTGAGTTTCAGAACGTTTCAAAATGGTGCAAGATAAAATTTTAAAATCGGTTGAATATGAAAGTAAAGCTACCAAGGATAGATTACCTTATCCTGTCAAAAGATTCGCTACTGATGGTAAAAATATTCCCTTGAAGAAAAATTGGTCGGAGACCTGGTGTACATTACCGGCTCACTTCGATAAAATTTTCGATGAAATTTTAAATTTTGAATTACGTAAAGATGATGTATTCGTGGTGACCTTTATAAAGTGTGGTACAACATGGATGCAAGAATGTGCCTGGTTGTTATTGAATAATTTAGATTTTGAAAAGTCTAAAGAGACTGCTTTTATGATCAGGAGTCCATTTATCGAGTGAGTAGGAAATGTATAATTTTAAAACTTCAAAATTATTATTTTTTTTTAATTTGAACAGATTAGTTTTATTTGTGATAATCTTTTGAGAAATTATATTCGGCTCGGCCTAATCTATATACCCACTATCAACTTTTTCAATTTTTTCTTTATATGGGAGATGGGCGGTAAAGTGGGCGGACTACGCCCATTTTTTGTTTCAATGTTTATATCAGCCCCCAAACTATCTGTAAAAAATTTCGTTGTCATACATGCTTTTGTTTATTGTTTGTTGAGATATCAGCAGAAAAGTATCTAGTTTTTAGTCCATAACTTTTTTGTTTATTAACCGATTTTTCCCATTTTTAATACCAAACAAACCTTATATAATATAAATATTTGAACCAAATTTCGTTCCCCTACGTTGTCTCTTTCGAGCCCTATCCTGCTTTCAACAGACTTAATATTAAATTAATTACAAAAACAAATTCACATATTAGAAATTGATTTTTTTTATTTCATATTCAAATTAGGAAAACATTTAATTAAAAAAAAAAATATGAATATTACTGATTTAGCATTTAATATTAGCTGATTAATTGGTTAAATTTTTAATGAAATGTATAACTATTATTTTGAAAAGTTTTTAACAAAATTTGTATTCTTCGAGTTTAAAAATATTCGAATAAATTACTTAAATATATATACATTTTTTGACAAATTGGAAATCTTTTATTTGTTTTTTAAATGAAAAAGAAAAGAAAACATTTAAACGATTATTATTGGTAAATTTGTTGGATATATTAATCGATTTTTTATCGCAAATTTAATTTAGTTTTTTAAATTTAAAATTATTATTTTAAGAAATCCTTTGGAATTAAAATATTCGAATAAACTACGAATTGATTGAATATATATCTTTTGACAAACTAGTAATTAAATCTGTATGTATTTCTAACACTATAAATTAAAATTATTTTATTTATTTAAAAGCAGAATAAGAAAATTCGAATAAATTAATTGGATTAAGCGAATTTATATTTATATTTTTTTTTTAAATATCTCTTTTTTTAAATTATATTTGGCCGATTAATCGGTTATATTAATCGATTTTCTTTTATCGCAAATTTAATTTATTTTATTTATATAAACTTATATTTTTTAATAAATCCTTTAAACTAAGAGTTTTTTACTAATAAATATAAAAATAATTTTATTATTGGCCGATTAATCGTATATATTAAACGATTTTGTTTATCGAAAATTTATATTATTTATTAATGTTTAATTTATATTAATAATTATTATTTTTACTTTTCCTTAAAAAATAAGAGTTTCTAACAAAAATGTTATCCTTTGAATTATTAAATATTCGAATAAATTATTCGAATGATTTTTTTTCGGAAAATCCAAAAATATATTATGATATATTTTGTGAAATGTTAGTAAAAAAAACTATTACTAAAACAAATATATTCAACTAATACGGTTAATAACAGACGATTAATCTGTAATTAATAAATACTCGAACAAATTATTTGAATATTTTTCTTTAGCAAAAGAAATTATTCGATTTGGATATACTTTTAAAGCGATATTGAACTTTTTTTATTTATAAATTTGTTTAAAATTGTTTAGAAATAGAAAAATATATAATTTTTGCAACTGAAGCCTCTTACTTAAACTTTCAAATTAATTAAAAATCAAAATTATCTTTCATTGTCTCAATTAATAATTATTCGTATTAATTAAGTAATTAATTTTTAGGAAAAGATAATTTCGATTTTCAATTAATTTGAAAGTTTAAGTAAGAGGCTTTAGTTGAAAAATTACAAATTATTTGAACAAATTAATCGATTAATCGGTTACTAGATATCAAATTTTTGTAACAGAGAATATTTTTTATTCGAATTTAAAATGAATCAATCAATAATACAATGGACAAGACCTTACAATGTCAATACATTCAATATTGTATGACGTCACAATGCACAATGGGGCAGAATCGAAATTTTTTAAAGTTTATTAAGTCACGGAAAATTCCAAAAACATTGTACTATTATGGATGTGAAAAAGTCATAACAACATAAATAATTTGTTCCCGTAGCCAATGTTCGAATGTGTGTTTGTACAAAAATACACAAAAAATTAAATTTGCCGTGACTTATAAAACTTTAAGGTGGCATAGTTTCGGTTTTGTAAAAGGTATTGATTTCAATCTTTTTCTGTATAACGAAGAATTATGTCAGCTAAGCAATGTAATTAATTGAAAAAAATCGAGTTTATACTTTTTCTGATTTTTACAATTAAAGGAAAATTTTTGTAAAAAAGTGTTTTTTTTTTTAGAAACTCTAAATATTTTATCTGTAATAAAATCTTTATTATTAAAGATATCTTAACAAAATTTTTGGTGGATGTAGACTTTATTGTATGAAATTAGAGAGTGAAAAAAACTTTGAAATTTTTGTAAAAGGAATCCCACAATTCCCAAAAAAAAAAAACGCCGAAAATCCCAAAAATGTTTTTTTTTTTACATTTTCGGCTATAAAATCCACATTTTTCCGAAGTCCCGTAGATTTTGATTGAAAACTTTTAACAACGTATTACAGATTCTTAAACTGCATTTCGTTTGCCGATTCTTGCTTTGGGATTTGAGAAAATATAGACTAAAGTCAAAACTTTCATATAAAATGGGTCGAATTTATTTCAAAGTCTTCTCTATGAAGATACCTTTCAGAAAAGTATAAAATTATTATATGTTGTTAAAGAAAATTTTATTTTAGAGAAAAAAGAGTGTAGATACTTTTTCGGCCAAAAAAACACAAAAAGTCGTCATTTTTGCCATTTTCAAATTCAAAATAGTTTATTTTTCGACTCGGTAAAGATATCGACTTCAAATTTTTTTATTCAATAGATAATATTGTTCTTTAATTAGTTAAAGAAAAAACAAATGAAATCGGTCGGAAACACTAAGATACACATGAAAAAATTGGACCAAGAACATGCATAATAAAGGTACTTAAAAATTGAAATACAAATAACTCAAAAACTATAATAGATAAATAGGACATGCAAGCATGTTTTTTGTAGGTCTTATCAGTGCCTATAATTTGAAATTGGACGAAAAATTTGGCAAGCGATTAAACAATTTTTATGTCAGAGGTACCCAACTCCACATTTTTAACTCCTCTGCTATACCTGTACCAAATTTCATGCAAATCCAAACAGCCGATCAGAAGTTACAGATTTATTTCCAAAAAATTTCGATTCTGCCCCACTGTGCAATGTGAAGACATTGTGACATCTTGTCCAATGTATTATTGTTATTCGTTGCGAAAATGATATCTGAAGAATATCGAAAAATAAATAATTAAAATAAAACTAACTTCGAGTTCAATAAGTCTTTTTAAATTTTTGAAATATACTAAAAGGTCAAAGTAATACTTACATATATAAATACTTTACATTTTATTTTAATTTTATTTCAAAATCTATTACAGTTTCCATGGCATTGTACCCGTAGTTGATAATCCTGTTGAAATGTGCAAAAAAATGTGTAGTCCACGACTAATCAAAACTCATATGCCGGCTAATTTAGTACCCCTACAAATATGGGAAAAGAAACAAAAGGTAATTTAAAGAAAACAATAGAGAAAACCCTACTATATGATACCCTCCACCATTGTGTGCATCAAAATTTGGGGAGGGGTCTTCTTTTTTTTTATATTAAACCTGTGGATCGATACTTGTATTAAGTGTAAAATAAAACATACGAATACAGAATATTACCTCGATATTAAGATTTATATGAATTTATTCACTTTTGGGTGATTCCCGAAAGTAGGTTTCATATGGGGGCTATCAAAAATTATGGACCGATCTACGTAAAATTTGTCACCATTATTTATAATTATATAAAACTTATCACCTATGGTAGTGTAGGGTATAATTAAAATTGAAGTAATCGTAAAATAAAAACTCTCTTATCATTCTTTTTTTATATTATAGATGATTTACGTCGCCCGCAATGTTAAAGATGTTATAGTGTCCTCTTATCATTTCACTAAAAACTTGGACTTATGACGAGGCAATAGTTTCAAAGAATTTGTGGAAGATTTTCTTAACAGTGATATACTTTATACCCATTTTTGGTCTCATATTGTAGACTTTTGGAAAATGCGTAATGAACCAAAAAATGGCGATATAGTGACTAGTTCGAACAAGTCAATTTATCGGAATCCTTTTACTGGTAAATTTTAGTCAATCACCTGACTAACTTTTTATTTCGTTACTTTACTAGGTACGTGACTAGTCACTTTAACATGGGGATATCCTATGAGGAAGTCTATTGGCACCCCAGGACCAAAAAGTGGCGATACGGTGGGTAGTTCGAAAAAGTCAATTCATGGAAATCTTTTTAGTGACAACATTGAGTCAGTTATTCATTATTTAAAATTCAATTAATCCGGTGACATTGATTTATGATTAATTCGAAAACCAATAATTTTTAAAAGTTGTTAAAGTAAAAGACACAAATGTAGAATAATCGATCTATTTAATAAATTGAAAACTCTAATAAGCAAGACTGGCCCTAGAGGAAAGAGAACCGGTTCAAAATTAGTCACGTGACAGGTTTTCAGGGCTAGTGACCGGTTCCAGTTCCGGAACTTTATATGAGAGGAACCTATCACATTTACATGGGGTTGTCATTGGAGGTGGCTAATTAGCCCCTTGGGACAGATCACAGGACTGGTCCAAGAGGATATGTTCACAATCGATTAATATAATAAAAATTTTGAGGAAAATCTTTACATTTTAAACACTTTTTTATTATTTTTCTATTTTTTTGATTTATTTTTATTATTTATTTTATCTTATAATTTTCCATTAATGTCGATGGCGGCACCTCGAATCGAACCCACGTTCATCTGATATATTTTACGTTTTATAGTTTTCACTCTATACACTCAGCCACAGATTGTTATTTCGCGCGAGCTGCTAATTGCGCAGTTATTGTGGCTGTTGGAAATTGACTCTCAACTGATATTTAGTGAGTGTGGTGGTGTCAACTGGTTCTCAACTGGAACTTTGGTGATGAGTTAGGTGTCAATTGATACTCAACCGGTACTAAGGGACCAGTCGATTAGTAAATTATGTTTTCACCAATTGTCTTCTCATATTCTCAAAAGAAATTTATATTCCTAGCGAATTATGTATCGACTTATTGGCATTAAAGGTCCACGACTAGATACATTTTTTTTGTTGATTTTCTGTTCCTAAAGAACTTTTTTTACATTAAAAATTTTTAAATTGTTTTTAACTGCTGCCTTTTAATTGAAATAAATAAATATTTTAAACAAATAATTATTTTAATAAAAAAAAAAAAAAACAAATTGTATCCAATAACACAGAATCAATTCAAAAAAAGTGGATTAGAGGCTTAGTACTTATTACTACCGTATATCCGAATTGACTGAGAAACCCCGTGACGCAGAATCAGTGTTTCCTTGTAATTTGTGTTTCAGTGTAATTTATTTATTAAAAAAATCTGGCAATAATTTTTTCTGTGTAATAAAACTCTTCTATAATATTATTATTATTATTATTATTATTTTTTTTCATAGGAAATAAACACACCAATTTAACCCATATGCTTAGGGAAAATATGCCGGGAGTTAAGGAAGATTTTCAGTAAGTAAATATTGAGAAAAAAATATTTTATTAAATAATTAAATTTTCTTTCATTTTTTTTTTTTTTTTTGGTAGATTTATGCGCCGTGGCATTGTGGGTTCCTTTAAGGATGAATTAACTCCTGAATTGTTTGCTAAAATTGATAAATGGTCTGCTGATTTTTTGGGTCAACATGGCCTTAAAGAGGAAGATATCTTTGGAAAATTGTGAAGGCTCAAATAAATCTTTTATTATGGCAGTTATATGCATCTAAATGATTGTAAATTTATTGTGATACAAGTAAAATTAAATTATAGTTATTAAATAAAAATATAACTACTAAATAAATGAGTCCATTATTTTTTTATTGCCCTGGAACATATAAAAAGATGAAGTACAAAGTAAGAGAAAATATAAATTTATATATACAATTGCTAGGAAGGCAGTTGTGTCAAAAAATACAGTTTTTTTGGGTCATAATTAGGGTGATCGATTATTAGACTTTTTGGGGAAACCGTTTTTCGAATAGTTAGTATTTAGGAGAAACCGGTTGCTTTTTTTTGAAATTTAGAAAAAACTGGTTAACCGTTTTTATACCCTACACCACCATAGGTGGTTGGGGTATTATGTCTTTGAGCAAATTATGTAACGCAGAGAAAAAATATTCCGACCCTCATCTTAAAGAATCAGAATCACTTTCTGAGTCGATTTAACTAATTTGGAAGATAATTGGATGAAATTTGGTACATATGACTGTTCTTGCACAAGGACGAAGCCTATTGAAGTTGGTCATGATCGGCCCATCATTTCACCTGGCCCACATACAAATGCCTCCAAACCTCATCACGATATCTTTAAAATTGCAAACTGTACTTTGTTCACAAGGTTTACATGGACAGATGGACGGACGGATTCTGAGTCGAACGGTATACTTAAAGGTGGGGGTCCGATAATTTTGTCTTTGCGTTACAAACATCAACATAAACGCATAATACCCCAAGCACTTATGTTAGTGTAGGGTATAAAAATCGCACATTCGTATAAGAATTCACTCGCATACGATTGCGAGAATTTGTCCTCTGTTCTGAAACCTGCTACTTTTAATCAATCGAAATATCCTACACCACCATAGGTGCTTAGAGTATTATGCGCTTTTTCTAATGTTTCGATCACACGATCACACAAGTTCCAATCATGTTACTAAAAAATGCTTTTTGCTAAAGATTGTTGTCAGTTGAAAATATTCCGACCACCAATGTAGTACTAAATTAGTTACAATCGTAGGGATTTCTTTAGTCCAAAATTATATTCAAATTCTAAATGATAACCCTTTTGTGCAATTTATTATATTATATGCAATACGTGAGTATCGTCACAAGCGAATACATAATTTTCAATATTTTGTAATAACTTACATAAAATTAAATCAAGAATAAGTACTTCTAATCTAAAAAAGTACTTCCCTCTAAAATATAAATATTTGTTTTGTGGTATTTACTATTTTATTAAAATTTTTTTTCGTTAATTAGGAACATAGTAAAATTGTCTAAGTATAAAACCCTCTCAAAAGCATTTTACTTTTTACTAAAATCTCAGATAAAAATCCATATTCTTAAACTGTTTGCTTTAATTTATTACTAAGAAAATAGCCTTCATACTGAACGATTTTATCTCATTTAAATACAAATTAAAATAAAGTAAATAAAAGTTTTAATTATTTTAATTTATAATAAACAATAACACTGGACGGCAAAAAAAAATCCTACCTTAAATACGAATAGTTGTACTTAATGAATTTTGATGCCCTCAACAGAAATTTATTTTATTTTTATTTTTTTTTTTTCATTAGTTCTGTATTTTTTTTTTATAATATTTCTCCCATAATAAGGCCGTTATACGAGTATATTTCATCATAACTCAAGAACTTTTGATTGATTAAAGTATGCGTAGTAAAATTGGCTTTAAGTCGTTCTAATATTTTTTTTTTATTCGATCATTAGTTTCGGAGTTATTTCGAAATTAATGTCCGAAAAAAAAAATGATTCATGCTAAATTTAGGGTTTTTTTTCTAACTGAAATTTATTTTTAAGATTTAAAATATTAGAAATATTTCAGTTTATCATCTCTATATTAAAGCTGGTAGTGCTACGAGTAATATATTCCACATAATTTATTTATTATTATTATTTTTTTTTTTTTTTGAAGAAAGACGAAAAATGTTTTTTTTTTTTTGCCGACCAGTGTAATTAACTATATATTATATATAATATAATCATTACTCTTGTTAATTTTTTTATAATTTATTTTTTAATTACGTTTGTCAAAACTGATAGCATTTTGCACCGAAAAATGTTTACGAAACAAATTTTTGTAAGAAATTAAGAAGTCAATGACTTAGCTGACTCTCTGTATCTTAAATATTATATTTAAATTATAAAATAAAGATCTTTAAATTAAAAGAAGAGGATCTACGATTTTAATTAACTTTCTAAAAATATCTCAAGTGAAAATGTTAGTTATTCAACAGAGATTTAACGAATAAGATTGTCTTTCAGTTTCAGAACGTTTCAAAATGGTGCAAGAAAAAATTTTAAAATCGGTTCAACATGAAAGTAAAGCTTCAAAGAATAGATTACCTTATCCTGTCAAAAGATACGCTACTGATGGTAAAAATATTCCCTTGGTCGGAGACCTGGTGTACATTACCGGCTCACTGCGATAGAGTTTTCGATGAAATTTTAAATTTTGAATTACGTAAAGATGATGTATTCGTGGTGACCTTTATAAAGTGTGGTACAACATGGATGCAAGAATGTGCCTGGCTGTTGTTGAATAATTTGGATTATGAAAAGTCTAAAGAGTCTGCTGTTTTGATTAGAAGTCCATTTATCGAGTGAGTAGGGAATGGATAATTTTAAAACTTGAAAATAAAATTTTTTAAAATTTGAACAGATTAGTTTCATTTGAGTAATTTAATCATTAAAAAATTTTGGAATTTTTTGGGAAATAGAAATATTGGAATAAATTACTACAATTGTCGAATAAAGTTTTTATCTGCAAATTTTGTTTTAAGTGGAAATTTCAAATTAAATGTAGGTGATAAAATAATATTTTTATTCTGTTATTCGTTCTTTTATTCGAATATTATTTGATTTAAATTTATACTTATAAATTCATTCGAAATAATACTAAATACTCGAATAAGTATTAGTGCTAGTAATATTTTTAGTGCCAGAGTTTAAATCAGAGATGAGCAATTTACAAATTTCCTGACTCGCGAGGTTAGACTAAAAATGCTGCTTACGCAACGTTGCTTAACACGTACACTATAAACCACTTCGTTTGACTGCTGCTCTCTCATTAATTTCAATACAAATCAAGCCAAATTTTTTGCTGCTTCACACACACAAGAGCAAATGTATAGTAGTGTGTGTGCGCATCACTGGTTTAAATCAACAATAGCCTTGTCGATCTCTCGAATCTCAAAGCAAAGGGGTTCAACTGCTCCGAATTTGGGGTACAACTGGTGGCAACTCAATTATGTCATTTGATACGTTCGGGGTAAATAAATTTTTCAGATGAAATCACATTCAAATCCATTTTAGAAATTGTATTAAACAAAACACGACCTTTCAGGGTTATTAGTCGTGATCCCCAGAATGTAAGCTTGGCATTATAATCGCCAGCTGCCAGGAAATGGGATCCTAATGATTTAAAAAAGTGTTTATATTGAATTTCTTAAATTAAAAAAACTGGTTGGTGAATACATCGATGAAATCACTAAGTTTCTATAACAATCTTTAATACAGATTGTTGTAGCTTGAAGGTAATCTTTTATTTTAATTATTTATTTTACGATATTTTAAGAAAAACAACCGTGAATATTATACTCGGCTCGGCCGAATCTATATAACCACCATCAACTTTTTCAAATTTTACGTTATATGAGAGGCGGGCGGTAAAGTTTGCGTACCATGCCCGTTTTTGGTTTCCAAGTTTATATCGACCCTTGAACTATCCGTACAAAATTTCGTTATTATACATGCTTTTGTTTAAGAGATATCAGCAGAAAAGTATGAAATTAAGCTACAACGGACACCCTGTGTTTCTAGTTTTTAGCCCATAACTTTTTTGTTTATTAACCGACTTTGCCCGTTTTCAATACCAAACAAACCTTATATAAGATAAATATTTGAGCCAAATTTCGAGCCCTATCCTGCTTTCAACAGATCGATTCAGAAAATATATATTTTATGGGGGTCTTGACAAAATCAATATACCCCCATCGATTTTATGGTGGGTAAAACAAGTAACAATACAATGGACAAGACGTCACAATGTCTTCATATTCAATATTGTATGACGTCACAATGTAAAGACATTGTGACAATTTGTCCTTTGTCCAAAGGATATTGAAAAACAAATAATTAAAATAAAACTATCCTCGAGCTCAACAAGTCCTTTTTATATTTTTGGAATATGGAATATGTAATACTTTACATTTTAATTAAATTTTATTTCAAAATCTATTACAGTTTCCATGGCATTGTACCCGAAGTTGATAATCCTGTTGAAATGTGCAAAAAACTGTCTAGTCCACGACTAATCAAAACTCACATGCCGGCCAATTTAGTGCCCCTACAAATATGGGAAAAGAAACAAAAGGTAATTTAAGGAAATTGAAGTGATCGTAAGATAGCAACTCTCTTAACAATTCTTTTTATATTAAAGACGATTTACGTCGCCCGCAATGTTAAAGATGTTATAGTGTCCTCTTACCATTTCACTAAAAATTTGGACTTATGGCGCGGCAATAGTTTCAAAGAATATGTGGAAGATTTTCTTAACAATGATATACTTTATACCCATTTTTGGTCTCATGTTGTAGACTTTTGGAAAATGCGTAATGAACCTTTTATTTTCTTTGTAACCTATGAAGAAATGAAACAAGATTTGGCAGGTGTTTTGCAAAGATTGTGCACTTTCTTAGAGAGACCACAATTGACTAAGGAAGAATTGGAAAGGACTGTAGATCATTTGTCATTTGGTAGCATGAAGAGTTAAGTTAAACATTTATAATATCTAATGAAACTCTTTTATAATAATATTATTATATTATTATTATTATTATTTCGTAGAAAATAAACACGCCAATTTAACCTATTTGCTTAAGGAAAAAATGCCGGGAGTTAAGGAAGAGTTTCAGTAAGTATTGAGAAAAATAAATATTTAATTAATTAATTTTATTTAATTTTCTTTGGTAGATTTATGCGCCGTGGCATTGTGGGTTCCTTTAAAGGCGAATTAACTCCTGAATTGATTGCTAAAATTGATAAATGGTCTGCTGATTTCTTGGGTCAACATGGCCTTAAAGAGGAAGATATTTTTGGAAAACTATAAAATCTGAAATTATTATTTTATTATGGCAATTATATACACTTCTAAATAATTTTAAATTTATTGTGATATAGTTATTAAATAAATATATAAAAACTAAATAAAAGAGTCTATTATTTTTTGATTGCCCTAGATAATAGTTAATTAATCCATAATTTTTATTCTTCTTTATTTTCTTTTTTTGAATATAAGCTTTAAATCTAAACATTTTATTTATCGAATCGAAAAGCTATAAAAAAATAAATATTAAAACAATTTTTTTTCGTTGGTTCATGAAAATGAAGTCACTAAGGCCGGATTATTTTATCCGGTAAAAGAGTATGCAAAATATTCCTTTAAAAAAATACTGTTGGTCTGAGACTTGGTGTACGCTACCGTTTTTTATTGAAAAACGAGAGAAAAAGATATAGTCGGTCAAGCCCTACCATATGATACCCTACACCATTGTGTACATTATAATTCGGGGAGAGGTCTTTTATTAGACTTGGAGTCAAGTGTGGACCGATACTCATAAGTGTAAAATAAAACATACGAATACAGAATATTACGTTGATGCTGACATTTATATGAATTTATTCAATTTTGGGTGATTCCCAAAAGAGGGCTTTATATGGGAGCTATGGTAAATTATGGACCGATCTTTTTAAAAATCGGCAAACTTATTTGTGTCGAATACTAACTTGATACTAACATTTTAATGGGATTTATGCCCGTTAAAGTGATTTTCTGAAAGGGGTTTATATGGGAGCTATGGTTTATTATGAACCGATCTTTTTAAAAATCGGCACACTTATTTAGACTTACGTGAAACTTATATGCACCAAATTTCATTAAAATATTGCTATATTTAAGGGATTTATGATCGTTAAACCCTTTTCCGGGAGGACATTTGTATGGGGGCTAGGTGAAATAATGGACCGATCATAACCAATTTCAATAGGCTTCGTCCCTGGGCTGTAAGAAACCTGTGTACCAATTTTCATTAATTTTGGTTCAAAATTGCGACCTGTAGTTTGATTACAAAGTTTATATGGACGGACAGACGGTCAGACGGACGGACATAGTTAAATCGACTCAGAAAGTGATTCTTAGCCGATTGGTATAAATTAAGGTGGGCCTTAGACCAATATTTTTGGGTGTTACAAACATCAGCACAAACGCATAATACCCTCCCCACCTATGGTGGTGTAGGGTATAAAAAAAAAAATTGTATTGTTTTTAAGAAAATTTGCAACTATTTTTTTAATATATTAATTAAAACGATTACTGACAGATGGCAAATTGTTATATTTAAATTAATTTTAATAATAGTTAAAATAATGTAATAGAGTTATTTGAATTTTTTTTCTTTTCATTTGTATATAAACACTAGACCCTGTTGAAAATATCTACGCTCATTATTATCAATCAGTGACTAAAGTCGCCAAACGTTAACACGGTAACAATTTCCCCTTTTTTAACCACCTGGGCACTTTTTTGGCCCCTTTTTTTAAATGGAGACTAAATGGCGACTTTTTAAGACTATGTGCTAAATGACGAGAAACTAAGCTGTGGAATATATCGACTGATTATATATTAATTTAGACAAATAATTTAACTATTTTGAAATTGTTTCACTGTATAGTGATATAAAAAGCCGCGGAGTATTTATTATTTTTTGGACTGAATTGAGAAAATAAAAAACAGATACGATTAAAACTTATATCCTAATATCTATATATTTTTACTTTCCTAATAACAATCCCTCTGGAGAACGTTTTTTTTTTTTTTTTTTTTTTTTTAATAAATTATCAATAATTAAAAATAGTTTGCCTAGCAGACTTAAGTCAATACTTGTGGATCCATACGTTCAGTCCTAATTTGGTTGGACGGGGATCTGAAAAATTTGAAAGACCTCGTACAAAAGAACATAAAAGTAATTAATAAAAAGAGGATCGTATGGCAACTATTTTTGTGAATAAATCTTTTTTTTTTTCAATAATAAAAATTGTTGTAAAATAATGATAAATAAATTATTTTCTTAGTAACAGAATTGGATTTAGAAGTTTTCTTAAAATACAAAATTTTTTGTTTTTGTTGTTATCATAGAAACCAATTTTAAGGAGTTTTTTAGGTTTTAAAGCAGTTGGTCCCTTTTTCCAAAAATCCCCTTTTTTGGCGACTTTTTATTTTGAAATACCCTTTTTTTTGGACACTTTTTAAAAATTCTCAACGGTAACGCTGTTATCAACAATGTTAGGTCTGCAAAAAAATAGTTTTTGCTTTTAGCAAAAATTTAATTTTTAGTTTTTAAATTACTATAAACTGAACTGTGTTCCAAAGGCTTACTTGTACTCTCTCTTATCACTCAACAGTCCAGCCTTAAACCTTCAATAATGACAACAGATTAAATCTTTTGTTTTGTTTATAAACATTTCATAATTTTTTATAAACGTCACTTGGTTAAATTTATGTGTTTTGACCTTCAGCTAAAAATTTTGTTTATAAAACAAATTTCGTTTTCATAACAAAGAGAGAGAGAGAGAGAGAGAGAGAGAGAGGGGTAAAGAATTCAAAATGTTGATTAATTAAATTTGTGTGATCATTTCTTGTAATAAGCTTCACAAGTTTAATTGCTTTTGGACTCTCTTAGATTATCTCTCTAACACATACATTTGATAACAGAAATACAGCATGGGAAATAACTGAAGGTGCAAATGGTTGTAGTAAATTCGAAAGTTATGTCTTCTTCTGTAGGTTATGCTCTGCTACAAACACCTTAGTGGAATTTAATGTAAATTCGAGTTGAGAATTATAAATTTTAGACTTATTCGAAAACATTTTTGATTCTTTTAAACTGTAAAATTTGGGTACGAGAATCTTGATATCGATTTCTGTATAATTTATTAAAAAATAGGAGAATTAAATTTTTTCCGAAGATATGTTTATATGGAAGGCGGGGTCAGTTTCCTACCGATCTTCGTAAAATCGCGCACTAATTTATACATATATACAGTGGCACTTGGTCCGAATTTCAATAAATTAGCATACTGGTAAATACTTAATAAATCTTACCAAATATCGAAAAAAGTCAAGAAAATTTATAAGATAATTACTCAGAAGTACTTGTGAAAATCTGTAAAAAGTCAAATCAGTTCAAATTTATATTATGTACAAAGTTTTAATGTATATACAGTGGTGGCCACGAATTTAAGACACGACATGTAACGAACTAAGTTGTGATAATTATTACAACCCTGCAATATAAAATTAGATTTTGTTAATTTTTCAGTGTACCCTGTAATGTTAAGATCAATTACCGTTATTTGGTTTTGTTTGTGTATACATTTTGTTGCTGTTTTTATTATATTTTCGTAAAAACGTGCTTTTGAAGCTGGTCACGAATTTAAAACATATAAGAAATATTTGGTTTTTAAGTGATTTTTTGGTGTTTTTTGAAGCTAAAAGGTAAGTAATGAATGTTTTATTCCATTTAATGTTAGAATACATCAAAATATTTAGTTAGAAATGGCCAGAGGTACTTGGAGTTCGGATGCCGAGCGAAAATTGATCCAACAAATGAATACTGATGGAAAAACAGTAATGGAAATTTCCAAGCTACTAAAATGTTCCAGATCCAAGATTTACAATGCACTGGAACACATCAAGCAACATGGCACTACCAAAAATGTCAAACAGCACCCTAGAGCCCGAAAAACTACACCCAGGGAGGATAGCTTAATTTATAAATCAGCTGCTAAAGATCCTTTCAAGAGCTCAAGTAAAATTAAAAATGAGATTTCATCGGATTTTGGTATTAATATATCGTCCAGGACAATAAGAAGACGTCTGAATGAGAAGAACTTACGTGGGTGTATTGCACAACGTAAACCACTTGTGTCAAAAAAAAAAATTAAATCCCGACTAGCGTTTTCAAGAGAAAATCTCAATAAGCCGATGACATTTTGGAAAAATATACTTTGGAGCGACGAGTCGAAGTTTTGTCGCTTTGGTTCTGATGGAAAACAGTACGTATGGCGTCCTCCAAACCTGGAGCATCACCCAAAGTACACCCTTAAAACGGTTAAGCATGGTGGTGGAAATGTCATGGTGTGGGCAGCATTTTCCTGGCATGGTGTAGGTCCCATTCAGAAGATTATCAATAAAATGGACCAACATATTTACAAAAACATACTGACAAGCATCATGATACCATTCGCTGAAGACAACATGCCTCTAATGTGGAAATTTATGCATGATAATGACCCTAAGCACACTTCACGCCTAGTGAAGAGTTGCTTAGAGGAAAATAATATCACAGTTCTGAAATGGCCAGCTCAATCCCCGGATCTCAATCCAATTGAGAACTTGTGGAATGATGTTGAGGAGCATGTACGAGCAGTAAAGCCAAAAAATTTGACTGATTTATGGGAAGAAATTCAAAAGGCTTGGTATGCCATTCCAAAGGAGCGCTGTATGGCCTTAGTTGAAAGTTTACCCAGGAGATGCGCTGCTGTGATTCAAAATAAAGGATTTCCCACCAAATACTAATATTGTTTTATGAAGCTGAGCTTTACTTTTGTGAATTAACTTTTATTTTGCCTATGTCCTAAATTCATGACCAGGCTTAAACTTGTATTAATCTGTATAATATGTAAATAAAAATTGGAAACTAAATATAGGTAACAAACTATTGTTGATTTTTTTTCATAACATTACTAGGATCTTTAAAAAATAACATGGATCTAAAATTTGTTCGATAAGATGTAAAAATTATCAGAAATATATAAGTGAAATGTCGTGTCTTAAATTCGTGGCCACCACTGTATATAATCCCATATTTTCATATTTATATTCATTTGTATCACGATATGTGGAACATTCATCATACTGAACAAAAACAAACCTTGTCAATTTAAATTTGTTCATATCTAAACTAAATGAGAATTAATATACTAAGAAAATACTGGACTGATACACAAAAATGTGTATTCAAAAGTTATTAAAAGCAAATAAAAATATTTGCTTAATGGTTGTAGAATTAACCAAATTTGTGAAATTAACTGAATGGTAGTAGAATTAACTGAATAGTTAAATGTTTGGATTTTTGACTAAATGTTTGGATTTTTCATAAATATGGTTTCATATAAACTATTTAAATACATATTATAATTCAGTCAACCATATTAAAATTTAATCGTTAAATTATCAAACAGAATCATAAACGTTGCTATCATGAACATGCTATTATTCAAATCAATGAAAAATGGCTATACAAATATTGAATAGTTGTAGTGATCATGTTGTAACCATGTTTTTTCTCTGCGTGTAGGTTTCATCGTTCTTTATACAACATGAGTATTTTTGTTTGCTTCTAAATTTTTTGCAACATTCCAGTCTGGAACTTTTTGGACTTCATATATTCTTAACTCCAGAATTGACTAAATGTTTGGATTTCTCATAAATATGGTTTCATATAAACTATTTAAATACATATTATAATTCAGTCAACCATATTAAAATTTAATCGTTAAATTATCAAACAGAATCATAAACGTTGCTATCATGAACATGCTATTATTCAAATCAATGAAAAATGGCTATACAAATATTGAATAGTTGTAGTGATCATGTTGTAACCATGTTTTTTCTCTGCGTGTAGGTTTCATCGTTCTTTATACAACATGAGTATTTTTGTTTGCTTCTAAATTTTTTGCAACATTCCAGTCTGGAACTTTTTGGACTTCATATATTCTTAACTCCACATTAACTTTAACTTTTCGCACCAAATAGTCAGAGCACTTAGCTAATCAGGATTCGTTTCTACCAGATGTGTTTGGAGTTCTTTTCAGTATGCTTTAAATTTTCTTGGCCTTCCCAACATCAATTGGACCTTTTTTCTTCCCGAACCATGTTTCCTATCAATGGTCGACTTTTCCTGATACTGTTTAATAACATTGGAAACAGTTTGACAGCAGACATTTAATTCTTTGACCAATTATTTTTAGGACCAATTTGAATTTTTTTTTAATTTTTTAATAATTCATGATTAAACTCACAACAAGTCAACATGGTTGTAATTAAAAATAATAGCTGACATATTTTTCAATGATAACTAGATCAAAAAAGATTTTAAATATTGCCTCGGAAAAAAGTTATGAGTCTAAACGTGTGTTAAGATTTTTTCTATCGCACTCCTTATTTCGGTATATATTCCAAATTACACAATATTTTAAAAAAATTTTTCCCCTATGTATCTCAGGACTTATTTCCTAAAAACAAAATAAAGTCGGGACAAAAAATCAAAAATTCAAGCATAAAAAAGTATCTGTTTAATTGTAAGAGGTAACTTAGGTGGTGATTGAGCTTATTTTTATTTATCCAAACCAAGCACTTTAGAGAAATATAAAAATCTTTGAAATAGGACTTGATTTGTAGAAGTTAGCTGTAGCTTATCACGTGTTATCGCAAGGAGACAACAAGATGAGTTTTCTGAAAGATTAGATTCCACTCTACAACTCTTCCAAACATTTCAATTCAATCCGACCAGTAGTTTAGGAGATACAGATTTATTAACTACGAGCTGTAGACCCGCAACTTCGTTAGCGGAAATTTTTTATAAAAACCATACTATATAATAAATTTAAACTAAGATTCTTTACTCCGTTGGGAACATTTTTAATAATGGTGTTATGTCATTCATAAATAACAATTTCACTTTAATTTCAGGTTTCTAATCTTAGAATAACGAAAAATAAATATCGGAATTACGGAAAAGTATATTAGAATAAAGAAAAAGGACCACAAAAACCATTTTAAGGTTTCTGATTCACTTAGGACCTTATATCTACAATTTTATGTTTCTAAGGATAAAAATTGCAGAACATTCAAGAGGTACTATTAGAAAAACGAAAAGAGATACCACAAAGTCCCTTCTTGTGAATTCTCGTTCATTTAGGACTACATATATTTAATTTCGTGTTTCTAGATTCATAATTATATAAAATTTAAAAAGTACCATTAGAAGAACAAAATAAGTACCACATAGACTTCTTTTATGAATTCTTTCTCACATAGGATCATTCATATTAAATTTCATGTTTCTACTTTAAATAATATTGGAAATTCAAAAAGTACCATTTGAAGAACAAAAAAGTACCACAAAGTCATGTTTCTGGGTTAATAATTATAGAAAATTCAAAAAGTACCATAAGAAGATCGAAAAAGTACCAAAAAGTCCCCCCTTGTGAATTCTTTCCAACATCGGACCATGTATATTTAGTTTCATGTTTCTAGGTTAAATATTATAGAAAATGAAAAAAGTACCAATAGAAGAAAAAAGTACCACGAAGTCCATCCTCTTGAATTTTTACCTACATCTCTCATCACTCTTGTGAATTCTTATCTACATTTTCTTAATTTCATGTTTCTATGTTTAATGTAATTGAAAATTCATTATTAAGTTTGAATAAAATGTAATTTCCCGCCTTTACCCCTTTTTTTGGTACTTTTTTCACCCAACGAAGTATCAAAAATTGCATTCCAATAAATTTCAAAATTGTAGTGGTATCCCATATTTAAATACTCATATGAAGATTTCAATAAATATAAAAAAATGTTTTATAAAAAAGTACCAAATTTGTATTTCTAATTTTTTGATAAGTTTCGAATACGACATAAATTTTATCTGTATGTTGATAGGTTTCAAAGATACATATGGTGTCAAAAAAGTACCAAAATACAGTTTTTACCCGTTTTCTACCTAAAACGGCCGATTTTCAAAAAAGTACCAGACACTTTCCAATTATTTTTTTAATGAATAACGATAACTGTTCAACTTTTTTTGTGTCATTATTAGTTTGCGAGTTATAAGGTTACCGATTTTACCAGTTTTTACCCTTTTTTACCCCCTAAACATTCGAATTTCCAAAAATCCCGTCTTAGTGAATCTATATGATGGAAGACCTACCTGTGTTCCAAATTTCGTCTCTCTAGCATCAGCCGTTTGGGCTGTGGGATGATGAATCTGTCAGTCAGTCAGTAACGTTACTCTTTTATATATATAGATAACTTATCTACCAGATTTTGCAATGTGCGAATTTGCAAAAAAAATATATATTGCAGAGTATATTAGATTCATTACTGCCATATGAAACCCTTATATTCATTATAATTTTAAGTGTACCCACAACTATATCAAATAATTTAGATTATGTTGATTTAAAATTTTGTTTATTTATCTTTATTTACTAATTTTTTTTTTTTTTTTATTTTATTTTTTTTTTTAGTACTAATTAACAAAAATAAAAGATATTAACAGATACAGTTTTAAATTGATAATTACGCATGAAAAAAAAAATAATAACAAAAACAAAAACGATAGAAAAAGATATAGTCGGTCAAGCCCGACCATATGATACCCTACACCATTGTGTACATTATAATTCGGGGAGGATTCTTTAATTAGACTTGGAGCCAAATGTGGGCCGATACTTATATTAAGTGTAAAATAAAACATAGGAATACAGAATATTACGTCGATTCTAACATTTATATGAATTTATTCACTTTTGGACCTTATATGGGAGCTATGGTAAATTATGGACCGATCTTTCTAAAAATCGGCGCACTTAGTAAGACTTATATGTGCCAAATTTCATTGAAATATTGCTATAGTTATAGGAATTAATGATCGTTAAACCCTTTTCCGGGAGGACATTTGTATGGAGGCCAGGTGAAATAATGGGCCGATCATAACCAATTTCAATAGGCTTCGTCCCTGAAGTGTAAAAAACCTGTGTGCCAAATTTTATTAATTTTTGTTAAAAATTGCGACCTGCAGTTTGAATACAAGGTTTATATGGACGGACGGACAGACATCGTTAAATCGACTCAGAAATTGAAACGATTGGTATCCATTAAGGTGGGTCTTAGACCAATATTTTTGGATGTTACAAACATCAGCCAAAACGCATAATACCCTCTCCACCTATGGTGGTGTATGGTATAATAATACACACAATCAAATTAATAAACTTAAAAGTACAATACTGTAGAACCGATAGATTGACTGTTAACACCAATAGATACTAGCTGATAACACGTGCTTAAAAACTTGACAAACTTTCCGTCCTACTCTTAACTAAATATTTAAAATAAAAATAGAAAAATAGATGATAAGCAAAAATAAAAAATAAAGCAAACACTAGCTAAAAACCAGAAATTAAATATTACACTATTATTAAACAAAACAAATTCAAAAAAATAAAATTCAGTATCAAGTAGACACCGGGACTGTAAACATTTCAAAATGTCTAATAACGTATTAAAATCACGTCCTATAACATCGGAAGCTTCTAAGGCTCGTTTACCTTATCCCATGAAACAATATGCCACCGACGGTCAAAATATTCCCTATAAGAAAAATTGGTCTGAGACCTGGTGTACATTACCGGAAAATTTTGATAAAGTTTTTGATGAAATTTTAAATTTTGAATTGCGTAAAGATGATGTTTTTGTGGTGACTTTTATGAAATGTGGTACAACATGGATGCAAGAATGTGCCTGGTTATTGTTGAATAATTTAGATTTTGAAAAGTCTAAAGAGGCTGCTGTTATGATTAGGAGTCCATTTATAGAGTGAGTAGAAGATTAGAGAGTTTTTGATAAATTTGGACAAGTAACTAAGACATATAACTATTTATTATTAGTTTCCATGGCATTGTTCCCACCACTCAAAACCCCGTAGAGATGTGCAAAAAATTATCTAGTCCCCGCCTTATCAAAACTCATATGCCAGCCAATTTGGTGCCACTACAAATATGGGAAAAGAAACAAAAGGTAAATGATGAAAAATCCATAAATCTTTCTAAATAAGAATCATTTTATATAATTTTTCCATTTCTCAAAATTCCAGGTGATTTATGTAGCCCGCAATGTTAAGGATGTTATCGTTTCCTCTTTCCACTTTGTCAAGAACTTAGATATGTGGCGTGGTGATAATTTCCAAGATTATGTTAATGATTTCCTTAACAATGAAATCATTTATACCCACTTTTGGGCTCATATTGTAGACTTTTGGAAAATGCGTAATGAATCTTTTATATTCTTTGTGACCTATGAAGAAATGAAAAGGGATTTGGCAGGTGTTTTGCAAAAACTTTGCAATTTCTTAGAGAGACCTCAACTAACTCCAGAAGAATTGGAGAAAACTGTTAAACATTTATCATTTGGCAATATGAAGGGTAAGTGTAGGTCTCCTAAACTATAACTTATCTTTATAATTTTTAATTGCTTTTTAAAAAACTATAGATTAAAATTATCTTTTTTTATTACCTATATTTCAGAAAATAAGCAAACCAATTTAACTTATTTACTCAAAGACCATATGCCTGGTGTTAAAGAAGATTTCCAGTATGTTTAAGTTTTTGTTTTATTATTAATTGAAATAATAAAATTTTTATTATTATTTTTTTTTAATCTTTTTATTAGATTTATGAGACGTGGCATTGTGGGTTCCTTTAAAGATGAATTAACCCCTGAACTGATCGCAAAAATTGATAAATGGACCCAGGAATTCTTGGGCAAACATGGCCTTAAGGAGGAAGATATTTTTGGCAAACTGTAAAAAAGTATTATTGCAGTAAAACCCACCTTAGTGTTTTATTGTTTAAGTTTTTAGTTGCATTTAAAAGTTTTGTTTAAATAATTTTGTTTTTAAATATTAAGTTTTTATAAATATATAGAGAAATTTTACTTAAATTGAAAGATTTTAATAAAAATTAAGTTTTTTTTTACTAAGTATTTTCCGATAATTGAATTATTTTTTTTTTTTAATTTAAAATTAAGTCTACGCAAAATAGTAGCAAGTGAAAACAAGCGTGGATGTTATATTCCGCTCGGCCAAATCTATATACCCACCATCAACTTTTTCAAATTTTGTTTACGTTATATTGGAGGTGAGCGGCAAAGTGGGCGGACCACGCCTATTTTTTGTTTCCGAGTTTACATTGGTCCTTGAATTATTTGAACACAATTTCACCTTATATGGGAGGTGGGCGGTAAAGTGGGCAGACCACACCTATTTTTGGTTTTCGAGTTTATATCGACCTCCAAACTATGTATACAAAATTTCGTTGTCGTACATGCGTTTGTTTAAGAGATATCAGCATAAAAGTATGAAACGGGCACCCTGTGTTTCTAGTTTTTAGCCCATAACTTTTTTGTTTATTAACCAATTTTGCCCATTTTCAATCCCAAACAAACCTTATATTAGACAAATATTCGAGCCTTATCCTGCTTTCAACAGACGGACGGACATAACTAGATCAACTCAGAATCTAACCAGGACCCAGAAAATATATACTTTGTGGGGTCTTAAATGATTCCTTCGACATATTTTACACGGAAAGACAAAATCAATATACCCCCCATATTTTTGATGGTGGGTATAAAAATATAGTAAACCGATTAAAGAGTGAGATCGAAAATATCTTAACACACGTTTTATCTCTTAACATTTTTTGGAAGCAATATTTAAATTTTTTTAATCTAGTTATCTTTGAAAAATATGTCAGTTATTATTTTTATTGACAACCATGTCGATTTGTTGCAAACAGAAAAAATATTGATTAGAAAATGGTTAAATGGTTAATACAACTGATTTTCTGTTTCAACAGCAGAAAAAATGTTACTGTAATCCTTTTGAAATTCGTTTTATTATAAATTTGGTTAATGTAATCAATAAATGTCAGTATGAAATAATTTTAATAAATTCAGCCAAGACTACCAATATAATGCATTTTTTTTATTACTGTATACAATAATTTTCGATAATACATTTATAGAATTTAGAAAATTTGGTTGCAATTATCAATAAATATAATCGGTATTCCCAATCGAAAATATCAGTTGCTTTTACAAAAAAAAAATATAAGGAGTGCGATCGAAAAAATCTTAACACACGTTTTGCCTCATAACTTTTTTCGAAAACAATATTAAAAATTTCTTTTGATCTAGTTATCATTGAAAAATACTTCAGTTATTATTTTTAATAACAACCATGTTGATTTGTCGTGATTTTCATCAAAATGAGTGACAAAAAAGATACACGTGCTACAAATTATTAAAAAATTTCAAAAAAATCCAAATAGGTCCTACAAATAATTGGCTACAGAATTAAATTTCTTCAGTCAAACTGTTTCTAATGTTATTAAACTGTATCAGTCTATAGGATTTGGAATATGTTGGTACCTTAAATCTCAAATTTTGGGCAAAACTACAGACTGAAACTGTTGTGTGATAATGACGATTTGTAGTCTGGTCATAATTTGTTTTAATACATGACTTTGGTATTAGAATTGGCTATTTTTTATGAAAATACTAAGATGTTAAAAAGATAAGTAGAAACAATTATAATTCAAAGGTTCATAACCAATTGCTTTTATTCCAAAACTTTGTGTGACGTCAGCTTCCGAATCAAGATTTGTAGAATCCATGCTATATATTATGGAGGAAGTAGTCATTCAAGATGTACGGGACGAGAATACAAACCATATTGAAAATGCCAACAGAAAATGTAGGATGTAAATTTATATACACATGTACATTTAAATTTTATTATATTTGAAATGTTTTAAGATTTATTATTATTATTTTTTTTTAACTGTCATAAACATAAACTGAAAACTTATTTATGTAATTCACAATAGTTATTGACATTTTAAATACTTTTCGCCCAATAGTTTTTTACAGTCTGGAGTACCATATATTCGGTAATCGCAATTGAATTGTGAGATAGTACTCCGAACAATTATAATACAACTGAGAAAATTCGATTGGCAAAAAATTCGGTTGTGACAACGAATCCGTTTTCTCTGTGTATGAGTTTGAACAAAATGAATGACAAAAAAGAAGTACGTACTAAAATTATTAAAAATTAAAAAAAATAAAAATCCAAATTGGTCCTACAAAAAAATGGTTAAAGAATTAAAGGTCTGCCGCCAAACTATTTACAATGTTATTAAAAAGTATCAGTCGAATTTGACCATTAATAGGAAACCTAGTTCAGGAAGAAATAAAGGTCCATATGATATTGGGAAGATCAAGAAAATTGAAAGCATATTGAAAACAGCTCCAAACACATCTGATAGAAAAGCAGCCCGGTTAGCTTATTGCTCTGACTATTTGGTGCGAAAAGTTAAAGCCAATGCAGGTTTGAAGACCTACAAAATCCAAAAAGCTCCATAGAGGAATGCTGCAAAAAATTTAGAAGCCAAGAATAGGGCACGGAAATTAAAATAAAATTTCATACAAAAGTACTCATGCTGTACAATGGACGATGAAACGTATGTACTGGCAGATTTTTCACATCTTCCGGGTCTATAAGCAGATAAAGGTTCTAAAAAATTCCTGGTATGGTAAGCTTTATGCAGTTGCGGCAAAAGGAGCAAGTAATTTTTTACAGTGGGCTGTATAAACACCAAAATATACATCAAAAAATGTTTGCAAAAAAGTATTCTTCCTTTCATTAGAGAGCACAATGTGTCCACATATTTTTGACCCTATTTAGCATCATATTACAATAACATAGTTTTTATACTAAGAGAGGTCAATCCTCCAAATTGACCGGAGCTAAGACCAGTGGAGTGTATTGGAAATTGCTAAATATTAAAAAAAAATTCTCTCATATACCTTGGGACTTATTCCCAAAAAAAACGAAATTGAAATCGGTTTTGATTTATAGAAGTTACGATTTTTGGAATCACAGGGTGACTACAAGATGATTTTTTGTTTTTTGAAAGTTTAGGTCCTTCTCTTCAAATTCTTCACACATTTCAATTCAATTCGGCCAGTAGTTTTGGAGATACAGATTTATTACCAAAAATTTGGCGTTTGGTCCCAATGTGGTACGTGTAGATTTTTCTTTCTTGGGATTTTTCCAAAATTTGGCGTAGTATAAAAATCTCGTCTGTGCCTCCAATTAAGTAAAAATTAAATTAAATTTTTAAATTTATTAAAACCGTTACATTAACAACTGAAAAAAGCTTTTAATTATTAACTAAATATAAACTCGCTCTCATTGAAACTGATTAAGCTTTATAAATATGTTTTTAATAAATATTAAAAAAGCTTTTATTTAATCTTTATATAAAAAAAAACATAAAACAAAAACAGTTTCACTTTCAATACGATCTCTCTTTACTTTATCTCTTTTGCCTTCTCAGTCTTTCGGTATGTTGCGTTTAAAACACTCTCGTCTACGTTACAGAAAATGTTATTTTCTACTAAGTGTTTTTAGTATTTGTTTAATTATTTTCTACTGCATTATCGGTCGTCATAAACAAAATTTAATGTTGTTAACATTTTTCTACAACAACTCGAACAATAATAACATCGATATTATTAGGAGCAGTATTAGCAGAAATATTTTTCAAACTTTAACAACAAAGAAACACGTAGTTGATTCTAATAAACAACTACGTGATTGGCATAATTACACACATACACGTCTACAGGTAACACGCGATCATCCAAAACTTAGTACAAGTTTTGGTATCAAAAACAAGCAGCACCAACAACACGACCATTTAAATATTTATGCACATCCAAAGCAACAACAACAACAACCTCGTCATCAACCACAACAAGACACAATTTTAAGTTTGGCTAAGAGTAAATTTGGTCAAAATGCCATTACAAACAGCACGTACAACTTGAAATTGATTGAAACTAAAAATGTTAAATATACCAGCAACAACAATAACAACAACTACAATTATAACCAAAAAAGTTCGCAATTAACCGGTTTTAATATTGAGCTCTCCGAAAGTCTGCCATTGCAACGTTTAATACCAGATACAAGACACAAAAGGTGAGTGAGTATAGAGTGAATAAATGAACGAAATGATTTTTAATGTTGTTGTTAAACTTTTAAGTAAATGAAATGAAATAGAGTTGCCAAGTTATTTATATGTGATTTTATAAAATGCTTTCTTTTGGTAAAATTATGTTAGCGTGGTGTTTCCTTTTTTATACCCACCATCAAAAAGATGGGGGGTATATTGATTTTGTCATTCCGTGTGTAACATGTTGAAGGAATCATCTAAGACCCCACAAAGTATATATATTCTGGGTCCTGGTTAGATTCTGAGTCGATCTAGCTATGTCCGTCCGTCTGTCCGTCTGTTGAAAGCAGGATAGCGCTCGAACGGAGCAACGTAGGGAGACGAAATTTAGCACAAATATTTGTCTTATATAAGGTTTGTTTTGGATTGAAAATGGGCAAAATCGGTTTACAAACAAAAAAGTTATGGGCTAAAGACTAGAAACACAGGGTGTCCGTTTTATACTTTTCTGCTGATATTTCTGCAACAAAAGCATGTACGATAGCGAAATTTTGTACATATAGTTTGGGGATCGATATCAACTCGGAAGCCAAAAATGGGCGTGGTCCGCCCACTTTACCGCCCACCTCCCATATAAGGTGAAAATCAATGAAATTGTGTTCAAATAGTTCAAGGACTAATGCAAACTCGGAAACAAAAAATGGGCGTGACCCGCCCACTTTACTGCCCACTTTACCGCCCACTTTACCTCCTTCTCTCATATAACTTAAAATGTGAAAAAGTTGATGGTGGGTATATAGATTCGGCCGGGCCGAATATTTGCGCTTGTTAGTTATTCAGTTTTATTTAAAAGATTTAAGCATTTCATTACGTCAACCTTAGTAAGAAATGCTTGCCTGATGCAAATTAAGAATATTCAAAAGATTATGTCTCAAGAATAGGGAAATATTGGTAAATATCGATCCAGACAAACTAAGGGAAACTAAAAATTAACTCTTCGATACGCAAAATCTGTATGTTGAGTCGTGGACACTATTTTCAGGAAAACCGTATTATCAAATTATAAAACACTGAAAATGTTCATCATTATAAGTGACCGGTAGGGTCGAATTATTTTCTCAATTTCACAATACGAATGTCGACAAAGAACGTGTAAAAATTACTCGTTCAGATTTCTCTACAAAGTACAATTGGAATAAAGAGCGTAAGAAAGGAAAACGGTCTAATGCATACAAACTTCACTTATTCTCAATGCTTAACGATTTAGATCGATGCAGCTTTACTAAAGACAATCATAATATCAGAAGAATAAGAAAATGGCCCATTATTATAACCCAAAGCATAGTCGGTCAAGCCTGACAATTTGATAACCTATGCTTAATATTGGACCTATGGCAATTTATGGACTGATCCTTATGAAATTAGTTAGTAAGATTTCTGCTTATGTGCGATTTTTGGGAGTTAAAGTGATTTTTAAAAGTGAGCTTTATACGGGAGCTATGCCCAATTGTAAACCGTTCTTCCTGACATTTTATACTCCGATTTATCTTTATATAAAACTAATTCGTACCAAATTTAATTGAAATAGTGACATAAATAAGGCATTTGTTAACCTATTCCGGGAAGTATTTGTATGGGAGTGAGGTGAAATAATGGACCAATCATTTCATTGTTATGCCAAAATAAACATATGTGCCCAATTTCATCAAATTATCTTCAAAATTGTGACATGTTCTTTGTGTTCAAAGTTTACATGGACAGACAACCAGCCAGCTGCCAGCCAGACGGACATCTTTAAATCAACTCTAAAAGTTATTCTGAGGAGGGTATTGGGATATTTTTTCTATGCCTTACAAACATCAGCACAAACGCCAACCACCTAAGGTGGTGTAGGGTTAAAAATCGTATGTAAAACTCGTCAAGAAGAAATATTGATATCCTTTCGCCAAGGTTGTGTCCTGTATTTAGAGGGATCATACACTAAGGGAAAAAATTCGATTCAAAATCAACAACGGTTGTGCTCACATTGGTAATTTACGGTAACAGCTTTTTAATACATATCGTTAACAAATTTAATAGAAAACATATTAAATTACATACATATGTAATTTAATAATTTGATACCGAAATGGTTTCAACTTGGTGCCAATTAGGTATCGATTTTCAATAAGAATTGAACACGAAGTGTTTAATTTAAACACATACGGTGTAGATTCACTATTGACATAGAATGGTATCATTTTCAACACGTATGTGATTGATATTTCTCTGGGTGTAAGCTGTTAAAATTGAGTAAAATGATCATGGGAAAGCACTGAAAGAAAAACGGCTAATATCAGACGTCAGACAAATGTTGCCTAATAATTCCCAAATTGATCCACTAAGATGGGATTTTTGTAAATTCGAATGTTTAATTAACCCCCTAAAAAAAGGGTAAAATCGGCAACCTTATATCTCCCAAACTAATAGAGATACAATGAAATTGAAAAAAGATTCGGCTGTGCCGAATCTTTGATACCCTTCACCATATTACCATCTTACCATCTTATCGACATCATATTACCATATTACCGACAATTAATAAAATTTTCGCCTTAACGTATGCTTGCATATTTTCTAAATCTAAATTTTTTTCAAACTACGAAAATTTGAATATGAAAAAAAAACAATCATAACAGGCTTTGCTTTTAAAAAAGAAACAACAACAATTCCATATATATTTATTTTTGTATGTACAAACTGACTGAATACACAAAGAACAACAACAACACTGTTATTCATTATATTACTGCTGTTGCTAACTAAACTACTTGTCTATACAAAAAACAAAAAAACGTCACTAATAGTCATTACAATGCTTAATATACATGTTTGTGTATGTATTTATGTATATTCTTAACAGATATGTTTTAGTTTAAAAAAGAAATAAACAACTACAATTCCATATCTATTTATTTTTGTACAGACTGCATATACAAAAAACAACAACAACAACACTGTTATTCATCATATTACTGCTGTTGATAACTAAACTACTTGTCTATACAAAAAACAAAAAACGTCACTAATAGTCATTACAATGCTTAATATACATGTTTGTTGGTGTATTTATATTCTTAACAGATTAGTTTTTGGGCCATAACTCTGTTGATTATGAACGAATTTGGTTTATTAAAAAAACCGAAATTTTATAAAAATATTTATGACTGATCTATATAAAAATAAAAATCTATAGCTTGAACAAGGGCTTCAAAAATAAAAAAATCGTTTTCCCCGATATCTCAGTTATTACTGAACCGATTTATTTAATTTTTTCAGAACATAAATTCAGGAAATAATTTTCGAGCCCCCTTTAAAAATTCGAAGTCCCTGGTATATGCAGAGGCTTCAGAAACTAAAAAACCGGTTCTAAAAACCGGTTTTTAAAGCATATCTCCACCATTTATAAACCGATCTTCCTGATTCAAAAAACTGAAATTTTATAAAAATAAAAATCTATAGCTTAAACCAGGGCTTCAAAAAATAAAAAATGCGTTTTGTCCGATATTTCAGTTATTACTGAACCGATTTATTTCATTTTTTCAGAACAAAATTCAGAAAAAAATGTCCGAAAATTCTTTGTAAAAACGAAGTCCGTAGTGTATACAGAGGCTTCAGAAACTGGAAAACCGGTTCAAAAAACCGGTTTTTTGAACATATCTCCACATTGTATGAACCTATCTTGCTGAATTCCAATAGCAAAATTCTCGAAAGCATTTCCGATCGTTTGACATACATATTATATATGTCAGTTATCGTTGGGCTTCATAAACGCCATTTCAACCGACACACGGACGGACGGACGGACATGGTCCAATCGTCATCGCTTCTTACAAGGATTCCGAAAATATAAACTTTTTTGCTCTCCGACGAAAATTGTGGAAATTACAAACGGAATGACAAACTTATATATACCCTTTACACCTGTGGTGAAGGGTATAAAAAAGTTAAATAGTTATCGTTATTCATTTGAAAAATAATCGGACAGGTGTCTGGTATTTTTTTGTGTAAGTTTGTTTGTTTGTGCGTCAATCACGTCCAAACGGCTACAACTATTTTCACGAAATTTTACACACAGATAGTACCAGTGCCGGTAGTGGTTATAGGTTTTTTTTTAGATCTCGGTTGGATGTCACGACTACCTTTTACGCCCAAATTTTTAAAATTCTCAAACGGCTGAACCGACTTTCTTAAAATTTTCACAGCATAATCCTGTGTATTTCTAAATACAAATATAATATATTATTTTTCGATCGGAGCTGTGAGAGTAGTACTTCCCATACAAAGTAAATATTCATTCATTATGGCATATATAAAGAACTAATATAGTAAAAGTCCTCAAACATCAAGCTTATCATATCTCATTGATAAAATGGAAATAGTTCGGATAGGTCCAGGGGGAGAGATAGCCCCTATACAAAGAAAATATTAATTTTCTCATATCTAAAGGAGTATTACAGTGAAAGCCTTAAAAAGTTCTAGCAGTAATTTTCATATCAAATTTCGAATAGGGCGGATAGGTCCAAGGGAAGTAGTAAATATTTGCTATCACCGGGAGAATCTAGTTATCTACAAAATAAAAAAAAAAAATTGAAAGTTAGAAGTCGATATCTCTTCAGCGTTCAAAAGTAAACGATTTTGAAGTTTGCAAAAATTATGATGTTTGTAGTTTTTTGGCCAAAAAAATTTGTACACTATTTTTTCTCCAAAATAAAATTTTATTTAGGACATATAATAATTTTTTACTTTAATAAAAGTTATCTACATATAAAATAATTTAGGAATTATCTTATAAGTCCAAATACCTAACAGAAGCCTCCACAAACCCCAAAGGCTAGTTCTGCAAACCAAATGTAAATGTACGATATTGACTAACAGAATCTTTTCTTATAAAAATCTTAAATTGATTCACATATAAAAAAAACTGGATTGTTTAAAAAAATTTCATACCCGAGGTGTCCAAATTTTGGATCCTATTGACCTGTTTCCAGTCGCTCATCTATATTTATAAAAAAATAACGCGACTGACTGACGGATTCATCATCCCACAGCCCAAACGGCTGAAGCTAGGGAGACGAAATTTGGACCACAGCTACCTGTGTCTTCCTCCATATGGATCCACTAAGACGGGATTTTTAAAAATTCGAATGTTTAGGGGGTAAAAAAGGGTAAAATCGGTAACCTTATATCTCCTAAACGAATAGAGATACAAAAAAGTTGAAAAGTAATTTTTATTCATATAAAAAATAATCGGACAGATGTCTGGTACTTTTTAAAAAATCGGCCCTATTTGGAAGAAAACGGGTAAAAACTGTATTTTGGTACTTTTTTGGCACCATATTTATCTATAAAACCAATCAATATACAGATGAAATTTAAATTGAATTTTTAACTTATCAAAACACAACAAATAAAAATTTTGTACTTTTTAGAAATTCGAACGTTTAAGGGATAAAAATCGTACCTATTTTTGGTACTTTTTTTCATAAAACATTTTATTATATTTATTGACATAAACATATGCGTATTTTAATATGGGATCCCACTATAATTTAGAAATTCATTGGAATACAATTTTTGATACTTCTATGGGTGAAAAAAGTACCAAAAAGGGGGTAAAGACGGGAAATTACATTTTATTCAAACTAAATAATGAATTATCAATTATATTAAACATAGAAACATGAAACTAAGAAAATGTAGTCCTATGTGGATAATAATTCACAAGAGTGAACTTTGTGGTACTTAAAGGTTCTGTGGGTAAGAATTCAAGAGGAAGGATTTTATGGTACGTTTTTGTTCTTCTAATGGTACTTTTTGAATTTTCTATAATATTTAACCTAGAAACATAAAATTAAAGATACATGGTAAAGAAAGAATTTATAAGGGGGGATTTTGTGGTACTTTTTCGTTCTTCTAATAGTACTTTTTGAATTTTCTATAATTATGAACCTAGAAACATAAAATTAAGGTTATGTAGTCCTAAGTGAATGAGAATCTATAAGAGGGGATTTTATGGTACTTTTTGAATTTAAAATATTTGGTTCGAAATGAGTGATAATCCATAAGAGAGAACTTTATGGCATTTTTTTGTTCTTCCAATTGTACTTTTTGAATTTTCTATAATATTTAATCTAGAAACATGAAATTAAAGATATTTGGTCCTAAATGAATTTTGAATTTTCTATAACTATGAACCTAGAAACATGAAATTAAATGTATGTGGCCGTCAGTGAGTGAGAATTCACAGGAAAACTTTTTGTTCTTGTAATGGTACTTTTTGAATTTTCTATAATATTTAATTTAGAAATATGAAATTAAAGATACGTGTTCCTTAATGAATGATAATCTATAATAGGGGACTTTGTGGTACTTTTTTGTTCTTCTAATGGAACTTTTTGAATTTTCTGTAATATTTGGCCTAGAAACATGAAATTAAAGCTATAAGATCCTAAGTGAATGAGAATCCTTAAAAGAGATTTTGTGGTACTTTCTTGTTATTCTAATGTTACTCTTTTAATCTTAATGTAATAATTAACCTAGAAATATGAAATTAGAAATATATGGTTATTTACGTATAAGAATTCTTAAGCCCCATTAGTCACAGTCGTTTATACTAAAAAATAATAATTGAAATACTTTGGAAGGTTTTGAACTTTCGAACCTGGTACTCTACAAACTTTCTAAACCAAAAACTTAGAAATAAATTTAAAATATTATCTTTTTATCAGAAATATATTAAACATTATTTTATTTACATTATTTATTGTACTTTTGGGTACTTTTTTAAGTAAGATAATTAAAAAGTTTATTGTTGTTAATGTCGACATAGACCATTAATAAAAATTTAAATTGGTTTCAATTCGATTTTTTTTTTTTTAATCTTCGAATCAAATTGTGAAGCAGTAAAGCTTTCCCTTTAAATTCTTCTTATACCCCACTCTTAGGCAACTCTATAACATTGATAATGATCGCAATTGCTTAAGTAGGTTACCAAAAGCTTGCAAAGTTTAAATAAATAGCATATTTGTCGGCATTTTAATCCCATATTTTATTTATTTACTTTTTTTTCAGCTGTAAAACACAACTTTATCCAGCCCAGTTACCAAGTTGCAGTATTATTATAATTTATCACAATGAACAGGCCACTGTTTTACTCAGAACCCTATACACTATAATAAATCAAACACCTGAAGAATTATTAAATTATATTAGTCGATGATTTTAGTGATAAGAATATTGAAATTGATCAGCATATTGAAAGTCAATTCCCAGAGCTAGTTAAATTAATACATCTGCCACAAAGAGAAGGTTTGATAAGAGCTCGCTTGAAGGGAGCCAAAAAAGCTTTAGGAGAAGTTTTAGTGTTCCTAGATGCCCATGTAGAAGTTAATGAGAATTGGTTGCCTCCACTACTCGCACCAATTGAAGAAGATGGCAAGACTTGTACAACGCCTATTATCGATATAATTAAATATGATACCTTGGAATATCAGGGTTCTATGCCCTCTAGAGGTGGCTTTAATTGGCAATTTAATTATGTACAATTGCCTTTGTTGGAAGAGGCGAAACATTTACAGCCTCAACCTCATAATAATCCCATTATGAATGGTGGCTTATTTGCCATAAAAAAGAAATATTTTTGGCAATTAGGAGGTTATGATGAGGGCCTAGAAATCTGGGGTGCTGAACAATTTGAATTGAGTTTTAAAATATGGTTATGTGGTGGTCGTTTATTAGAAGTACCTTGTTCTAGGGTGGGACATTTATATAGAGATCCTGAGTTTAGAGTAAACTATACTAGTAGAAAAGATGATTTTATTTCCAAGGTAAGATATATTATTATTTAAAATTTAAATCGTAAATTGCAAATCCCTTTTCAGAACTATAAAAGAGTTGCTGAAGTCTGGATGGATGAATACAAGGAATATTTATATGAACATATACCCAAATTAAATCAAATTGATGCGGGCGATTTAAGCAAACAAAAATTGCTAAGAAAACAATTAAATTGTAAACCTTTTAAATGGTTTCTTCAAAATATAGCACCTGATCTACTGAAAGCTTATCCTCCCATCAAACCTGCCGATTTTGCATTAGGAGCCATACAAAGTTTAGCTCTACCCAAACTTTGTATAGATCTAGGTTTCATCGAACGTCGTCAGATTTTAAACGATGTTTTAAAACCCTGCTCTCCTGATCTCAAATATCCTTATGCTTCACAAAAATTCCATTTAAGCTTTCGTCATGATCTGCGCCATCAGGAAAACTGCTTAGAAGTACAATCATGGTCATCTCATGCCCCCATTTGGCTATGGCCTTGCCATAATTTAGGTGGTAATCAATATTGGTATTATGATCGTAATACTCAAATGTTTATACAAGGAAAGACTGATTATACACAACGTTGTTTGGAAATGGACAGAAATAGTCTTAAGTTATATGTAAGTTATTGTGATTTTGCCAAAAAAGAACAAAAATGGCAAATTGGTTATGTTAATCAAACGGCCATGGATCATTTCTTTGAGGAATAAAAGTACTTAAATTAATAAATGGAGTTTTATTAAATAAAAAGTGAATATTTTGTAAGTAGAAATAGAAAGAAAAAACTCGAGTGTAATAATAATGCTAGACGACAAAATAAATTTAAAAGATAAATAAGATTTCTCATGTTCAGTGCTGAGATGTTTTCGAGTTGTACAGGACCCTAGCGGGTCACGGCGGTAGTAATTTTCACCTCGGGTATGTAATTTTTAAAAATTCGCCAAAAAATCAATTATGACTTGAATGTAAAAAAAATTTCTTATAGTTCTACTTATAAATTTATATAAAAACATGCTTTCATGTGTAGATTATTTTAGTTTAGAAGATATTTGGGTCGAAGCTAATTTTACTCTCATTTTTGGCCTCGTTTTTTCTAAGTTTTTTAAATTTTTTTAAATTTCTTGTAAAATTTTAAATAATATTACAGCAAGAATTATATATATACTAGCTTAACCCAGTGCTCTGCAAAACATTTTGAAGCCATATTAACTATTAAATTTATATGGGCTATTACTTCCCCTCGACCTATTCCCTCTACTACAATTTTAAATAAATTGCTACTTTAGATATGCAAAAAGTATAGGGGCTACACTCCCCTATCCGTCCTATTTTTTTTTATCAATTCAATATTATAAGAAAGTAGTTCATACAAAATTTGTTTTGTATAAGAGATACTCTTTCCCCCAGCCATATCCGTTGGGTTTTTATTTTATAAATGCAATATGTTAAGAAAATAGTTTTCAGAAAATTTGAGAGCTCTCACCGTAATAGTTTATATACCCACCATCAAAAAGATGGGGGGTATATTGATTTTGTCATTCTGTGTATAACATGTCGAAGGAATCATCTAAGACCCCACAAAGTATATATTTTCTGGGTCCTGGTTAGATTCTGAGTCGATCTATTTATGTCCGTCTGTCTGTCTGTCTGTTGAAAGCAGGATAGAGCTCGAACGGGGCAACGCAGGGGGACGAAATTTGGCACAAATATGTTAGTTTGGTGTTGAAAATGGGCGAAATCGGGTAAACAAAAAAGTTATGGGCTCAAAACTAGAAACACAGGGTGTCCGTTAAATATTTTTCTGCTGATATTTCTTCAATAAAAGCACGTACGATAACGAAATTTTGTACGAGTATATATATAAACTCGGAAATTAAAAATGGGCGTGGTCCGCCCACTTTACCTCCCACCTCCCATATAAGGTGAAAATCAACGAAATTGTGTTTAAATAGTTCAAGGACCAATGTAAAGTCGAAAGAAAAATGGGCGTGATCCGCCCACCTGGGTAGGTGCCATTCCCCCAGGTCCTTTCTGTCCCGTTTTCATCTCAAATATGCAGGTTTATAAAAAAAAAAATTATACCAACAAAATATTCTAACTGTTAATAGTTTTCAGAATATGCGGATAATTAGTATTTACTTTGTATGGGGGTACCACTTCCTCCGTCCCTAACTGTGCTATTTTTCTTTCATGTATACAATATTATAAGAAAACAGTTCACACATAATTTGAGGGCTCTTACTATAATAAATATGCCACTAAATATATTTGCTTTTTTTTAATAGGGGTACCATTTCCCCAGGTCGTTCACATCCCATTTGCTTATAAACTTATGGAGGCTTTTAAAAGGGTAATCTAACAAAATTCTAAAACTTTTGCTGTAATAGTTTCTAAGATATACGATATTTAATATTTCGATACCCCCCCATCATTTCTCCTGGTCCTATCCGTTCCATTTTCATTTTAAGTTTAACCCTCCCCATTTTCATCCCAATTATGTAGATTGATAATAAAATTATTAGCACAAAATCTTAGGATTTCATCTGTAATAGTTCTGGAGATATGCCACTAAGAATATTTACTTTGTATAGGGGCTACAATTTCTCCTGCTCCTATTGAAAAATAAAGTAGCCTATTTTACTTTCGGGTATCACAAAATGATACTGTGAAAATCGGTCCACTAGTTTAGCCCAAACAGACAAATAAACAAACACAGTTTCATTATTATATATATATATATATATATATATATATATATATATATATATATATATATATATATATATATATATATATATATATATATATATATATATATATATATATATATATATATATATATATATATATAGATATAGATATATATATATAGATATAGATATATATCCGATAAAAAGTTATTATTAATCTGAAATTGGAACTTTGGAGTTATTTTTTAAAAAGGTGGTAATATTCTTTCAGTTCTAAAATGTTTCGACTACAGAATTTTTGTAATGGTTTCAAAAGAAATCTTAACGTAAATGCTTACAAAACAAAATTGGAAGGTCTTTGGGTAACGGTTTCTCCCTCAGTCCTATCCAAACTTTGTCAGTTTTGAAAAAGTTTTTCAAATTGTTTTCTAAAAATCAAAAATGTCAAAGCCGAGATCGACAAAATAATATATTGTGTGTATACCTCTATATGTTGGTTAAACACACAAAAATTATTTAAAGAGCCACGCCTTTTACAAAGGCTGGGTGATAATTTTAATTAAAATGTAAATTTTTGAAACATGTTTTCTCAGGACTGGGATTTCGGATATTTTGGTACAAAAATTTGGGAACTTTTTAATTCCCTGATCTTCAAACAAGTTTATCTACATATATTGTTCCAACATTTCATTACAATACCTCTACTTGTTCAAATTTTATTTAGATTCAAATATTAACATAATTTCTTAAAAATATACTGAAAATCCAAATTTAAAGTTTTTTTGGTCATGGAAATAGAAATTTGTTTACGAAAAAATGTTTTTTCTTGCAAAATTTAAGATTTTTTTCTTAAAACTTATTTTAAAAAGTGAAAACGTGAACGTGAAAATGCTGGTAGTGCTACGAATAAAATAAGCCATTTATCATAAAAATGTATGCACAATTCTTGATTTTATTTACAGTTAAGTGAAAATATTCACAATCAAGTGGAAATACACAGATGATTAAAAAAATATATAAAATTTGACAAGGCAAACAAGAATCTGTTTTCACTTTTTTTCTATGACGTGCGGATTCTTTTTTATGGGTGTGACTTTTATGAAAACCTTATTCAGCGGTCACGTTTATACAACTCGAGAACGGTTTGACAACTTAGATAGAAAACTCTTCCAGTTTTTCATAAAAAGTTTGTATTTTTTTTCACTATTAATTTTCCAATAACTCCGAAAATATTGAAGGTTTTTTTAAACCCTTTTTAATGTTTAAATGACTAAAATACAATTTTCGTCTGCATCTTTTGGTGCTTCAATTTAATGGCGCAACCCGTTCTAGAGTTATGGTAAAATATACACTGTATTCGCCTTATTAAGTTGGAGATATTAGACATACCATAAAAAAACTAGGACCTCATGGGAAAAAAACTGAAAG
>OX596075.1:23354336-23589336 GCA_951394005.1 Protophormia terraenovae
CAATTTTAAAGAAGTTATTTTAAAAAAAGTGGTTGTATCTTTAAAGATACCCCTAACAAAAATTATTAAAAAAAAATTTGGTAAACAGTAGTATAAAATGTAATAAAATTATCAGAAAAAAGGTATATTAATCCAATAATTAACAAAAATTCAATAAGTATGATATTTATGAAGCATTTAAGTACTTTTTGAATTTAAAAATTTATTTATTTTGAAATAAATTCTGTCAAATCTGGCATCAGGCTGGTGTACAAAATATATATTTGGTTTTTGACGATTTTTTCTTATTTATGCTTCAAGATGTGGATCGCAGGATAATAATTTATGAGCATTTTGTAACTTAAATTCAATTAGATGCATGGGCTCAAATTCAGGTTCATGTTGATGTATCCTTTTGTACAATTGCCAGTTATTAACAATTGTTATATCCTAAAGATTCTTTATATGTCTAACTTCGTCTTTTCATTAGAATTTTATAAAGACTCATAGAACTATTCATTAATTCAACTCCACCCATGTAATAATTGTAGTCTTTTATAATTTGAGAACACAGACTAATTTTAACGGTTTTATTGAGTCGTAAGTAACTTTTGGTTAAGGAACTACCCTCATGTCTTAAGTGCAGCCAGGCGGATGTTTTTTGTTTGACCTACGAGAATTTTGCGTCTGATTCTCACATTGGCTAGAGCTTGTCATCGAGTGAATATACATTCACAGCTTTCGAGGCTTTGATGAAGACCATAAAACTCAAGAACTGAATTCGTTAATTCTTACTTTCTATACGAAGTTATAGATTGCCTACAGTTTTCGAAGGAGCGTTCTATTGTGTCATACACTAGCAATATATCATAATAGTTAGCCATTTAGTTTCAAAGCCACTCAAAATAAAAACGGTTCTATACCATTTTGTGAAACATTTTCACAGTTGTTGATTGTTCTGTCTTATTTTCTGCCCTACAGTGTACATGTTTTGCTCGGATGTAAGTTGACACTAAATTCACCACTATATTATCTTTCCAAGACAACGAAGTTTCATCTATTCCAATTATATACGCAATATATTCTTAACTGATTCCACGTTCGAATTTCAGCATACTTTACTAATGTAAAAAAGTTGTCCAAATAAAAAATGTGGTTTTGACCTTGGTTCGAATTGTGCTAAATATATTGAGATTCTGCATCAATTAATTTCCCTCGTTTGTATCATTGAACATACAGATAAAATAGTTCTGAATGAACTCGTTTTTGCCAATATCACCTGCATTTGACCTATCGTTTTACATCAATGAGCAAAATTTAGAGCATTTTTCACATCAGCACAAACGCATTATACCCCAACCACCTATGGTGGTGTAGGGTATAAAAAATAATAATAATAAAATATAAAAATTCTCAAGATACATGATTTAAAGACTGACGGATGGACATTATCAATCTGCAAAAAAAAAAAATCGTAAAATTCTAAAAATTTATTAATTTTACTTACTAGAAAATAGGAAAATAAAACGTGATCATTTAAGTGTTAATATCGCATTTCCCTGAATTAAGCTTAAGTTTCGATCCATTTAATCCCATTGTATAGATCGCCCGTCCATTACAATTCTGCCAAAAAAAAATCGTATAATTCGAAAAATGCATTCTTTACTTACTAGTAAATAGAAAAATAAAACCAAATCATTAAAGTATTGATATCACCTTTCCCTGAATTAAGCATAATTTTCGACCCATTTAATCCCATTGTATAGACGGAGGGACGGACATTACCATTCTGTCAAAAAAAATTATGGTATTGATGATCATTATAGTATTGATGTCACCTTTCCCTGAATTACCCCAATGTATTGACATTTTTTTGTAAAAAAAGTATTTAAAATATCTTAAGTGGATCTTTGTAATAGAGCAAAAATTAAGAAATTCGCAATAGAGAGAAAATTGATGTGGAAAAAATAATAATTTTTGATATAAAATAATTCGTGTACAAAATAATATACCCAATAAGACAGAATTGTTATTGTTTACTAATATTCACTTTTTTGATTGAGGTATTCCGAGGAATTTTAAATTTTACAAAATTGTAGCTTACACAAAGTGATATCATTAAAATTTGTTTTGTATCTTATTCAGAATAAAATTAATAATAACTAAATCAATATTGTTTTCTTCCTGATGTTAATAAAATTTCCATTAACTGTCAATCGTTAGTCTATGACGTCAAATATATTGTTTTTTTGAAATTGGCAACACTTATTTAAATAAACTTTAGGCTTTCGTTGTTATGGTACCCCTAAAGCAAATATTCCAACGTATTAAGATACTTCAACATGTCATCACACACTGCATACAATGAATATTTATTTGCAAGATTTATTAGTTTTTTTTTTTTTTTTTTTAATTTTTTGATATTTCAAATACGTACAATTGTACTTAAAACTACGCAACAATTTTTTTTCTGTTTTCAATGACAGTTCATCACCAAAAAGCCGTAAATAAATAAAACAAATAGTCAGGCAGTCAAAGAAAAAATAAAAATAAAAAATAATTGTTATTCAATCAACAAAAAGAATTGTCATTAATTCTTTTTTGGAAATTTAAATTCAAGTGGTTTTTGTTTGTTACATTTATTTTTACTTTTTGCTTTAAATTATACATATATGGATTACGTTTATTTCTAAACTCTAGTTAAATAAACAGCAAATAAATAATATTAAATAAAAAATATAAATAATACAAATTTCATTTTGAAATTTTCAAAATTTGAAATTTTCAAAAAAGTGAGAAAAAAAAAAATTAATTTCTCTAAAGCGGATGCTGTTGGTATTTAAAATAATGCCTTGTGTCAACACGCTTTGTGGTAGATTTGAATTTTTATTTTCCTTTCCATTCATCTGCTAAAAACCACTTGAGTTTTATTTTAATTTTTTTTTTCTATTTCATTTAAACTGCTGACATTTCTGTTAGACTGTCGTGTGAACAATAGTAAATACGTGAATTGTTTATTTGATTTAGAATGTTTATGTATACGTATATTAACATTTCATTCATTTGTTCAAACATTTATTGATTCTCGAAATGAATTATGTAGTAGTAGTAACCCAACAATATATTTTAGAATATACATAACTATAAATTTCTAGTTTTAATCTAGAATATACATAACTATAAATTTCTAGTTTTAATCTATGTGTCTCTAAACACCTTCTAAGTAGAAAAACTTAAAGCTGAAGCTGTCACCCATTATTCAAATCATACATAATTAACAACTTTACTGTAAAATTTTGATCTGCAAAAAAAAAAAAAAAAAATATTCATTCATATTTAATATGTAGAATAATTTAAATGATTTAAAATTTATTATGAATAATTTAAAATTAAATGCGTAAGATATGTCTATAAAGGTACGGTCACATTAGGCAAATGTTTGATCCGAATTTATTTGCCCAAACGTACACAAAATTTTTCAAAATTAATAAGTAGTTTATTTTTTGGTCTCATTAGGCACATTTATTTTCCCATTTTTGTTTGTTCAAACAAACATTAAATATAGTCAAATAGACAAATAGGAAGAAATGTTTTCTCATCGGTCACATTTGAAAAATTATTTGTCTTCAAAAATTATTTCATCAAACTGTCGAAAACAATAAAGAGATAAAAATTTTTTAAATTTTCTGGATCCTTATAAGAGATAATGTAGATAGAATGATGTCCGTCCATGTGTGCGTCGGTTGAAATGGCGTTTATGAAGCCCACCGACAATAGCCATATATAATATATATATCAAACGATCGGAAATTCTTTCGAAAATTTTGCTATTGAAATTCAGCAAGATCGGTTCATAAATGGAGGAGATATGTCTAAAAAAAAACGTATTTTTTGTTGTTTTTTTTTTTTTTTTTGCTTAAAAATGCTGTAAATGGCGTTAAGCCTTCCTATAACATAGATACATATCAAAAGGAAATTTCTTCTAAAACCTTTTTATTGAATTTGAAAAAATCGGTTCAAAGATGGCCGAGATATTTTAAAAAATCGGTTTTTAAAAACCGGTTTTCGATTTTCGGAATCCACTATATAAGCTATTGGCTTCGTTTTTATGACAAAGGATCAACAATTTTTTTCTGAATTTTAGTGTACAAGAAATGAACTCAATCGGTCCATTATTAACTGAGATATTGGCCAAAATAAATTTACCGATTTTCGATCTTACGGACTTACTTTTTAGATACGGACTTACTTTTTAGATATTTTTCTGGAATTTGGGGGTTTTGAGTCAACCAAATCGGTTAATAAACAACCGAGTAATTGGCAAATCTTATTTAATTTCTTTAATGCGCGTTTCCCTTATAGTTGTTGTTTTCATGGGTGCTTAAAAACAACAACAACAATGAACTATGGCATATAATATTTTTTTTCAACTTTTTGAAGGAACTATGTAAGCTAGAGGCAACGTTCTTTAACTGAAAATTCTGATTTTTTTTTTTAATTTTTTTAATTCAGTCAAATCGGTCCATAAATTTTCACGATACCCTTTTTTATACCCTTCACCACAGGTGTAAAGGGTATATATAAGTTTGCCATTCCGTTTGTAATTTCTACAATATTCATCTAAGACCCTAAAAAGTATATATATTCTGGATCCTTATTGATAGGGGAGTCGATTTAAAGATGTCCGTCTAACCGTCTGTCTGTTGAAATCAGTTTTTAGAAAGCCCCAGTTATCGGATATATATGTTTTATACATTAAACTATAGAAAATATTCCTTAAAAAATCGCTAATAAAAATGAGCAAAATCGGTTGATAAATAACAGAGATATCAGCAAAAAACCGAAGATACTCATAAAAAATCGTATTTGTTGTCGGCTTTTCTCGACTCCTATACAAGCTAGCGACTTCATTTTTGCACGAAAAATTCAAAATCTTTCTTTTAATTTTTTTTCTGAAAAAAATCGGTCCACTATATCTCAGATATCGGCCAAAACACATTTTTAGACTTTTTAAAGCTCCTATATAAGCTATGGATTTCATAAATATTTTTACAAAATTTCGGTTTTTTTAATCAACCAAATTCGTCCATAAACAACCGAGTTATGGGCCAAAAACTAAAAAAAAAATAATATAAATACACAGAAAAATATTTATATTAAGCATTGTTGTTGTTGTTGTTTTTTTTTTTTTTTTGTATGGGCAAGTAGTTTAGTAAGCAACAACAGTAATATAATGATTAACATTGTTGTTCTTGTTGTTGTTTGTATATGCAGTCAGTTTGTATATATGTACATACATACATACAAAAATATATAAATATTCAATTGTTGTTGTTTATATTTTTAAACCAATGCTTGCTATGACTGTTTTTTTCGTATTCAAATGTTCGTAGTTTGGAAAAAAAATTTATATTTATAAATGTGAAAATATGAAAGCATACGTTAAGGCGAAAATTTTATTATTTGTCGGTAAGATGGTATTATGATGTCGGTAAGATGATAAGATGGTAATATGTTAATATGATATATTTTTAATTTAATTTTAATTTAATATTGTCTTAGAATTATTATTATTAAACATTCAAACTATTTAATTTATTATTTATTGTATCTCTATTAGTTTAGGAGATATGAGGTTACCGATTTTACCCTTTTTTACCCCCTAACATTCGAATTTCCTAAAATCCCGTCTTAGTGGATCTGTTCGGTAGGACACCAATCCACAGTCCATATTCCCAGCCTTAACCGTTTGGGCTGTGCGATGATGAATCACCAAGTAAATCAGTCAGTCAATCACGTAGTCATTACTCTTTTATATATGTATATAGATAAAACCAAATCTAATTCCATCTCAACGATGGTGAAGGGTATATAAGATTCGGCACAGCCGAATATAGCGCTTTTACTTGTTTTTTTTTTTTTCAAAAGGTTATAACACAAAAGCCAGTCAAAGGAGAAGTCTAACAGGTGACCTCAATTAATCAGCTGATTACTTTTTATTTAGAACTGTCAAACTCCTTTTTTTATTTCTTTTGAGATTTAAGTTTGATGGCGATGCAAACAGCATACAAATTGCCAGGTTATCACACTTGAATCTTGTTTTAATCTTGAGTATTAATGGTCTTCACCACGTTACGACAATTTAAGGTTAAAAACGATTAAACGTGAACAGTTATGCGGCGCTTTAAACATTAGCCAATGCGAGAGTAAGACGCAAAACTCTCGAAGGCAAAAAAAACAAAGTACAGCCTGATCGCCCTTAAGCGATAATGATGATGACGCGGTAGATGTTTATCTACCCAGAGCTGCTTTGTGACTGTCAAACTCCATTTAAGTACAATATTTGCTTACCATCCGAAGTGTCAAATTCCATGTACTCGTATATAAAACAAAATAATGAATTCGCTGTATTGTTACGAGTATTTTTGTAGAACTTCACTGTCACCTGTTGCATTTCGCCTTAAGCCAGTCTATATTTTAACAAAATTATTTTAGTGTGTGGTACAATAGCTTTAAGTCCAAAATATATACATTTCATATCTTATATAAATCCAGGTTATGGTTGCTGAAATAATAAATAAATAAGAACAAAAGAAAACATTTTTTACTAGCTCATAAGCCTGTCAATGCTAAAAAAATATAATATTATAATAATAAAAATATGCACAAAAAAATATGAAAATCTTCAAAAAAAAAAAAAAAAAAAAAAAAATATATATATATATATATATATATATATATATATATATATATATATATATATATATATATATATATATATATATATATATATATATATATATATATATATATATATATATATATATATATATATATATATATATATATATATATATATATATATATATATATATATATAAAGTATATATATATATATGAACAACATGTTGAAGCTTTCCCTCTCTGTAAAAGTTAAAGATATATAGCTATTAAAATTTGATTTGATAAATAGTATTAAATTAGTAAACTATTTGAAATCAAAAAGAGAAAAATCTGCGGTGAAAAAAAAATCTTCATCGAAATATTTTTTTTTTTTATTAGTTTTCGATAGGATTTAGAGAAAAATATGTCTATTGCAAACCTAAGAGATATAGTTTTCAAAATCTCAGGATTTGTAGGAAGAATCGTTTTGCAACATTTTTATTTTCTACCTTAGACAAAATACGATTCGTTTCTTAAGTAAGCTAAAATTTTAATTTTTATCGTCGTCTGGAAGCTTCAGAAAGCTTTAAAATTAGAAAAAATGCTTAGAAAATTACAGTTGAATCCGCTTATCTCCGCTCCCTGATAGAAACTTTAAAACCTGGCTCCGTTAGGATTTGTTGGACAACAAGTTTAATAAGTAAGCCAGATTTTAATTTTCTCGTCGTCTGGGATCTTTAGAAAGCTCTGGAAATAAATTTGGTCATTAATTCGGTAAAAGTACTAAGTCCAACCAAATTATAAAATCGCTTAATTTAAACATAATTTTAAGATTAATGAAAGCATATAAGAACAATTTATCATAAAAGAGTTCTACCGGAATGAATGGAAAAAAAGTTTCCTCAAATATTGAATTAAATCGCTACAAAATCGGACTTATTGATGGGTGCACACGTGTAAAAAAACTTTTTTCTTCGCCATATGGGGTCGTTTTCTTTTTAAATCCTCATTAAATCGGTCTAATAAGTTGGCATAATATTCGCCATTTATTGTTTTTCCCTTCTGATGGTAATCGATTTGGATTATCCCGCGTGTGTCCCAAAAAACTGTTGCCATCACCTTATTGGCCGACAATCTTACCTTGGACATTGTTTAGTACAGTAATGGATCCATATTTCATCTACAGTTACAAACTCATTCTGATTGCGGTTAAACAACTCCAAACAATCCTTTGAAGTTGTCACACGTTTACATGGTCAATTGAGATCAAACGCGGCACCTATCTTGCAGATAACTTTCTTAAACCCAGCTGATCATTTAAAATCGAAACGCCTATGGCATCAACAATCTCACGCACTTTTACTCTTCGGTCGGCCAACACCATATCGTGGATTTTTTCGACATTTTCGGGTGTACTGACCTCAATTGGTCGTCCAGAACGTTCAGCGTCATGACGAAAGTCAGTAAACCACTTTTTTACCATTGATATCGATGGTGCAGAGTCCCCATAGTATTTATCGAGCTTTTCCTTGGTTTGGTTGACTGTTTTTTTTTTCGCAAAAAATAATGTTTAATGAGCACTCGAAATTCACTTTTTTCCATTTTTAGAAAAATACACGAGGTTGTATGTTTTGAACAGCTGTTAAACGCAAAGTAAATGACGACACTTGCTTAAAATTTGACATTAGTCTATTAACAGGTGGTACTTAATGGGAACAGTGTTGCATTTCATATAACTACGAGGGAAGTTCGAAAAGTCACGGACTTATTGATCCGCCCTCGTAAATACCAAAATTCATTGAATTAATTTCAAAATTTCGAGCTGTAATTTGGGCAGAAGATTGCACGTGTAGCAAGCCAGACGGACGGACATAGTTAAATACATTTATGAAATTATTCTGAGTCGAACTATATAATTTAGATTGAAGATTGAAACATGTTTTTTTGCGTGTTATAAACATCAACACAAATGCCTAAAGTAATGTAGGAAATAAAAGTGCGCTAAAATGGAAAAAATAACATATATAAGTATTTGAATTCTGACTAGTAGTAAATTGTTGAAGTATATAAATTGTATCCTAACTAAAGTGTAAGCGTTTCTAATTATTTGTTTTATTAAATCTGGCTTTTAAAAAGCTTTGTTTCTATTTAACAGAAAATGTCACTAAGGAAAGTTTGAATTATTCAAAGCGTACAGGTTTTTAAACATTTTATTGTTATTTCTAAATGATTTTTTCGCAGAAATTTCGTAATAAATTATAAAAACAAAGGAAAATTTAAATAGGTGTAACTTATGTTTGTAAAGGTACTTAATGGCAAAATAAAACTGAAATATAAAAACACCTTAAAAAGAAACAAATACTAAAATTATTATACTAAAATTAACTGAAAATTATAATAAATTTTAATAAGTATTTGCTTTTATAATTTTAATAAAAATCACTATAAATTCTACTTGCCGCTTTTTAACCTAATACCCTTTATTTTAAAATTGAATACCTAGCCATACTTATCACTTGAAAAGCACTATAAATAAATCACACCTCAGTCATCTCATGATTAAACAAAAGGTGTGCTTTTCTTTATTTTTATAATCTACTATCTTAGAATAACTAAATTCAAATAATACATATTCTAATCAGACGTTGTTATACAAGCTATTCTCTAAATTTATTTTAATTTGTAAAGAACTACTACAAACCTAGTGTTGGGTTTCTAACTCATCTGTATACATTTTCAACACTTCAAATCAATATTTTTTTTTTCCATTATTTCTATTTAACAACAATAATTATGTATGTTTATTTAAAATATTGATTTTTTTTATAATAACACTGGCCAACAAAAAAATGTTTTCTTGCTCCTTTTTTTTATGGGCGTGTCTAATATTGTTCCCTAAATAAGCCGATTACTCGAGTATATTTCACTATAACTCGAGAACGGTATGCACGATTGAAATAAATAATACACCAAAATATGTGGAATAAAATTGGCTTTAAGTCGTTCTACTAAAAAATTTTTACCCGCCCAATAGTTTTGAAGATATTTCGAAAGAAGTGTCGGAAAAAATATTTTTCATGCAAAATTCAAGATTTCTTTTTTACTAAAACTTTTTTTTTAAGTGAAAACATCAAAAATATTTAAGTTTATCACCTTTATCTCAAAGCTGGCAAAACTGCGAGTAAATAAAGCTACGTATCATAAAAATTGATTCACAAATCTTGATTGGATTCACAGTTAAGTTAGGATACCCATGCATAGCTACATTTAAGTGAAAATACACTAGTGGGCAAAAAAAATTTTTTTTTTTCGTCTTAAATAAAAAAATAATAGGTGGATTAGATGGAACTTAACGTGCTAAATAAGAATCAGCTTTTACTTTTTTTCTATCACGTATCGATTTTCTTTTCTATGGGCGCGAGAATGCAATGATCCCGCCTTTAGGCAGTCACACTTGTATAACTCGAGAACGGTTTGTCCAATTAAGATAAATTAAACTCCAATATATAGTGATCTAAACTGCCTTTGAGCTGAGTTTATAGTGATCTAAACTGCCTTTGAGCTGAGTTTTCGGTAATTAGTATATATTTTTTTGGAAAAAAAAATGGTGAAAATTTTGATCCATTATTCTGAAATTTTTGAGCGAATAAAAAATTTTGTTGACATATCTTAAAGAAGATTATCATATGCGTCTTTTGGTGTATCATTTATCAAAATCGTGTAAACGGTTCTTGAGTTATAGCATAAATTGTACAAACCATTCTCGAATTTTATAGTGTGACCGCTGAATAAGATGATGATATTAGACAGGCACCTAAAAAAAATATTTCAAAATAACTTGGAAACTATTGAGCACAAATTACGTTCTGATGATTTGAAGGTATTTTTAGTACGCGTCAGTTTGTGTATCACTTATGTAAATCGTACACACCGTTCTTGAGTTATGAAGAAATACACTAAAGTAATGGCCTTACTATGGGCGAAATATTAGACACGCCCATAAAAAAATTCATGCCTGATGGAAAAAAACTGAAAGCAGATTCGTGTTTAGTACATCAAAATACATCAAGTCCAACTATTCGTCTATGAGGGAGGATTTTTTTGTTGACCAGTGTAATTTTTTCCACACACTAAAACGCAGACAAATGTAGGGAGAAAAAAAAAACGTTTTATTATTTAAACAAATTATTAGCAAATACCAATCATTATTATTAGTATTATCAATAAGTATGAAAAAAAAAAAACACAAAAAATACCAACAAATTTTAAATGAAAATTTATTATACAATGACGTAATTTTCCAAAAGGGATTTAATCTGTGTCACTAATTCAATACAATTTTGTAGTAGTTATATTGTTGCAAAATTTATTTTTTAATTTGAATTTATTTCCAATTAATTCAGGCAATTTTTCAATGAATATTTACATTTCAAATTTAAGTTTATTTATAAATACATATATAAGTATATTTTTTTCAAGTAAAAAGGCCTTGGAGTTATTTCGAGGAAAAAATTAATTGTTTATATAAAGATAAAGGTTTTTTTTTAAATAAACGGATTTTTTTTTTTTTTTTTGAACTTTTGAATATGGAGAGTTAGAAATCTAAAATGATCATTTGCAGGAAGTTTACATCGTTATTATTTTGTGAAGAAAAGCGCTGCAGGAAGTCATAATATTTGGATGAAATCTTAAGCTTTAGTTGAGAAAATTTATAGCGTGTAGTTTAAACCATTAAAAACTACATATAATTAAAAGAATTTTTTTCTGGTATTATGATAATAAAAACATAAAAAAAATCGCTATAACGAAAAAAACACAAGAAAAAAAACGCTAGATCGGAAAAATCGCCAAACATCGACGCTAAAACTATATAAACCGTAAAAGGGGGAAAAATCGTCAAAACGAATAAAAAATCAAAATAAAAAATCGTCAAACTGAAAAAAACGCTATAACGTAAAAAAATAAATAATTAAATTTCGCTAGGTCGAAAACGGAAAAAACGCTATAAATTGCCAAATGAAAAAAAAAATAAAATAAAATAAAAAAAATACCAAAAAACGAGAAGATATAGTCAGTCAAGCCGGACCTTATGATACCCTACACCATTTTGTACTTTTGAAATTCGGGTAGGGGTCTTTTATTAGGCTTGGGGTCAATTGTGGACCGATACTGATATTAAGTGTAAAATAAAACATACGAATACAGAATATCTGAATTTATTTACTTTTGGGTTATTCCCGAAAGAAATTCGTCACACAGATTTAGACTTATATGGAACTTATATGTGCCAAATTTCATTTGCTATATTTTAGGGATTTATGATCATTAAAACCCTTTTGCGGCAGGACATTTGTATTGGGGCCTAGGTGAAATAATGGACCGATCATAACCAGTTTCAATAGATTTCATCCTAGGACTATAAGAAACCTGTGTGCCAAATTTTGTTTCATTTATGTTCAAAATTGCGACTTGTAGTTTGTTTACAAGGTTTACATTAAATCAAATCAGAAAGTTATTCTAAGTCAAGTGGTATAAATTAATGTGGGTCTTAGATCAATATTTTTGGGTGTTACAATCAACAGCAAAAACGCATAATAACCTTCCCACCTATGGTGTGTAGGGTATAAAAAATCACTTCAACGCAAAAAATCGTTAAGTGAAAAATGTCAGCACGGAAAATAACGTTAAATTAAAATAATGCCTTAATCGGAAAATAGGCCCGTGCGAAAAATATCGCCAAAATGGTAAAAAACGCTAAATCGAAAAAAAATCGCCAAAACGAAAAAACCCCTAAAATGTAAAAAAACGAAAAAATCCATAATAAAAAAAAGACATAACAAAAAATCATCTAAGCGGAAAAAATTGCCAAATGAAAACAAGCGCGAATGTTATATTCGGCTCGGCCGAATCTATATGAAACGGGCGCCCTGTGTTTCTAATTTTTAGCCCATAACATTTTTGTTTATTAATCGATTTTGTCCATTTTCAATACTAAACAAACCCTATATAAGATAAATATTTGTGCCAAATTTCTATCTTGCTTTTAATAGATAGACAGACAGACAGACAGACAGACGGATGGACTGGATCGACTCAGAATCTAACCAGGACCCAGAAAATATATACTTTGTGGGGTCTTAAATGATTCCTTCGACATGTTACACACGGAATGACAAAATCAATATACCCCCATATTTTTGATGGTGGGTATAAAACGGCACCACGGAAAATACTGCCAAAATGAAAAATTTACAATACAAAAAATATCGCCTAAACGAAAAAACGCTAAATTGAAAAAATAAAAACGAAATAAACGGCCAAAAGCGGAGAAAAATTTCCAAACCAGAGAAAAAGTCATTATAAAAAAAAAATGTCCAAGATGAAAAATCCGCAAAAACAGAAAAAATCGCCAAAATAAAGAAAAACGATAGAACGATATAAACTGCCAAATCCAAAAAAAAAAAAAATAAAATACATAAAAAAGTCTCTAAAATAAAACAATCGTGTAAAAGCATATAAAAAAATCGCCAACACGGAAAATAATGCTAAAATAAACAAGCGAGAATGTTATATTCGGCTCGGCCGAATCTAAATACCCACCATCAATTTTTTCAAATTTTACGTTGTGTGGGAAGTGGGCGGTAAAGTGGACGGATCACGCCCATTTTTTGTTTCCGAGTTTACATTGGTCCTTGAACTATTTGAACACAATTTCGTGAGGTTTCACCTTATATGGGAGGTGGGCGGTAAAGTGGGCGGTCCACGCCCATTTTTAGTTTCCAAATTTATATCGATCCTCAAACTATTTATACAAATTTTAGTTATCGTACATACTTTTGTTTAAGAAATATCAGCAGAAAAGTATGAAATGGACATCCTGTGTTTCAAGTTTTTAGCCCATATTGCCAAATTTGGTCTCTCTACGTTATCCCGCTCGAGCCCTATCCTGCTTTCAATAGACGGACGGACATAGTTAGATCGACTCAGAATCTAATCAGAACCCAGAAAATATATACTTTGTGGGGTCTTAAATGATTCCTTCGACATGTTACTTACGGAATGACAAAATCAATATACCCCCATCTTTTTGATGGTGGGTATAAAAAATCGTCTAAAAGCAAATAAAAAAAATCACCAGATAAAAAAAACGCCAACACGGAATAATGCTAATAATGCTAAAATAAAAAAATGCCTAATCGGGAAAACAGGACAATACGAAATATTGCCAAAACGGGAAAAAATATAAATCGAAAAATTCCCCAGAAGGGAAAAAAATCTACAAAACGAATAAAAAGCCATAATGAAAAAATTACCAAAATCTAAAGAACGGAAAAATTGTCAAAACAAAACATGCTAGAACGATATATTCTGCCAAAGTAAAAAAGCAAAATCATAAAAATAAAGAAAAGAATCTAAAAAATAGTGGCCAAATAAAAAATAAAAAAAAAACAACGGCAACACGGAAAATAACGCTAAAAAGGAAAAATGCTTAAACGAGAAAGTAGGCTAATACGAAAAATGTCGCCAAACGTGAAAAACGATGTTACAATCGTTTGATGTTACAAAACAAAAAATATTGGAAAGAAACGCCAGAATATGAAAAAAAAAACCGCCAGAATGATATAATCACAAAAACGACAACATATTTATAAATAATAAAAAGTAGCCAGAATAAAAAAATTGTATAAGCATACAAAAATAAGTTTAATTTACACTTAACCCGCGATTTGAGTCGTACCAAATTGTTACTTTAATTGCACCTCTTTTTACAAAAAAAAAATTATTTTCTGTTCAAATATTTTTATTCTGGAACATTTTATAAATAAAATACTATAAATACATAGAATATAATGATTTGATTTGCTTTGTTTCAGTTTGAGTCACAATTCTCCAGTCCCCATTAACGACATAGACTGGGGTCTCAGTGTACAAATAAACTTTATACTTTATAAGATAGTGTCAACGGAAAAATACACATTTGAAATTTTTACTAAAAATAAATTTACCTGTAAAGAGCTTGAGACATATTAAGAAACTATTTGCTTAACTTTTTACATTTTTATACCCACCATCAAAAAGATGGGGGGTATATTGATTTTGTCATTCCGTGTGTAACATGTCGAAGGAATCATCTAAGACCCCACAAAGTATATATTTTCTGGGTCCTGGTTAGATTCTGAGTCTATCTAGCTATGTCCGTCCGTCTGTCCGTCTATTGAAAGCAGGATAGGGCTCGAACGGGACAACGTAGAGGGACGAAATTTGGCACAAATATTTGTCTTATATAAGGTTTGTTTGGGATTGAAAATGTGCAAAATCGGTTAATAAACAAAAAAGTTATGCTGATATTTCTTCAACAAAAGCATGTACGACAACGACATTTTGCATGTATAGTTCGTGAATCGATATAAACTCGGAAACCAAAAATGAGCATGGTCTGACCACTTTACCGCCCACCTCCCATATAAGGTGAAAATCAACGAAATTTTGTTCAAATAGTTCAAGGACCAATGTAAACTCGGAAACAAAAAGTGAGCGTGGTCCGCCCACTTTACTGCCCACTTTACCGCCCCCTCCCATATAACGTAAAATTTGAAAAAGTTGATGGTGGGTATATAGATTCGGCCGGGCGGAATATAACATTCGCGCTTGTTTACTCTTACAATAACATGTAAAAGTAAAATTCATAAAAAAAATATTTCTTTTATTTAATAATTTATTTTTTAAAAATATTAAAAATTCAATCAATATTTAATTTGGTTGGCGTCTTGATTTTTTGTTCAAATATTTGCTTAATGTGACCGCATTTAAATTTACACTGTATTTATATTGATAACCTTTTAAAAGTTTGCATTATTTTTAGTTTAAATTACATCTTAGTTTCATAGATCCTAGAATATTTATACTTAGTTTCTAAGATCATTAAACTAAAATTAAAAATAAATCAGTGTTATTTAAAACAAAAGTACTATGCTAATTAATCAGACTTTACATATTAAAACTTAATTTTAGTTACAAAAAAAAAAAAAAAAAAAAAAATCCCAACAAATTTTATTAAGAAATTACAATAGTAAGTTACTGTGTCTCATAATTAATCTACTTGACCCATAAGATCATGTAGTCATATTTTTCTAATACTTATTAGCAGGGCAACTGAAAATATGCTACAAATAATAATTTTACTAGTGTATAATATAACCTTAAAATATATATTTTTGGTAGCTCTATTTGTTTATTAGTTTTTTTTATGCCATCATCTAACTATGTTAATCGCACAAATCTAGAAAAAAAATACCTTTGGCTTAAATTTGCTATTTATATGCATTTTTTTGCTATTTAAATTTAAATATTATTAAAAATTAAATGCATAATATTCAGATAAGATCGGTCACATGTAATTATATGTGATTTTAAATTTGTTTTTAAAAACGTAATATTAAAAATGGTTGAAATTGAATAAGGAAGCGCAAATAGGAAAAAAATTAGTAAAATTCTAAACAAACTGTCAATTAGATAGTGGTCTTGGTCGGAAATAATTTATTATACAAATATGCTTAGAATATAAATAGTGCACTCTTTGGAGATTTCTTATAAATTTATGTAGTTTTTAGTTTTTGTAAAACGGGTATAGTATACACACAAAATTAAGAACAAGCTAGAAACAAATAATCAAATCAGATACTACAGCCCTCCATTTTGACAGAACCACTTGCATAATATTATATTTATTACAAGCTGTTAACCCGCTACTTCGTTAGCGGAATTTTTTTTAAAACTATAGTATAAAATAAATTTAAAATAGGATTTTCGAAAAGTACCAAGTATGATAATCGAAAAAGTATCACAAGGTCCCTTCTTATGGATATTCACTAACTTAGGGCAACATAACTTTAACTTCGTGTTTCTAGGTTAAATATTATAGAAAATTAAAAAAAAAAAAAAAAAAACACATGTCCTTAATTTCATGTTTCTAGGTTCATAATTATAGAAAATTCAAAAAGTACCATTAGAAGAACAAAAAAGTACCACAAAGTCCCCTTTTATGGATTCTCATTCACTTAGCATCACATGTCCTTAATATCATGTTTCTGGATTCATAATTATAGAAAATTCATAAAGTACCATTACAAGAACAAAAAAAAGTACCACAAATCAAACATGGTGGATTCACATTCATTTAGGATCAAAAATTTTTAATTTCATGTTTCTAGGTTAAATATTACCGAAAATTCAAAAAGTACCAATGGAATAACAAAAAAGTACCACAAAGTTCCCCCTTGTGAATTCTTATTCATTTAGGACCACATGTCCTTAATTTCATGTTTCTAAGCTCATAATTATAGAAAATTCAAAAAGTACCATTAGAGGAACGAAAAAGTACCACAAAATCTCTTCTTATGAATTCTCACTCACTTAGGGCTACATATCTTTAAATCCATGTTTCTAGTTTAAATATTATAGAAAATTCAAAAAGTACTATCAGAAGAACAAAAAAGTACCACAAAATCCCTTCTTATGGATTCACATTCACTTAGCACCACATATCCTTAATTTCATGTTTCTAGGTTCATAATTATAGAAAATTCAAAAAGTACCATTAGAAGAATGAAAAAGTACCACAAAGTCCCCCCTTGTGAATTCTTTCCAACATCGGACCATGCTTATTTATTTCATGTTTCTATGTTAAATATTACAGAAAATGCAAAAAGGACCAATAGATGTAGAAAAAAGTACCACAGATTCCATCCTCTTGAATTCTTACCCATCTTTAAGTACCACAAATTCCACTCTTGTGAACTCTTATCTACATTTTCTTAATTTCATGTTTCTATGTTTAATGTAATTGAAAATTCATGATTAAGTTTGAATAAAATGTAATTTCCCGCCTTTAGCCCTTTTTTTCGGTACTTTTTTTTTGACCCATCGAAGTATTAAAAATTGTATTCCAATAAATTTCAAAATTGTAGTGGTATCCCTTATTAAAATATTCATATGAATATTTCAATAAATAGAAAAAAACATTTTATGAAAAAAGTACCAAAAATAGGTACGATTTTTACCCCTTAAACGATTGAATTTCTAAAAAGTACCAAATTTGTATTTCTCACTTTTGAATAAGTTATGAATACGATATAAATTTTATCTGTATGTTGATTGGTTTCAAAGATACATATGGTGCCAAAAAAGTACCAAAATACAGTTTTTACCCGTTTTCTACCTAAAACGGCCGATTTTCAAAAAAGTACCAGACACCTGTCCAATTATTTTTTAAACGAATAACGACAACTATTCAACTTTTTTTGTATCTTTATTAGGTTGCGAGTTATAAGGTTACCGATTTTACCCGTTTTTACCCCCTAAATATTCGAATTTCCAAAAATCCCGTCTTAGTGGATCTATATGGATGGAGACCTACCTACGTTCCAAATTTCGTCTCTCTAGCTTCAGCCGTTTGGACTGTGGGATGATGAATCAGTCAGTCAGTCAGTAACGTTAGTCTTTTATATACAGTGGTGGCCACGAATTTAAGACACGACATGTAACGAACTAAGTTGTGATAATTATTACAACCCTGCAATATAAAATTAGATTTTGTTAATTTTTCAGTGTACCCTGTAATGTTAAGATCAATTACCGTTATTTGGTTTTGTTTGTGTATACATTTTGTTGCTGTTTTTATTATATTTTCGTAAAAACGTGCTTTTGAAGCTGGTCACGAATTTAAAACATATAAGAAATATTTGGTTTTTAAGTGATTTTTTGGTGTTTTTTGAAGCTAAAAGGTAAGTAATGAATGTTTTATTCCATTTAATGTTAGAATACATCAAAATATTTAGTTAGAAATGGCCAGAGGTACTTGGAGTTCGGATGCCGAGCGAAAATTGATCCAACAAATGAATACTGATGGAAAAACAGTAATGGAAATTTCCAAGCTACTAAAATGTTCCAGATCCAAGATTTACAATGCACTGGAACACATCAAGCAACATGGCACTACCAAAAATGTCAAACAGCACCCTAGAGCCCGAAAAACTACACCCAGGGAGGATAGCTTAATTTATAAATCAGCTGCTAAAGATCCTTTCAAGAGCTCAAGTAAAATTAAAAATGAGATTTCATCGGATTTTGGTATTAATATATCGTCCAGGACAATAAGAAGACGTCTGAATGAGAAGAACTTACGTGGGTGTATTGCACAACGTAAACCACTTGTGTCAAAAAAAAATATTAAATCCCGACTAGCGTTTTCAAGAGAAAATCTCAATAAGCCGATGACATTTTGGAAAAATATACTTTGGAGCGACGAGTCGAAGTTTTGTCGCTTTGGTTCTGATGGAAAACAGTACGTATGGCGTCCTCCAAACCTGGAGCATCACCCAAAGTACACCCTTAAAACGGTTAAGCATGGTGGTGGAAATGTCATGGTGTGGGCAGCATTTTCCTGGCATGGTGTAGGTCCCATTCAGAAGATTATCAATAAAATGGACCAGCATATTTACAAAAACATACTGACAAGCATCATGATACCATTCGCTGAAGACAACATGCCTCTAATGTGGAAATTTATGCATGATAATGACCCTAAGCACACTTCACGCCTAGTGAAGAGTTGCTTAGAGGAAAATAATATCACAGTTCTGAAATGGCCAGCTCAATCCCCGGATCTCAATCCAATTGAGAACTTGTGGAATGATGTTGAGGAGCATGTACGAGCAGTAAAGCCAAAAAATTTGACTGATTTATGGGAAGAAATTCAAAAAGCTTGGTATGCCATTCCAAAGGAGCGCTGTATGGCCTTAGTTGAAAGTTTACCCAGGAGATGCGCTGCTGTGATTCAAAATAAAGGATTTCCCACCAAATACTAATATTGTTTTATGAAGCTGAGCTTTACTTTTGTGAATTAACTTTTATTTTGCCTATGTCCTAAATTCATGACCAGGCTTAAACTTGTATTAATCTGTATAATATGTAAATAAAAATTGGAAACTAAATATAGGTAACAAACTATTGTTGATTTTTTTTCATAACATTACTAGGATCTTTAAAAAATAACATGGATCTAAAATTTGTTCGATAAGATGTAAAAATTATCAGAAATATATAAGTGAAATGTCGTGTCTTAAATTCGTGGCCACCACTGTATGTATATAGATTAATAAGAAAGGAAAATAATTTTTTTCTTGCATGTTTATGCCAAATTGTTTTAGGTTCTTAAGCATTATTTCGTCTTTCTTTAATAGTAGTGATCATTTCCTAAAATGTTTTCCTTTTAAAAGTGAAGTATTTTATTCATCTTGTTAAATCCCCAAAATTTTTAGCAAATATCACATTACCATTATTGACAAATATGATGTCATCATTTTTATTATTACCAGGACTCTTAGAAATTTGAGCTGATAAATTAAAAAGAATTTCACATAAGCTTCTCTTATGACAAACTAGTATGAATGAATTTCAAAAGAACAGGTCCATAAGATAAAATATTGCAAAAATTAAGACAATGAGAGAAAAAAGAGCATTCAATAATCTTTTTTAGGAAAAAAAATCTTTTGAATTTGAAACCAAATCATGTGTAGCACCTTACATAAGATATGTATCACACACATGTAATGAGGCAACACACATTACTTGGGTTATTGTTTTATACTCGTATATGCAACGGAAGTTGCATATTGAACAATTTTGAAAAAAAAAAAAAAAATTGTTGTGTCATTTTCTAAAACAAAACATGATAAAAATGAAAGAGAAAACAAATCCTTAATCTAAAATATAAACAAATAGTTTTGAAAGAATAAAAAGATACATTCTTCCATTCATAAAAATTCCCTTTAAAACTAAGGAAACCAGAAATTGATGAAACAAGACTTTAGAAAAAAGGGGTGTTTACTGCGCATGTGCACATGAGGCAACTATGTGACAAATATATATATGATGTTTAAATACAAAAGATTTAAAAGTAAAGAATGATACAAAAAAAAAAAAAAAATTAAAAATATTAAATGTCTTATGAGAATATTTTTAAAATTGTAACTGAAGATTGTATACATACATGCATATGTATGTATGTATATTTTTAAACACATACTAATAGAAGCAACAAATATTATTGTATAGAGAATAAATATAACCAGAGACCGGATTTTAATACTAAAAAAACAATCTTTTTATTTTTATTTCAATCGAAAAACAATCTTTAATGTTCAAAAAATAATAAAAATCCATCATGATTTTTATTATTTTCATCAATATTTTAATTTTTTTCATCATGATGAAAATAAAAATATAAATATCTTTTGTGATATTTATTTCAAAAGTTGAAAATTATTTTGAACTTTTTTCATCGGATGGAAAAAATTCTAAACAACAACAATTTCATTTGAATAAAAAAATATTTTGAAAACAAAACAAAAGTATGAATAAAAAAAACAATCATTTTAAATTTTTTTCGAACTGATATTTATCGTTAAAGATATTTATCGTTAAAGATATTTATTTTTTTCATCATTGATGGATATTTATTTTAAAAATAAAAATCCCTCACATATTTTTTTCAACAAATGAAAAAATATTTTGAACATTAAAGATATTTATTTTGATCGAAAAATAAAAATAAAACGTTTTCGGGTGCTTGAATATAACAACACAATTACTTAAATAAATTGTTTACCCAGACTATTTGTTTTGTTTCTCCTTGTCAAGCTGCTATTTTTAGAGTTTATTTTTTTAAGGTGACAAATTTGTGGGAATATATTTTATTTATTATTTCTTTACCTTTTACTTATATTCTGCAACACTTGCATCATTTAGAGAGTTAAGAAAGAATTCTATTGTTTTTGCTACAAACATACGGAAGTAACTCAATTACGATTTGAATTAAAGAAAAAAACATACCGGAAATATGCCAAAATACCTTTTTGTATGGTCAAAGTAATTGTAATAGAGTTGTAAAAAAATATTTATCTAATTGAAATATCACTTTGGGAATTAATTGATTTTAAAATTCTCACACTTGTTAAAATTGTCTAATATTTGGTGAATTGGCAAGTGTCATCTGCCTAAACAAATACAAAGTGATAAATCAATGAATATTGTCATTGGGAATTTTTTACAAAAAGAAAATTTATCAATAATTCTTAATGAAAGGACATTAATCTAAAATTTTGAATAAAAAGAAAATATAAAGCAAATTCTTTCACAAAAAGACAATTTATTAAACATTTTTCATAAAAGAAAATTTAACCAAAATTTTCTACAAAAAAAAAAAAAAAAATCGAGAGAAAAAGAAATAGACGGTCAAGCCCGACAATATGATACCCTACACCATTGCCTATGTGTACAGAACTCGGGAAGGGGCCAATTTTGGGCCTTTATTTGTATTAGGTGTAAAATAAAAAATACTAATACAAAATATTACATCGATACTAAGATTCACATGTATTTATGAACTTTTGGATAATTCCCGAAATTGGGTCCTATATGGGAGCTATGGAAAATTATAAACCGATCTTGATAAAATTTTGTACTGTCATTTATACTTATAAAAATGTTATTTGTGTCGAATATTAAGTTGATATTAAAATTTTTATGGGATTTATGAACGTTAAAGTGATTTTCGAAAGAAGGGTTCATATGGGAGCCATAGCCAATTATGCACCGATCTTCCCGAAATTTGGCATACGGATCAACAGTTATATAAAACTTATTTGCTCCAAACTTCATTAAAATTTTTATATTTTTAAGGTATTTATGAGTGTTTAAACTCATTTCCGGGAGGAAATTTTTTATGGGGACCCGGTGAAATAATGGGCCGATCATGACCAAATTCAATAAGCTTCGCCCTTATAAAAAAAAAAAAAATCATATGTACCAAACTTCATCAAATTATCTTGAAAATTACGACCTGTACTTTGCGCACAAACTTCACATGGACAGCTAGCCAGCCGACTAGACGGACGGACGGAAAGACAAGGTTAAATCGGTACACTTGAATGCAGGAAGATTTTTTTCAACCACCTATGGTGGTGTAGGGTATAAAAATAAATTTTTTTTAAAGAAGGAACATTAATTGAAAATTTTCTATAGAGAAAATTTATCGAAAATATTCTATAGAAAGAAAATTTATCGTAAATTTTATATAGAAAGAAAATTTATTGTAAATTTTCTAAAGAAAGAAAATTTATCGTAAATTTTCTAAAGAAAGAAAATTATCGTAAATTTTCTAAAGAAAGAAAATTTATCGTAAATTTTCAATAGAAAGAATATTTATCGTAAATTTTATATAGAAAGAAAATTTATTGTAAATTTTCTATAGAAAGAGAATTTATCGTAAATTTTCTATGGAAAGAAAATTTATCGTAAATTTCCTATAGAAAGGAAATTTATCGTTAAGAAAGAAAATTTATTGAATATTTTCTAAAGAAAGAAAATTTATCGTAAATTTCCTATAGAAAGAAAATTTATCGAAAAATTTCTATAGAAAGAAAATTTATCGAAAATTTTCTAAAGAAAGAAAATTTATCGTAAATTTTCAATAGAAATAATATTTATCGTAAATTTTATATAGAAAGAAAATTTATTGTAAATTTTCTATAGAAAGAGAATTTATCGTAAATTTTCTATGGAAAGAAAATTTATCGTAAATTTCCTATAGAAAGGAAATTTATCGTTAAAAATTTATCGTAAATTTTCAATAGAAAGAGAATTTATCGTAAATTTTCTATGGAAAGAAAATGTATCGTAAATTTCCTATAGAAAGAAAATTTATCGAAAATTTTCTATAGAAAGAAAATTTATCGCATATTTTCTAAAGAAAGGAAATTTATCGAAAATTTCCTATAACAAGAAAATTTATCGTAAATTTACTATAGAAAGAAAATTTATCGTAAATTTTTTAAAGAAGGAAAATTTATCCTAGATTTTCTATAGGAAAAAAATGTATCGTTAACTTTCTATAGAAAGAAAATTTATCGTAAATTTTCTATAGAAAGAAAATTTATCGTAAATTTTCTAATGAAAGAAAATTTAAGGTAAATTTTCTATAGAAAGAAAATTTATCGTATATTTTCTAAAGAAAGGAAATTTATCGAAAATTTTCTATAACAAGAAAATTTATCTTAAATTTACTATAGAAAGAAAATTTATCGTAAATTTTTTAAAGAAGGAAAATTTAACCTAGATTTTCTATAGAAAAAAAAATTTATCGTTAACTTTCTTTAGAAAGAAAATTTATCGTAAATTTTCTAAAGAACATTTTTTATAGAAAGAAAATTTATCGAAAATTTTTTAAAGAAAGAAAATTTATCTAAAATTTTCTATAACAAGAAAATTTATCGTAAATTTTCTATAAAAAGAAAATTTATCGAAAATTTTCTATTGAAAGAAAATTTATCGTAAATTTACTGTAGAAAGAAAATTTATCGTAAATATTCTATAGAAAGAAAATTTATCGTAAATTTTCTGTAGAGAAAATTTATCGTAAATTTTCTATAGAGAGAAAATTTATAGAACATTTTCTGTAGAAAGCAAATTTATTTAGAATTTAAAAAAAGATGTATCGTAATTTTTTTATAGAAAGAAAATTTTTCGTAAATATTCTATAGAAAAAAATTTTCTACATAAAAAATTTTTCAATAGAAAGAAAATTTTCTACAGAAAGCTAATTTATTTAGAATTTTATATAGAAAGAAAATTTATCGAAAATTTTCTATAAAAAGAAAATTTATCGAAAATTTTCTATAGATAGAAAAATTATCTTAAATCTTCTATAAAAAGAAATTATATCAAAAATTTAGTATACAAAGAAATTATCGTTAATTTTTTATATAAAAATTTTAAATTTCCTCTAAGAAAATATTTATATTATTCTTACAAATATATTATTTTTCGGCTGAACTTTTTAAAAAAGACCACTAAAGAAATTTATTAGGTCATAGATTTTTATTGCCATTAAAACTGAAAGTTATTATAAAATTGTCATAACACCCGATTAGATCAATATTAAATTGAAAAATTTATTTTATTTTCTTTCTAATCATATTTTTGTTTATGTTTATTTGTACTTAAAAATATTATTATTATTTTTTTATAACATCGATTTTGTTATCAATATAAAAAAATTAAAAATAAAATTTTTTATTTAGAGGTTTATTGCATATACACATACATATGCTACATACATATCATTAAACAAATCTATTTTTTTTTTTTTTTTTTTTTTTTCTTTTATCAAAAACGCTACGTATTTTTATTAATTTTTTTATATATTTTTTTTATTAATAATAAAATGATTTATAGCAATTACGCTTTAATGAGCTGTAACAGAGTAATAGATAGACTGTTTTATTTATATTTATTAAAAACATTTTTATTATGGTTTTTAAAATGAAAAACCATTATTTAAAGTATTTGTTAGATTAATAAATAATAAACCATCAAACAGATTGAAAAAACTAAATAAGAACGCAACAAATTTATGATGAACTTTTAAACTCACACTGGCTGTTAGAAGTCATAAACATATAAAAATGAAAGAAAATGATTTATATTAAATTATTGACCATAATGAAGTGTGAAAGAAATTTGTTTTATTTATTAGTATTATTAGTTAACACTTAGAAATAAATCATGTAGATGTTGTAAAGAAATTTTAATATTTTGAAATTATATAAAGTTGAGTAAGATTTTTTTAATATATTCTTTATAAGATAAAACTTTAAGGCTAATAATATATAATTCATTATTTTTAATATTTTTAGATGGATTAAAATTGTCATTTTTATAAGCTTGAGGTTTTTTAAGATATTTTTGCTTGTATTTTTGAAATCTTTATTCTAACATGGAATCATTTTGGATATATTTATATTAAATATTTCATGAAAAATTTTAAACATATTATGTTCATATTAATATGTTGTAATTTATTTTCAACATAAAGTTTTTTATAGATTACAAAATTTCATAAAGGAGATTTACGATTGAAATTTATCTTTGCACCCGAAAATGTCTAAATGAACAAGAATATATTAAAATATATGTGAGACTAAGTAGCAGTCTAAACAATAGGCGCCGAAAATATTCAAGGTAGATTTAACGGCTAACAAGGTCATAGTAAAAATATTTTGGAATGTTTGCAGCATATTCCATGGGATCGACATTCAAAAGTATGTATTTAATAGATGGTGAATATTATGTAAATATTTTTGAAAGGATAAAAAAAAAAAAAAAAATCAAGTAAATATACGAGATGTATTGTCTTAAAAAATGATCACACAAAAAATAATTGCATTAAATTTTTTAATTAAAATGTTTATTTAATTTCATATTAAATTTAATTAAAAAGTTATTGGATTCAATAATTTTTTAATTTGGTTATACAAAACACATTTAAAAATTAAAAACATATTTTTATACCCACCCACCAAAAAGACTCCATAAAGTATATATTTTCTGGCTCCTGGTTAGATTCTGAGTCGATCTAGCTATGTCCGTCCATCTGTCTGTTGAAAGCAGGATAGTGCTCGAACGGGACAAATTGAAAATGGGCAAAATCGGTTAATAAACAAAAAAGTTATGGGAAAAATACTTGATACTAACATTTTAATGGGATTTATATGGAAGCTATGCTCAATTATGGTCCGATCTTTCTAAAACTCGGCGCACTTATTTAGATTTATATGAAACTTATATGTACCAAATTTCTTTAAAATATTGCTATATTTAAGGGATTTATGATCGTTAGACACTTTTCCGGGAGCACATTTGTATGGGGCTAGGTGAAATAATAGACTGATCATAATCAATTTCAAAAGGCTTCGTTCCCGGACTTTAGGAAACCTGTATGCCAAATTTTATTAATTTTTGTTCAAAATTGCGACCTATAGTTTGATTACAAGGTTTACATGGACGGACAGACGGGCGGACATCGTTAAATCGACTCGGAAAGTAATTCAAAGCCGATTGGTATAAATTAAAGTGGGTCTTAGACCAATATTTTTGGGTGTTACAAACATCAGCACAAACGCATAATACCCACCCCACCTATGGTGGTGCAGGGGATAACAACGCATCCTAGACCAACGATTTTTATTCCTATTGATAGATAATTTTGTCTCTCTTTATTCGATATCCATTTATATATCCGAAATATATCCGTATTTTAATAGATATTTGCTTTCGGCACCACTGTGCCACCTTAAACAAAGTGATAGTTGTGATCAATTATAGACCGATCTTAAAAAATATTTTTTTTTTTGACACAGTGGTGGCGAAAGCAAAAAGTTTTGTAATAAATCTCTATCTCTTAAACTACTAGTCGGATCGAATTGAAATCGTATGGGAGAGGAAAGCTTTGTTGTAAAATTTTTCGTAGTCATTTTAAGATCTTTAATTTTATAATTTTTAACGGCTAGATGAATTGAGATAATTCAAAAAGATTTTAAACATATTTCGGAATATACTGGGATTTTTGGGATATTAAAAAAAGAAAAATTCACTCCTATTTAGAGAAGTAATTTGAGAAAAACCAAAAAAAAAAAAAAAATCAAACTTTCAAAATTCAAGCGTAATTATCTTTATAACTATAAAGGATAGCATAGGTGAGTAACGCTATTTTTCATCTCATGAAAATCTTAACAAAGGCTTTTTCAATCTGTAAAATTGGACTTGATTTGTATAAGTTAAAATTTTTTTGAATTTTTTCATACTAGATGTGATAAAATTCGATACTATTTAATCTATATCTCGTATTATTATGTATTTACTGAAAGCGTAGGTCCTACTCTACAACTCTCTCATATATTTCAATTGTAGCCGTTCTGTAGTTCAGGAGATATAGATTTATTAGCAAAATATTACCCACTATGAGTTGCCAGTTGCTAATATGTACCTAAAACTAGAGCCCACACATTATAAAACTGCGTATCCAGCTTTTCTCCAAGACGTCAAATTTTGACTCAAAATTTTCGAAAATTTCACAACTTTAAAATGAAACAGGTATAACAGGTATAAAATATTTATACAACCAAATATGGAGGACAAATGAAAGCTAAGAATTCCTGCAATATATTAAAAGTTTTTACTTAAATGTTGCAGCATAAAATGTTAAGAAAAAAATCCTTTAAAACTATAATTAAATGGTAAATATAATATTAAGAGGTTAAATTTTCAAAAATATATTTAAATAAAAAATATAATTATATCGCAGAGATTCGCAGTTTTCATTAGACATTTTTATTAGGTCAATATAATATTTGTAAATATATTATTCTTAAAAATCGTGCATTTTGCGAAATTCTGAAGTCTTTTTGAGAGGAAATTTGACATTATGAAGAAAAGGTCGTTACACAGTTTTACCTTGGATGGTCTCTAGTTTTATCTATGTAACGATTTTTTGACGTGCGAGAATAATTGTTGCTTGTTGATATGTAAATATTTGGAAATAAAGTAAAAAGCAACATTTTCAAAGGGATATTTTCTTATGTTTTTTTTTTTTTTTTTTTCACAACCTCGTGTATTTTTCTAAAAATGGAAAAAAGTGAATTTCGAGTGCTCATTAAACATTATTTTTTGCGAAAAAAAAAACCGTCAACCAAATCAAGGAAAAGTTCGATACATACTATGGGGACTCTGCACCATCGATATCAATGGTAAAAAAGTGGTTCACTGACTTTCGTTGTGGTCGCACAAGTACAAATGACCCTGAAAGTTCTGGACGGCCAATTGAGATCAGTACACCCGAAAATGTCGAAAAAATCCACGATATGGTGTTGGCCGACCGAAGAGTAAAAGTGCGTGAGATTGTTGATGCCATAGGCATTTCATATGGCAGTGTGGTTTCGATTTTACATGATCAGCTGGGTTTAAGAAAGTTATCTGCAAGATGGGTGCCGCGTTAGCTCTCAATTGACCATAAACGTAAACGTATGACAACTTCAAAGGATTGTTTGGAGTTGTTTAACCGCAATCCGAATGAGTTTTTGTGGCGTTTTGTAATTGTGGATGAAACATGGATCCATTACTGTACTCCGGAGACCAAGCAGCAGTCAAACAATGGACTTCTCCGGGTGAACCTGCTCCGAAGAAGGCCAAGGTAAGTTTGTCAGCCAATAAGGTGATGACAACAGTTTTTTGGGATGCACGAGGGATAATCCACATCGATTACCTTCAAAAGGGAAAAACAATAAATGGCGAATATTATGCCAACTTATTAGACCGATTTAATGAGGATTTAAAAAGTAAACGACCCCATATGGCCAAGAAAAAAGTTCTTTTTCATCAAAATAATGCACGGGTGTGCAGTCTCAATGGCAAAACTCTCTGAATTGGGCTACGAATTGGTACCTCATACGTCATATTCTCCAGATTTAGCCCCTAGTGACTACTTCCTATTTCCATAACTAAAGAAACGGCTCGGTGGAAAGAGATTCAGCTCCAACGATGAAATTATTGACCAAACAAATGCCTATTTTAAGGACCTCAAAAAATCCTATTATTTGGAAGGGATACAAAAACTGGAGAAACGTTGGACTAAGTGTATTGAGTTAAAGGGAGGCTATGTTGAAAAATAAATTTTTGTTTTGCAAAAAACACTGTATTTCATTCAAAAAGTCACGGACTTATTGATCCGCCCTCGTATAATATGCATAAGTATTTTATATATGTGAAATGACACACGGTGTAATCAATGGCAGGTTACCTTAGGAATAATATTTTAAACTATTTATTTGTAAGTTCTGAGAGGACTATCTCTGATGTCCCATAATTTTAATAAAAACATTATGTAACTGTTTTTTTATAAAGCTGCCGAAGTTTCATTAAAAATGGATAATCATACTATTTTACCCAATATATGAATATATGTACGTTATTTTTTTTTATTAGTTTGTATACCGATAGATATATTTCAAAGGAGTAAAAGTAAAGAAGATCATTGATTTTTAAGGTTTTAGATTGATTTTATTGTCTGTAGAAAATTAACTAGTTTTCACACTATCCAGAATACTTTAGTATAATGTAGCTCACTAAATATGTAAATTTAAATAGAATTATTTTAGGAAACTTTTACTTCCATTAATATTCCAGTTCTTTAAAAAAATATCAATTATAATAGTGTTTATTACCACTTATTTTTATTAATCAGACAGACTGGCTATTTAAAATATTTTTTTATCTATCTGCACACTTAATCAATTTTCATTGTTTTTGGCCAATACTATTTTTATATAATTTAATCAAATAAATTTTATTGGTTTTGTGCAATTTTTTTTTTTTTTTTTTTCTTATTCTAATTTGATTTTTATGCGAGAAACGTGAGTAACCTCTTGTGGTTAAAGCGAATGTAAATTATTTAACTTTGAAATGAAATAAACGTGAATATATTAAATATTTAAGTTATTTAAAATAATTTTTTTTTTTTTTTTTCAGAAGAGAATTAAAGTTAGGTGACGACCAGACAGATAATATAGTATGGCAATTTTATGATTATGACTTAAAAAATAAATTTTAGTGGAGTCTAGTCAAGAGAAATAGTGTTATAAAAAACTATATTAAAAACAAGTTCAAAGAACTTAAAGAAATTTACTGCCTGTTTCTCTATGTCGAACGAAAATTTCGTTTCGAATAAATGTATGGAAAACAACAAATAAATTTAAAATTTTGTTATTGTTTTCAATAAATTTATTCGAAACGAAATTTTCGTTCGACATAGAGAAACAGGCAGTTATTTTTGAAATATAAACAAAACTATTTGTTTTCAAAATTATTTTTTTAAATAAACTCTACTGAGAAAAAATAAGGTCTTTTAAATAATTTATAAAAGATAAAAAAATATAACAATTATTTTTTTAATTGTTTCAATTATTCAAGTGATCAAAAATCAATAAAATAAAACAATTTATGGGCTTACAATTACTTTATTTATTGCTTCAATTAATAAATTAATTGAATATAAAGAAAATTAAATGAAAATTTGAATAATTGAATACACAATTTTTTAATAGGTTGAATTTCAATTAATAAAATAATTGAATATTTATTATTATGAATTGAAATTGGATTTTAAATTTTGAATTTAATTTGTTAGAATACTTAATTTTGAGTTTTTAATTCAATTAAAAATATATATTTTTCAGTATAAAATTCTGATTAATAATTTAATTGAAAATTTTTAGAAGTAATTTTTCTTTGTGCAGAAGTTGTTGATATGTTTCTTTACAGAAAATATATGGTCTATTAAATGATTTATTAAAGATAACACTATTTCAATTACTTTTTTTAATTGTTTCAATTATTCAATTGATCAAAATTCAAATTTTCTAATATTTATTAGTAAAAAAAAAAAACAATTTATCAGCTTCCAATTAATTGTATCAATTAATAAATTAATTAAATAAAAATAAGTGATAATTTGAATAATTCAATATATAATTTTTTAATAGGTTGAATTTTAATTAATAAAATAATTTAATATTTATTATTCGTAATTGTAATTAGATTTTAGAATTTTCTATGTAAAATTTGAATTAAATTTGTTAGAATACTTTCATTTTATGTACTTGATTTAATTATAAATTAAATTTTAAAATTCTGATTAGTAATTTAACTGGAATTTTTTGGAAAATATATTTATTTATTTTTTTTTTTTTTTTTTTTTTTTGTCGTATTATTTCTTTAATTTTGTGAAAGATATTTTGTTTTGCTTCAATAATAATTTTACTTTCGATATCTTAATGTCTTCTTTACAAAACATAATTTTTTTATGTTTTAATTCTTAATGGATTAATTTGTCTCATATTTACCACAACATAAAAAAATATGAAAATATTAAATAATATATTAAAATAAAAAAAAAAAAATACTTGACTACATATTTTTTCTCTTCATTTACTACTTCAGCAGATTATGTTTATCAATTTGGAGAAAGGAAAAAAACACCACAATTCAAAAATCCACAGAAGTCTGAGAAAATGCACTTGTAACATATAAACAGATAACATTATCAACTTTAACCATAAAACCACAAAAAAAAAAAAAAAATATTGCTGCTCTGCATTTAAAAATAGTTCCAAGACCAAGTGTAAAGAAAATAATATAAACCCATTTAAATAAAATCAAATTATTTACATAATAATGAAGCAACATCAAAATCTTTGCCTTTGAATTTGTTTCCAAAACCAAAGACGGGAAGTAAAACTGTGTAATCAAACTACAAGATTAACAAATGAAAATTTTATATGTTAAATAATTTTTAAAAGAAAGAAAGTTTTAGTTCATTGTTTTTTTGAGGAAGTGTTAATAAATTTTGACAAATTACAAAAGAACTACCGTGGAGTTAAAGATAATGCAAAGAAAATATAATAAAAAAATTTTCTAAAAATAATAGAATTGATTTAGTTATCTTTAAACTAAATGATCATTAAAACGGTTCAATTAAACATGCAATATTTTCTTTTTTTCTCAGCCTAAAATTCCCACGTTAGAAAGTGTTAAAACTGAATAATATTTAAATCCAAAAATATTTCAACCTTTAATCTTTTAAAACTTTGTCATATATTTGTTTTTATATAATAAACCTAATTGAAATTGTTTATTTAACATTTGTTATGACAGTTACTATAGACAACTTTAACATAAATATGGGATTTAAAAAGATAATCTTGCTATTGTAATAGTTAATGTTTAAATATTACAAAATAGTAAATTGAATAAATAACAAGAAGTTTATAATAAATGTGATCAGAGATTTTTATTTTTTTAAACTCAGTTTATGATTTTCCTCTTTACAAATGATTTTTAACGAAATATGCAGTTTAAAAAACATTTAGAACTGAGTTAATTATTTCTGTTTTGGATTTATGTTAGCTACACAAATATTTACAATAATTTTTATACACTACACCACCATAGGGGTGGTTGGGGTATAATGCGTTTGTGTTGGTGTTTGTAACGCACGGAAAAAATTATCGTGCGTTACAAAGTTTACAGTATACCGTTCGACTCAGAATCACTTTCTGAGTCGATTTAACGATATCCGTCCGTCCGTCCGTCTGGTCTGCTTTGTGCCAAATTTCATCAAGATCGGTTCATAATTGACCATAGTTCCCATATAAACCCCCATTTCCGAAAATCACTTTAACGTTTATAAATCCTATACGAATGATAGCATCAAGTTAATATTCGACACAAATAAGTTTTATATAAGTATAAACAACATTGCCAAAACTTATGATAATTTACCATAGCTCCCATATAAACCCACTTCCGGGAATCGACCTAAAGGGCATAAAATCATGTAGATGTTAGTATCAATGCATTGTTCTGTATTTGTATAATTTATTTTACATTGCGTAAAAGTGTTGGTCTACAATTAGCCACAGGTCTAATTTTTAGCTCATACAGAATGGTGTAAGGTATCATATGGTCGGTCTTGAACGACTATAGTTTCCCTCTCGTTTTTTACTATTATTTACTAAAGATTATGAATTGCATTTTGTGTACAAATTAAAAGGAAATAATTCTGTAGTAACAAAATTATTTCCTTATAGTAACAAAAAATAATTATTTAAATTAAATTAAAAAATTCAAAACATTTGCAACTCTAATGTGTATTTTTTTGTTATAAAAGTTGCACAAACAAATGATTTGAAACAATGAAAATAACTTTTTTTTATTTTTATTTACTTAATTGTGAATAAAGTCGACATTTATTTTAACAAAATATGGCTCGTTTTAATTTTAAAATTGCATTTTTGTGTTCTTAGATTTTTTGAAATTGTTTTGACAAAACGCTTAAATTTTGTTAAAACTTTTTTCTCTTCGATACTGAAATTTTTTTAATGTCTTCGATACAAAATAATAAATTATGTCGACTTGAAGATATTTTTAATATTTTTTTTTTTTTTTGTTATTTTGTTAAACCAAGTCAGGCAAGTCGTTATCAAAATACACACATACAGTTGGTGTCAATAATAAAGTAGAATAATATTTGCAAAATTTTTAAAAGAAAACAATTTAACTTCATCAAAAACATGTAAATTTTTTAAAAATTTGCCGTTACCTTTGGTTCTTTTGAAAGCGAAACAGAAATTATGAGTTTGTTTACTTATTTATGACACCCGCTGTATGTATGTATGTATTTATTACTTTCCAAAAACGACCACTTACTTAATAACTATTTGGACTCTTTTCTAGTGACCTATTACGCCCATTAACGTTAAATACTCTTTTAAAACGGATCAATTGGATCCGGATCACACAACTCGCTTCACCCTCCCAGCGAAAACTTGGTAATGACATGTAGTTACGGATGTAATTAATTTGTAATGACAACAACATACTGTCTGCATTACATAGAAGTTGTTTAGTAACTAATTATTTATAACCCGAAAGTTATAAATAATAGAAAATAATTATTTATGATGAAACTTTTAAAAATATTAATTTTTATTGATTAAATTAAAAAAATAAAAAAAAAAAATATTTTATATCATTTATAACCTAAAATATAACTAGTTCCTATTGTTATTACTAATCATGACTTCAATAATGCTTTAAAATCAATGCACTGTTTAACAGCTTGGAAGTAATTAGTTATTGTAATGACATCCAAGTAATGTATAGGGTAAGTAGTTGCCTCTAATGTCATCACCGTGTTAAAATAATGAGTTATTCAGCTGATGTGTAAGTAGTGGAGAGCCATTATATTAGCTTCTTAACTCATTACATGGCAACCAAAGTTTTTGCTGGGCTGTTTTAACAATTCCTTTTTGATGACACACAAAATACAGAACATGAATATTTGTATTATACGAGTACAAATTGTTAAAAAGTGGAGCACACATATCCAATTCTAGTAGGCCTGGCCTTTGTGCCAAAATAATTAGACGGTGCACAGTGGGGCCAAATGCAAAATAAATGGTAATAAGTCTAGATCTCTGAAACCACTGAATCGATTTAGATGAAACTAAGAACATCGATAGACGAGGAGTTGGGCTTTCCGGATAACTGGAGCACGGACGGTACTACAGTGGGTCAAAGTTGACCACCTCGAGGGTGGAAAACATATCGGGGTTTAAAACTTTTACAAATATGAACCTATGTTAAATATTTGTAAATTTTTTAATTCTCCTAGGCAAGGCAAAGAAAAAACATGCTTACTGTGCATAGTGGGGCCAAAAGCAAAATAAATGGTAATAAGTCTGGATCTTTGAAACCACTGAAACGATTTAGATGAAACTTGGAACATCGATAGAAGAGGATTTGGGCTTTCAGAATAATGTTAGCTACTGCACCTGCAGTAGCTGCAGCACGGACGCCGCTACAGTAGGCCAAACTTGACCACCTCGAAGATGAAAAACATATCGGGGCTTACAACTTTTACAAATATTAACTGATTTTAAATATTTTAGCATTTTTGAATTTTCCTAAGCAAGGCAAGGAAAAAACATGCTCATTGTGCTAAATTATCTCGTATGGTTTAAAAGATATTTAACTTCAAAAAATAAATTTCTCATTTTTAGAATTGACTTTTTTGCCATTTTGCCCTATAACTTTTAAAATAAAATTTCTAAAATTTTTTTAAAAATATGTTGAAATTCTCTATAATTTTCTAAATTATACTAATAAAAAATTTTTGTTTTTATCTCAATTCGATAACAAGAAAAAATTTTAAAAGTCAAAATTTCAAAACAGGTCTCAGAAATATATTATATATTTAACTTTTTTTAAAAAATTTATTTAAAAAAGTTTAATATTTTTTGACATTTTCTGAAATATGGGACCCCAAGAAAACGTGTAAGTGTAATTTTGAAAAGTTCTGAATGTTCACCCTACATCCAGAATTGATAAATGTAAAAATAAAAAAAAATATATAATTTTACTATATATTTTCAAAGGTCAAAATTTTTATTATTGAAAACATGGGTATTTTCGGCAAATTGCCTCGTGTGACTAAGTTTAACGGTAGGCTGTCATAATTTTTTGGAAAACCTTAAAGAACATATTGCGCTATATAGTTTAATTCACAGATGTACCGAAATCAACAATAATTTTTTTTACGGATTTAAAAATTTCAACTTCTCATCCAAAATTGATAATTTTTGACCACTGCTAGATGTAGGGTGGACGTTCAGAACTTTTCAAAATCACACTTACACGTTTTCTTGAGGTCCCGTCTTTCAAAAAATGCCAAAAAATATTAAATCTTTTTAACTAAATTGTTTAAAAAAATTAAATATATAAAGTTACTTTTTTGGTAAAAAATTTCAATTTTTGATACCTGTTTTGAAATTTTTACTTTGAAATTTTTTTTCTTGTTATCGAATTGAGATAACAAAAATTGTTTTTATTAACATAATTTAGAAAATTATAGAGAATTTCAACATATTAAAAAAAAAAAGAAAAAAATTAGAAATTTTATTTTAATAGTTATGGGGCAAAATCGCAAAAAATCGAGGCCAAAAATTAGAAATTTATTTTTTGAAGTTAAATATCTTTTAAACCATATGAGATAATTTAGCATAGTAAGCATATTTTTTCTTTGTCTTGCTTAGGAGAAAATGTAAAAATATTTAAATTCGGTTAATATTTGTAAAAGTTATAAGCCCCGATATGTTTTTCACCCTCGTGGTGGTCAATTGTGGCCCACTGTAGTGGCGTCCGTGCTGTAGCTGCATACTCTAGCCAAAAATATTCTAAAAGCCTAACTCCTCCTCTATCGATGTTCCAAGTTTCATCTAAATCGGTTCAGTGGTTCCAAAGTTTCAGACTTATTACTATTTATTTAGCCTCACTGCGCATTGTACACTCCTCTACTACGCCTATACCAAATTTCATGCGAATCCAACAATTAGATCAGAAGTTACAGATTTATTTCCAAACATTCTCGATTCTGACCCACTGTGCAATGTAGCAATTATTAAGGTATATTATTTTTTAAAATTACTTTACCTTTACATAATATTTTTTCCGGTTTTTAAATTGATCAAAGTTGTAGTGGGCCGCGCTTCCATTGCAATGTCAAAAGGGGGTCGCAAAGCGAGATCTTGTGAGAACTCCTAGTGTAGAACATAAAAATTAGGAAAGTGGACTTATATTAGATCTGTGGCCAATTGCGGACAAATATTTTTACTAAGTAAATAGAAAAAGGTAAATAAAATACAGAAATACAGAATAACGCATTGATACTAACATCTATATGAATTTCCGCATTTAACCGAGTTTTTCAATATGAAACGCAACTACGTTTTAAAAATGTTCAAGTTCTTATAATATTAAATATTGAAAATATTTATACTAAAATACATTTTATGATATTATTTTATATTAATACAAAATAACATTTTATAAAACGCCCCAATGAATTATATTTAAGGCAAGGTAAATAACTTATTTTTTGTTTGAAAGTCATACCCCAGCAAAAAATGTTTGCTGACTTGGATGCAATATTGCTTACTTAATTGCATAAAGCTTATGAAAATGCAATAGAATAAGTTATTGACGGTGTTCGAAATACACTTTCCCTTACAATAGTGCTCCGGAGAAGCAAAAAAATCACATTCTATTGCTTCTAGGCGGCTCATCTCGAACAAAAATCATGCATTATAAATGCGCTTTAGCAATGCTTATATTATAATTCTTACAATTGCAGAGCAGACTTTTATAAAAAAAACTTACTGAAGCGCATTTATAATGCATGATTTTTGTTCGATATGAGCCGCCTAGAAGCAATAGAATAAGACTTTTTTGCTTCATTTAATTAAATAACCAATATATCGCTTATGTAAGCAATGTTATTGCTTCCAAGTAAGCACCATTTTTTGCTGGGACAAAATTATATATTCATCATTTTTATGCACTTGTACTTGATTTTAATAATAAGCTTACAATATAAGATTAATGTAAGTTTTATTAATTTCCTTTCTATTTAACATTTAATTTTTCATCAGAAAATCATAGAAAATTTTAATTAACCTATAAAATAACGTAGTTTTTCATATTGAAGATGTTTTGACAATTTTGAAGATTTTTTTTCTAAAAATTTGACGATTTTTCACCAATTTTATCTGTTATCTATGCCTTCCTTCATATTTTGCACAATATGTCTTTGCCGATTTTTTCTAGGGAAAGTTATGGTTGAATTTCAAAAGTAAATTTAATTTGTGGTTAAATCAACAATTTTAATTGAAATGTCAAGATTAAGCCCATTTTATTTGGTTTGCAATATTTCAAAACTCTTTAAAAAATAAATAAAAAAAATCGTAATCGGCCTTCACACAGTGGAACCAATTGCAAAATTTTTGGAAATTAATCTCTATCTCCTAAATGATAGGATCGAATAGAAATGTAAAGGAAAGCTGTAGAGGAGGACCTAGGCCTTTAGAAAAACTATCTTTTAGTCACCCTGTAATAATACGAGAGTGTCAAGTTTAACCACCTTGAGTATGTACAAGTTTAAAGAAAATTATAACTCCTACAAACAAAGTCCGATTTCGAAGACTTTTATATTTCTTAAAAGTGATCGGTGAGATAAAAAAAATATTTACTCACCTAAATTATCTTTTACATTTAAAAAGATATTTATGCTTGCATCTAGAATGTTTGATTTTACACCTCGACTTTTTTTTCGGGAATAAAGAAATAACAAAAAATATTCTGTAATTTCTTATACATTCCGAAATAATATGTTGAAAAGATTTTTTAATATCTCAATCCGTCTAGTCCTGAAAAAAAGATAACTTTAGTGAGCAGCGTTGCCAGGAGATGAGAAAAAAAAGGACTAAATTGGACCTTAAAAAAGGTCAGAAAAGGCTAAATGCCTCAATAAGTAAAGCCAGAAAAAAGATAAAATTTTTTATTTTAAAACCAAAATGCTTTTTTTTTTTGGAATTAATTCAGTAACTATTGAACCGTTAAAGATATTTCAATAAAATTTCACATGGTTAGAGTTAAGGTGTTTTCAAGTTGATTTGAAGGAGTACAGGTTCCTAGCAGGTCAGGGGGGAAGTGGGTGGCTCTCCAAAGTTGGCCATTTCGGGTATGTAATTTTTTTGAAAAATCACCAAAAATTCATTTATGATATGACAGAAAAGAAATTTTATACATAGATAGTCCTTGTAAATCCCTACAAAAAATACACTTACATGTGTAGGTATCTCTTTCAGTTTAAGAGATATTCGGTTAGAAATAAATTTTTACCTCATTTTTAGCCTCGTCTTTTTTTTTTAATTTGGCGGGCTTAATATTGCCTCTACAATATTTCTAAAATATCCGCCAGGTTCCTTATAAAATTCTAAATAACACTGCTGTAAAAATCATATAAATATATGAATCCGTTAAAAAGTTATATTAATCTAAAGTTTGGGGTTTTTTCCAAAAAGGTGGCAATATTTATTCACTGATAAAATTTGTTTTTTGTTCTGGGCTTTATAATTTTTCTAATATTTTCAAAAGAAGTCTTAATGCAAATGCGTGTAAAGCAAATCCGGAGGATTTTGAGGCAAAGGTCTGACCACAAGCCCTATCCAAATTTTGTCAATTTTGGAAATTTTTATTATCTTTTTTTATTATGTTCTCAAATCTGAAAGCTGGGATTGATTTAAAATTATTTTTATTTTATAACCATATATGTAAGGTATACACTCAAAAAGTATTTTTGACATAGACCCCTTATAACGACAGGGTGACCATTTCATTTAAAAAAAGTAAATTTTTTTAACACGTTTTATACGGATTGTAATTTTAGGTATTTTAATATAAAAATTGGGGATTCTTTTAATTATTTGATTTTTGGACAAGTTTATACATATTATACTGAAATTTCAATAAAAGGTCACTATTCGTTTAAAATTTATTAATGTTTAAATATTAATTTTATGTTTTGAAAAAACTCCAAAAATGCAAAATTTTTAGTCCTTCAAGAAATTCTGCAATCAAATTACATTCCACAAACTTTTATTTTATAAATTATCAATCTCCATATTTTAATGTTTTCTTAGATACCAAATAATTGTATAAAAAGTTTATATGTTTGCTTCAAACTTAATAGAATCTTGGCATCCTCTAGCCAAATTGTGCTATTTTTCATACATTTATACACAAATGAATGATCTGTTATTGAGATATCTCTAATGGTTCAATAGTTATTGAATTATTTAAAAAAAAAAAAATCGTTTTGGAACCACTGTGCATGGATTCGATTCGAAGTGCAATTTTGGAGGTGACCAACTTTGGAGGTCCACCTCCCGTCCCCCAGACTCGCTAAGAACCTGTCCTTCTCCAAATAAATTGACATACACCTCAGAATTGTCCATATGAAATTTCATTTAAATACATCCAGCAGTTCTAAAGTTACAGAATTATTTCCAAAAAAAATCATTTTGGGACCACTGTGCGACATTAATGGAAAATTTAAGATAAAAATAAATATAATTTAATAATAAAAATAAAGCAAAAGAAATCGAAAAATAATAAAAAAAGTGAATAAAATTAAAGATTTTTTTTATTATTAATCGATTCTGAACATGTCCTCTTGTACCAGTCCTGTGACCTGTCCTATGACCTGTCCAAAAATGCTAAATTTTTAGTCCTTCAAGAAATTCTGCAATCAAATTACATACCACAAACTTTTATTTTATAAATTATCAATCTCCATATTTTAGCGTTTTCTTAGATTGAAAATACTTGTATAAAAAGTATATATGTTTGCTTCAAACTTAATAGAAACTTGGCCTCCTCTAGCTAAATTGTGCTATTTTTCATACATTTATACACAAATGAATGATCTGTTATTGAGATATCTCTAACGGTTCAATAGTTACTGAATTATTTCCAAAAAAAAAAAAAAGCGTTTTGGAACCACTGTGCATGGATTCGATTCGAAGTGCAGCCATCAACATGTCGATTTTTTAAAAAATTTTCATACACGAGGTGACCAACTTTGGAGGTCCACCTCCCGTCCCCCAGACTCGCTAAGAACCTGTACTCCTCCAAATAAATTGACATACAGCTCAGGATTGTCCATATGAAATTTCATTTAAATACATCCAGCAGTTCTAAAGTTACAGAATTATTTCCAAAAAAAATCATTTTGGGACCACTGTGCGACATTAATGGAAAATTTAAGATAAAAATAAATATAATTTAATAATAAAAATAAAGCAAAAGAAATCGAAAAATAATAAAAAAAAGTGAATAAAATTAAAGATTTTTCTCAAAAATTTGTTTATATTAATCGATTCTGAACATGTCCTCTTGTACCAGTCCTGTGACTTGTCCCAAGGAGCTAATTAGCCACCTCCGGAGACAACCCCATGTAAAAGTGACAGGTTCCTTCCATATAAAGTTCCGGAACTGGAACCGGTCACTAGCCCTGAAAACCTGTCAAGTGACTAATTTTGAACCTTTTTTCTTTCCTCTAAGGTTGTCAAGGCTACAAAATTTTGTTGACGTTTCACCTTATATGGGAGGTGGGGGGTAAAATAGGCGAATCACGCCCATTTTGGTTTACAAGTTTGTATCGACCTTCGAACTATCTTTGCAAAATTTCGTTATCGTACATACTTTTGTTTAAGAGATATCAGCAGAAAAGTATGAAATGAAGCTACAACGGACACCCTGTGTTTCTAGTATTTTGCCCATAACTTTTTTGCTTATTAACCGATTTTGCTCATTTTCAATTCCAAACATCTTTTTGATAGTGGGTATAAAAAGTGATCTTGAGTTGCAAATGTTTTAAATACCACCGTAAGAGTGATCTTTAATTTTATCTTTTAAAAATGATTCTTTCGTTGACACCCTTTTTTTAACAAAGTTTATGTTGAGTTTTTTAATACAAATTATTTCAAAACCTTTTGAGCCACAACTACATACATTTTATTAATGTTCAATGTTCTACATAAATTTAACTAATAAAATAACCTTGTTGTTATTTTTATTTTAGATAAAACTCATAATTAAATACGAGTATCTTGACCTGTAATTACTTTTTCGAAATAACCTTTAATAAAACATAACACAACACAAACATACACGAAAAAATGTTATAAAAAAATAACACAGAATAATATTTAATTCTATAAAATAATATGAAAAATATACCTCAACTAATATTAAACTGAGTCACTATTTGAAAAGGGTCACTGGTGCATTAAAATCTTCAGAAAATTTGTTGAAGCTGCAATTGATTTTTTTAATTCAACAAGTAAAATAATTTTTTTTATGACTGCATTTTAAGAGTTTTTTACCCCTTTAACACAAATCGTAAAAAATATAACTAAATTCTATTACGTCTTAAAGTAATTAAATTTGTTAGATGATGTTTTTGAAAAAATAATAATGTTGATCGTAAAAAAAAATAAGAATCAAAACATTGAAAAAATTGAGCTGTGGCACAATTGTGTTCTTTTATTTCTTCTAGGTTTTTGGTCCATTTTAAATTATCAGCTTCCATCTAATTCTTTATAAAGATGCTTAAGAAAAATAATGTTCTTTAGATTTTTTTAAATGTTGCTACAATTCTTTGGTGTTGAATTTTTTATTATGGTTCTCAAAAATAAAAATGATAAGATAAAGAATGTTCTTTATGTGAAATAAAGTTTATATATAAAGAAATTATTAAAAACAAAAATATGTGAAGGAAAAAATATTAAGGTTAAAGTTGAAATATTGTTTATTAAACATAAACCATAAAAATAATAAAATAAAATTAGTAAGAACTTTGACATCTTTATAAATAAATATATTTTTTAAAACGAATATTTTTCATACAATAAAAAAATTTTTTTCAGGTCACCGATAATGTTTTTTATGGTTTGATAATTTCTAGAGTAATACCAGTAGCAAAACGTGAGTGTTTTTAAGCTTCTTTAAAGAATTTCATTTACTACAATTATTCCCACGTGTAGTTCCTTTTACGTTTCATTACATTTTATTCACTAAACTATTTAATAGTTTTATAATAAAAACGATTTTTAAGTAAATTTTTAAATACTTTGAAATCTTAAAAACAATCTCTTTTGAAGAAAAGTTCTTAATTAATCTGTTGCTGATTGTCTCACAGTAAGGTATTTATGCTGACGCAAATGATTTAGTTGTGTATAATTAAAAAATTCTTGAATTCAAGGAAATAATTTCTTTAGTTCTATTAAGAATTTTTTTAATAACCCAACAACTACTTTATTATATCTCTGTTTGAATTTATGTAATAATTTATCAAAAGTCAAAAAAAAAAAAAAAAAAAAAATACAGGTCATTCTCGTGATAGCTTCGTTAACCTAATTAATATTAATTACACAGGGGAACACTGACTTTGCGGCTCGAGATTTCTCAGTTAATTTGGATGTACATATATTATTATAAAGTACTAAGCCACTTTTTTTGAATTAAGTCAAGTTCGCGATTTGTAAAATTAATTAGGTTGCACTATATAATGAGGCATAACTCAAAACGACTTGTCTAATTTTATTAAAAAAAATATCAAAAAATTCCTATTAAATTTATTTTTAAGTCATTCTGTTTAATATGTTTAACAGTTATAGAGATATTAAGACTATTTTGTAAAAAAAAAAAAAAATTTATACCAAATTTTAAAAAAATAAGCTCGGCCGAATCTATATACCCACCATCAACTTTTTCAAATTTTACGTTATATGGGAGATGGGAGGTAAAGTGGACGGACCACGCCTTTTTTTTGTTTCCGAGTTTACATTGGTCCTTGAACTATTTGCACACAATTTCACCTTATATGGGAGGTGGGCGGTAAAGTGGGCGGACCACGTATGAAACGGACACCTTGTGTTTCTAGTTTTTAGCCCATAACTTTTTTATTTATTAACCGATTTTGCCGACTTTCAATACAATATATATCATAAATATTTGTGCCTAATTTCGTCCCCCAAGGTTGACCCGTTCGAGCCCTATCCTGCTTTCAACAGACAGACAGACAGACGGACGGACATAGCTAGATCGACTCAGAATCTAACCAGGACCCAGAAAATATATACTTTGTGGGGCCTTAAATGATTCCTTCGACATGTTACACACGGAATGACAAAATCAATATACCCCCCATCTTTTTGATGGTGGGTATAAAAATAAACAGAGTTCAAAGTTAAATTATAATTTAACGTAATTTGCACTTCTCCTATTTAAGAAGACATTTTAAATTAGGGCGGCACAAAAAAGTTGGTAGCAGATAGTAAATATACAAGGCAAATTCAAACACGTGACTTCATTTAAACAGCTGTTTATTTTTTTAGTACTTCGAACCAGGGATGGAAAATGTCTTGTTATATTTTGTACCAACGATAACAATAAAATGTACTTTTTCAAACCTGAGGGTATCAATTTTTTAATTTTAAAAATTTACATAAAAATTTTATATATTATAAACATATTTGCATAAAATAGTTTTAGTAAAAATATGATTTAAAATTTTGAAATTGCGTCAATAACTTTATTAAGTTCAAAAGACCTTGATTGAATTGAACTTGACATAGAAGAAAAATGTTATATATATAAAATATAAATATAATTTTAGTAGGAAGCGTTCGCTAACGAATGTGAAATTAGTTAATTTTTCTTATGCGAGACTAGACCAGACGATGTGAAAGAAAAGCTCACAATTTTAGCTTTTGTTCTTTCACATCGTCTACTGTGCTTTCATTAAAAAAAAAGTTTATCTTAGTAGATATACATACATGCATTTTTACATCATAAGATTACATTTCCATTTTCAGAATTCATTATTTATGTATTTTTTAAATAATAATGTAAACTCATAAAAGTTACTTTCAAAGTACTGTTGAATTTTTTTAGTATCGGCCTCAAAACCACTGTTATATAAAAACTATTTGAATTTATTTAAATAAAAAATAAATATGATCAGATTGTACCAAATGAGTCGTAGTAGTACCATGAAGTACAATTGTACCATGTTTTCTATCCGTGTTTCGAAACTCCAAACTGGCGCACATGTATAAACGAGAGTAATACAAAATATATACAAATACCAAATGTGATAGAAATGCGTTCTCAGAGCGCCGAGAACTGATATAAGGCCTGCTCACGAAAAAATCCGTGCATGGAAATCTGCTTATAGAGACTAAACCAGTGGGCGAATTTTTTTAAAGTGATATTTTAATTAATGACTGTTATGTTCAAGTTCTAAACATAAGAGAATAAATTACTTCCTGTTGGTTTTTAAGGAAATATCTAATCTTTTCTGGAATTATTCTACTTAAAGGTTTTATTGTGTTTCGTTCACTTTTTAGCTCGAATAAGTCCACTTATTTTTAGACTTCGTTTCATTTTATGCTGAGCTTTTCCTTTAAATTATTTTTTAGAGTCCAATATCTTTCAATTGTACGGAGTTTCGGACATTTTGATGGATTAGCCTCTTTCGGTACGAACTCTTGCAATTTCTTTGTTACTTCTCCATTGTTTTGTTGTTGTAATGAAAAGAATCGAAAACAGGCTAGAAAACAGCGGATACACTGAATTTTATTTTCGTGCACAGTCCTTAAGTACAATTTTTTTTTACCAGCTGAAGTGTCAAAATCCATGTATAAAAAAGATTAATGAACTGCTGCCACCTATTTCATTTCGCCAAGTTAAATACCACATTCTAAGCTAAAACTAAATTAAAATTTTTGTAAAAACTTGGTTTTTGGAGAAGCTATAAAATGGGTGCTGTACTCCTCCAAATCAACTCGAAAGCACCTCAGCTCTGGCCATGTGAAATTTTATTCAGATATCTTTAACGGTTCAGAAGTTACAGAATTATATTTAAAAAATGATTTGGGACCACTGTGCTAAGACGAATTTAATATTGTTACTTGTCACTATATCGCATAGAAATCGGGGAAATATTAAAAATGCATAATATTTAGATATTGACAATTAAAACATGTCAATACAACACAAACCTCGTATGTATTAATATGTTAATAACAACATGTGCTGGTAACAGACCATTTTGTTAAAAATTGCTTGATAAGTATGACTCTTATTTGTAATTTTAAATGGACCATAAGTAACGTATTTAATACTTATAAATATTTCATGAGATATTTTGTAATTATAATAAACTATTTAACCGTAATTAAATAGATTTAATAATTTCATGGTCAATTAACTGATAAAACTAATATCTAAATTAAATTATTTCAAACGTGACAAATCTATATGCATATGTATCTAATTACACAGGTCAACAAAATCGCCAAAAAAAAAATTATATCTGGAATAAGTCTACAATATTATTATTCCTTAGTGTAGAAAGTCAAATAAAAATTTTCCATCATGTCACATTTTTAAACCATTGAGGACCAAAGAAAATTTGTTTCCTTGAGAAGTTTTTAGGTTATACAATTTTCCAAATAATAGGTAGAGGAAATTTTTCACACATGTTTTATAGGCAAGACATGGAGCTACAGAAATATAGTACCAGTAAAGACTCTAACTTCTCACACATAGCCCCTAGAAGTCATTAAAATTGTAAAAATAAAGAATTTCTCAATTAACCCTCATAAAACCATTGAAAAATGAGGGATAAGGAGTGGGTGTATAGGGAAGATTTGTATTTAATATAACTGATACAAGACTGCAGATTTCAAAAATGGTAAAATTTTTAAAATCGCATTGACAGAAAATACGTAGACACCAAAATTTTGAAAAAAAAAAAAAAAAATAAAAATCCAAGTTTAAATAACAAAGCTAACAAAAAATTAGGAAAAAAATATATCTTGAATAATTTTGTTTAATTCTTACTTCTAAGACTAAATATAGTGAAAAAGCAACATGAAACATTTCCATCACATTACACTTTTAACCCATTGATGACCAAATGAAATATGTACCTCTAAGAAATTTTTAGGTTATATAAGTTTCTGGTTAATAGATAGAGTAAATTATGGATCCGTATTTTATAGAGAAGGAACAATAAAACAAAAATGTAGAATATGCCATGTCTCTAGCAAGTCCTCCATTGCACCTAAAAGTCTTTAAAGTTGCTAAAAGCACTGAAAAAATGGGAAAAATATGCGAAGAACAATGGCAACTTTTGCACCAAAATGCTGTTACTGAGAGATTATATCAACGCATATGGAGTCCTACTTTTGTGACAGACTTTTACAGCTTCTTAATATGGGAAAAAATTTATAAATAGTACATTCTTAAATTCTAATTAAAGAAAAAAATATCCATAAAATTTTCAATGAAGTTTAATATAAAAACATTATATATTTTAAAATTGTGACGTCATGGAAATGATTTATTTAACTTTCTATACTATATTTAGTATAAGGAGTTAAAATTAGTTCGAATTATTCGCGATATATTTTTCTTATAATTTTTTGTTAAATCTGTTATTTAAATTTGTATTTTTATTATTTCATACTTTTGATGGATACAGAAATTCTGTCAGTATGATTTTAAAAATTTTATCATTTTTGATATCTATGGTCTTTTGTTTGTTATATGAAATACAAATTTCCCCTCTACACCCACTCCTTACCCCTCATTTGACCATGGTTTGATGAGGTTTTATTGAGAAATTCTTGGATTTTACAACTTTACAGACATCTAGGGCCTATGTATGATTAGTATGAGACTTAAATGGTACAACATTTTTATAGCCCCATGTCTTGGCTATACAACATGACTAACTTATCTGCTCTAGCTATTATTGGGAAAATTTTATAACCCAAAAAGTTATCATGAAACCATATTTTCTTTGGTCCTCAATGGTTTAAAAATGTGACGTGATGGAAAAAAACCGAAATGTTCCTGGTGATTGGGATGACTATACCTACAATATCTGCAACATGATCTTCCAGATACTTTTTTAGTGTTGACCTGTGTTATTATTATTTTCAAATATAAATAATATTCTGAGGAGGTTGTTTTTTTTTTTTTTTTTTTTTTTTTTGAGAACAAAGGTGTTAACAAATATTTTTAAAATCTAAAACACAGAAATTATTTTCTAAAAAAAATTAAAGGAATGAGCTACAATAATTATAACCTAATTAATTAAACTTCATTTCAAATAAATCTTATCTTCCATTAAAATTTTAATGTATTAAAGTAATTGGCAAACAAATAAGAATATAAATCAGTTCTAATATTTCCCCCCTTTAAAAAATTTTATATATAAATATTTTTTAATGACGCCATTTTACATAATAATGAGTTATTTGAACTCTTCAAATTTTATGACTTTAAATTACATCAATGATATTAACCAGTTTTAATTATAGATCCATTAATAATAATAATAATAATAAATAAGAATAATTATTTTGCTTTTAACAACTAATAGTATATAGCAGATAATTTAAGTTTTGCTTTCAACAGTAACAATACGCACAAATACAATTATTTAAATTGGCTTTTAAACTGATCGAATAGCGGCGATCATTAACAGTTAGATATGTAAATAGTAATTTGCACGATTGTTATAAAATAAAATGCATATAGATTTGTATATTACAAAACACTTGTTAATAGTTTTGTTTATTGGAGCTGTAAATTTAATTATAGTGCAAATATCCCTTAGAGTAACGTGACCAGACTGTTTTTGTCAAAAAGCGGGACTCGAACGACTAAAAAGTGGGATTCTAAACAAAATTGTATGTAAAAAGCGGTGCTTAAAAAAGATTTGTAAAAAAAGAGGGATTTTCTTTTTATATCTCAATTAAAAATCTAAATCAGCTTATTAATTCAAATACGGATTGATAAAAAAAAAAAATATTTTTTGAATTTTATAGCAAAAGTTTTTCTTGATTAATTCTTAGACTTGACTACAGATTATATTTTATAGTTTGGAACCAATACTTCTAAATTTCCCACAAAATACCATTACCGAAATAACTCGAAATAGCGTTACCTCTAAAAAACCGTTATCAAAACAATCCGATGTACTGTTACCTTTTTACCTTTTTGAATCGGCTGCCAAAAAGTAAAACACTAATATTCAGTTAAAACAAGTTTTCGTAAGTACTAACTTTAAGTAAATTTAATCGAAAACATTGTTCCAGATATTTCTATAACTTTCTGTTTATACAAAAGTAAAAAAGTATCCTATCCAAGTTCATGTCAAAACATCTTTTTGAAATGGCTCATTTTGGTAAATAAAATTGGTAAAAATTACTTAAATAGCCCCCACACAAATATTCTCACGAAATGACTTTTTAAAATCTATCTCTGAAACGTTTTCCTCCAAAAATTTATATTTTATTCAAACACTCTTAAAATAATTAAAATTTTAAACCTATTTTTAGAAAAAAAATCTAAATTTTTTGGGTCAAAATATATCAGGCTTGAGATTTTTCATTCACTGGTAAAGAACTGAAGATATGTTAAAAAATTTGTAAATATTTTAACAAGCTTAATAATGCGTATCTTTTGGGAGGTCTTTCTACATCAAAGTCACCAAAAAATACACACAAAGTACATTTAAGATTAGTCAGTAGAGAAGATGATAAGAGCACAGTGTGAGATTTTCGCATTCTGAGTGATAAAAAGTCTATATTTTTATACCCACCATCAATAATATGGGGGTGATATTGATTTTGTCATTCCGTGTGTAACATGCCGAAGGAATCATCTAAGACCCCACAAAGTATATATCTTCTGGGTCCTGGTCAGATTCTGAGTCGGTCTAGCTATGTCCGTCCGTCTGTCCGTCTGTTGAAAGCAGGATAGGGCTGGAACGGGACAACGTAGGAGGACGAAATTTAGCTCACCATCAAAAAGAAGGGGGTATATTGATTTTGTCATTCCATGTGTAACATGTCGAAGGAATCATCTAAGACCCCACAAAGTATATATTTTCTGGGTCCTGGTTAGATTCTGAGTAGATCTAGCTATGTCCGTCCGTCTGTTAAAAGCAGGATAATGCGGGAACGGGACAACGTAGGGGGACGAAATTTGGCGCAAATATTTGTCTTATATAAGGTTTGTTTGGGATTGAAAATGGGCAAAATCGGTTAATAAACAAAAAAGTTATGGGCTAAAAACTAAAAACACAGGGTGTCCGTTTTATACTTTTCTGCTGATATTTCTTCAACAAAAGCATCTACGATAACGAAATTTTCTATATATAGTTCGGGGATCGATATAAACTCGGAAACCAAAAATGGGCGTGGTATGCCCACTTTACCGCCCACTTAAACGCCCACCTCCCATATAAGGTGAAAATCAACAAAATTGTGTTCAAATAGTTCAAGGACCAATGTAAACTCGGAAACAAAAAATGGGCGTGGTCCACCCACTTTACTGCCCACTTTACCTTCACATAACGTAAAATTTGAAAAAGTTGATGGTGGGTATTTAGATTCGGCCGGGCCGAATATAACGTTCGCGCTTGTTGTAATTAAGAAAACTATATTGATGAAATTTGGCGCAAACTATTTTCGTAATACTAAGCTGATTTCGTGAAAAAAATGGTTGTGATCGAACATCTGCCACGCCTACTTTTCATATAATTCAATCAAATTTTATTAAGAATATGTGCGTGTGTGTGTATGAGTGTGTGTGTATGTATGAATGTATGTATATATTTTTAAATCTACGATTTGTTCACAAATTTTAATTAATAAAAATTATTCATCAGCATCATCAAAAGATATATTCCGGCTTTTTAACAGTAACACAACTTCAGGTGTTTTTTTTATCTTTTAGTTTTTGGTGGTTTTCGTAAGCTGCAAATTAATGGATCTGATGATAATTTTAATAGTCATGTGCAGATAAAGCCATATCTATTATCATAGCTAAAGCTTGATCGGCGGAGAGGCTCAAGGATTTATTTGAGCTTATTCTACTTTTTTGTATAAGTTTACCTCTTTTTAGGGAAGCAGTTATGAGTTCACCAACTATTGCAGCAGCTGAACATTTTCCTGCTGAACGCATTTGCATTTCAGCTGCCATTAGTACCTAATACGGATTAGCCGTTTGCAGAAGATATATAGCTTTTCTATTTTTTTTATACAACTGAACAATCTTTGAAATTTGTACTAGGCCTTCCGCAACTACTAAATGGAGAAGGAACATTTTTTCCAATAACAAACATTGACAAATCAATCTCTTTTTTCAACCAATTTCTATTAGAGTGTAAAAACCAAGCTTTCATTATATTCGCTAACATCCATTTTGAATTGATTTTATTAATTATTTTGTTTGAAAATAATTTTATTGATTCAATATCAATAATTTCGTTTGATGTTGTACTAACATTTCCAGAAATAAACTCAATAACACTCAAACTTTTCCTCTCCTTTGATGCAAGAAACCAAACATTAAAAATTTCTTGGTGAGAAATACGTTGACACATATTAGTATTGAAATGGTGAATTGGGGCAAAAAAAGTGCAAATTGGGGCAAAATTTTATTACTAATTTTGGAAGACCACCTATCAGCAATTACAAAAGTGCCATTTAGATAACGGGACTTTGTGGGACTTTTTGTCCAATCAAAATTAATATAGAGACAAAAAAATGATAAAAAAGTTGAAGACCGAAAATTCCTCACGATTGTTTCTATGATATGTTTTTTCAAATTATTACTTTCTGTGATAGATAAAACATCAGCCTTTAAAATAAAAAAAATAAAAAAACATTCATAAAAATCCTGCTTAAAACAAAAAAGTTACAAACATTCAAAATTGAACTTCTCGCCAAAAAAATACTTCGCATAATAATTGTCTTCAACTACAGTGTTGTTCAAGGTGCCGGTACTTACTAACGGTTAACATTTTTTAATACTCTTTATATTTTTCAGTTATCTGGAAGGTTCTTATAAGAATTATAATTAGAATAACCAACTTTTTTTCCAAAACTCGAAAAAAAAAATGGGATTTTGATCAGCTAAATAGTTAAATGATTTGTAAAAAATTATCAACTTTCCAATGGAAAAAAATATTTTAAAAATATTTTAAGCGGGGTCGACGATTAAAAAGAGAGATAATCCCTCCAAAAGCGGGATGTTTGGTCACGTTACCTTAGAGGCATAAGTATGACTAAGAGAATTTAAAAAAAAAAATATATATATCTTGAAAAGCTCAGTATTTGTTCATTAGAAATATTTTTTTGGTTTTCAATATTATCTTAATATGTATAATAAAATCAACATTAATTTTTAGAATACCTTTAGACATACCTTTATTTTATTTACCAATAACAAATTACTTGTATATCATAAAATAAGTAAGAGAATCCGGAATTAGTCAAATCTTTTATACCTACCATCTTCAACTTGCTTGTGACACCCTAATTTAGAAAGATGGACGTATTTTTGTTTTCCGATTTTGATTCCTTAATAATTCATACGAAATTTCTTTGCCTAGATTCTTTTGTTAAAGAGTATTAGCAAAAACGACAAAACTTAGTTACGACAGAAACCAATTCAATTGATTTTTTTAAAATTTCTTTGATTTAATATACGAATTTATGTTTGAACAAACATAAATCCGAAGTATCAAACTTCATTCAGAAAAATAATACAATTATAATGTTAATTTCAGAGACCCATCTTACAAGTAGGTATAATTTTCATATTCCTGGTTTGACGTTCTATTATACAAATCATACAGATGGTAAGGCTCATGGTGGAACTGGTATACTTATTAGAACAAGAATTAAACATTATGCTATGGAAGAATTTTCAAAAGACTATATGCAAGCGACAACTATCCGCCTCGAATCTTCGTCAGGAAATTTCACAGTAAGCTCCCCACGCTTCTCAATGACTAAGGAAAAGTTTGAGCACTTTTTTTTAGCACACTAGGAGATTGTTTCCTGGCATGTGGTGATTACAATGCAAAACACACATACTGGGTTTCGTGAATTATGAATCCTAGAGGTAGACAGCTACACAAAGCCCTTGTTGATAAGAAGAATGACATGGATTTTATATCCCCTGGTCAACCAACATACTGGCCTACTGATCTTAGGAAAATTCCTGATCTTATAGATTTTGCCATCATAAAAAAATTAAACCGCAACTCAATGAAAACTGAATTATCACATGATCTGACTTTTGACCATTCGCCCATAATAGTTACCTACTATGCGAAGAATAACGTATATGAAAATCACTCGAAAAATAGTTATTAGTTTTAAAACTAAATGGCTAAAATATAGAAAATACATTAGCAGTCATATTCACTCAGATAGATATAGATACATGCATCAATGACTTCACATCCATTCTAAGTGCCAAATTAATTCAGAAAGTAATAAAAATTGCGAAAAAAAATTAAAACACTTTAGACTAAATAAAAAGTATAACTATTTTTTGATTCCAGCTTTGCGATTTGAGAAATTTAGGCGAAAATTAGAAATTAGTTGGAAAAATAGGTCAAATTTGGGAAACCCTGTCCTCTTGGACCAGTCCTGTGACCTGTCCCAAGGGGCTAATTAGCAGCCTCCAATGACAACCTCATGTAAAAGCGATAGGTTCCTCTCCTATAAAGTTCCGGAACTGGGACCGGTCACTAGCCCTGAGAACCTGTCACGTGACTAGTTTTGAACCGGTTCTCTTTACTCTAAGGTTATTATTAAATTTATCAAAATTTAAATTTTTTATACTAAAAATAGAAAAATAAAACTATTTATAAACTTTCAATAATTTCTCTAATTGTATCAATTAATAAATTAATCAAATATAAATAAAAAACGAGATCTAGTGTTATATTCGGCTGTATTTAATCTTATGTATCCTTACTCCAAGTTAATATACTTTAAAGTTAATGAAACAACAGCACCAAATGAAGACAAAATTAATTTAAATGAAATTAAATAAAAAGAGAAAGAAAGATATAGTCGGTCTTGACCGACTATATCTACACCATAGTTAATGAGCATAGTAATTCAGGAAAGAGACTTATGGCTAATTGTAGACCAACACTTTTTCTAAATGTAAAATAAACAAGAATAAAACTATATTCGGTCAAGACGGACCATATTATACCCTACACCATAGTTAATGAGCATAATAATTCGGGAAAAAGACTTATATTAGACCTGTGACTAATTATAGACCAACACTTTTACTAAATGTAAAATAAAATATACAAATACAGAACAATGCTTTGATACTAACTATGATATTTAGGGCGATTCCCGGAAGTAAGTTGATATGAGAGCTATGGTAAATTATTTTTTAATCGCACACTGTGCATCGGTGGTTGGGCTATTATTAGTTTGTGCTAATGTTTGTAACGCACAGACAAAATATTTCAACACTCACCTTTAAATATACCAATCGATTCTGAATAGCTTTCTGAGTATCTGTCCTCAATTGTTCACAGGTCTAATATAATACCCCCCCCGAATTTTGCTGCATAAATATAATGATTTAGGGTATCTTATGGTCGAGCTTTAACGACTATATCTTTCTTACTTATTTTATCTCTTGTTTTTTACCCTTTTGTTGACGGTACCATGAATTAACCAAATGAAATAAGTTCCAATGAAATAACTCCCAATTAAATTGGTCCCAACAAAAATTAAGAAACTCCCAAATCAAAAAAAAAAAAAAATGAAATAATGAAAAAAGGGGTAAATGAAATAATTCCCAACATTTGGCAGTTTTATAATTATAAAAAATTAAGTACCAAATTTAATAAAATAACTTCCAAATGAAATAAGTCCCAAATGAAAATTATCAAATAAAATAATTAGTAGTTATAGTTTCGGGATTGCAAGAAGTAACACTTAGCGAAGCTACTATTTTAATTACCACAGAGAAAAAAGCCCTTTTGCTAGGTAAAGTTTATCTGAATATCTGGCCTTCGGCCAGACAAATACATCTTCTCAGTAGAATTTAACACTTCCACTCCGCTAAGTAAAGTTTTTCTGCATTTGCCTATATCTATGCAGAAAAATATCACTTAACGAAGCCAGTGTTTAAATACAACAAAGGAGAAAAAGGAAGGGAATTTAATTTTTGTCAAAAATAAAGGGAATTTTTAAAATTTAAAATTTTAAAATTTTTAAAATTATAGACTGATCTTTGTATAATTTGGCACTATCATTTATGTTCATATAAAACTTATTTGTGTCGAATATTAGCTTGATACTAACATTTTAATGGGATTTATGGCCGTTAAAGTGATTTTCGGAAAGGGGTTTATATGGGAGCTATGGTTTATTATAGATCGATCTTTTTAAAAATCGGCACACTTATTTAGACTTATATGAGACTTATATGTGCCAAATTTCATTAAAATATTGCTATATTTAAGGGATTTATGATCGTTAAACCCTTTCCGGGAGGACATTTGTATGGGAGCTAGGTGAAATAATGGACCGATCATAACCAATTTCAATAGGCTTTGTCCCTGGACTATAAGAAGCCTGTGTACCAAATTTCATTAATTTTGGTTCAAAATTGCGACTTGTAGTTTGATTACAAGGTTTACATGGACGGACAGACGGTCAGACGGACGGACGGACATCGTTAAATCGACTCAGAAAGTGATTCTAAGCTGATTGGTATAAATTAAGGTGGGTTTTAGACCAATATTTTTGGGTGTTATAAACATCAGCACAAACGCATAATACCCTCCCCACCTATGGTGGTGTAGGGTATAAAAACTAAAAAAGTCATGATTTAAAAATTGTATTGTCATTGAAGGGAAGTACTTAGTGATGAAAAAGTTATTTTTTTAACCCATGGTTGTCATTGGTAGGATGTTATTCTTTTATACTTCTTGTTCATTGCTTTTGAAAAATTCTGTTTTTGTCCTATTAAATAATAATAAAAATGATTTAAAATTTGTAAAATTTAAATTTTGTTAGAAATAGTTAAATTTTTTCCTGCTAAAAATTTATTTATTTAAAATTTTGTTTGGAAGTAATTATTAAGAATATTTAAAAAAGTTAAAAATAAGCACTTTGTTCAACTTTTGAAGTTGTGAAACTGTTCTTCCAAAGGTTCATCGTTTTTTGTTGGGTTTTAAAGAGGAGGGAAAAATGGAGGGAAATTTTTTTTCTAAAAAAAAGGGAAAAAAGGGAATTTTTCAACTAAAGAGAGGAATTTTTCTTAAATTTTATCTGGCATCACTGCTTGAGCCCGGCCGAAGGCCGTCTATGCCAATGAACTTTCTTATGTCATGCCAGCGGTGCTCAAAACCCACAGACAAGAAATCCGAACTCAATAAAAATTAAAACAAAATTTATTTGAAAGTTATTTCAAAAAATTATATATCTTCCAATCCACTAGGTGTTATTTCATAATGAAATTAAACCTCTTTTGTGTGAAACAAATTTTGGGAGTTATTTCACCTTTTTATTTCACAGTACCTTTGTTGAGTTGTGTTTTTCTATATAGATGTGGTGTCAAATTATCAACAATATGGTATCAAATTTTCGTTTCGTACAATTTATTTACTTTCGAAAGAAATATTAACGCAAATGCTTGTAGTTAAGACAGAAGCGGCTCTGCGCAATGATTTCCCCAGCCCTAACTAAACGTTAGCAATTTTCATGAATTTTTTTTTTTTTTTTTTCAAATTTATTTGTAAAATACTTAAAAAGCAAAGCTAGTATATATGAGGAGCCTAGACTATATACATATATAATTTTTCTTTTTTTTCATATTTCTTAATTAACTACTAATGAACAAATATTACCTTTAATAATAACCTAGTTCATAATTTTGCTATTTTTTCTTTGCAATCAATAAAAATTATTAATCATTTCATTCTTATACAATATATTTGATCGAATTTGTTTAACCTAAATATGAATTTTTTATATATTTTTTTCTAGTTTATAAACATGTGCTAATAATACCTGTTTTCTAAATATTAAGAATAATTTCATATTATAGTTGTACTGACATTGAACTTAAATAAAATTAATTGTAATAATAAAATATTGTTAAGTGTTGTTTATTACATTTGTCGCTTTTTTATAATTAAAAAATTTAATTTTATCTTATCTATAGCCATAAATTTTTTGTTAAAATATTTTAATATTAAGTTTGCCATTGTTGTTTTTTAAACATTTTGCATATTTTATTCAAAGTAACACTACAAATAAGTATTTAATTATTATTCTTTTGTAATTTAATTGATTTGTACGTAATCATTTAATTAATAATTTATTGTATTGACAATTATTAATTACGAATGTAAATAAAATTTATAAAAATTAAAATTAAGTTATAATAAGTTTGTGAAAGGAAGTCCGTTTAAAGATTTTGTTTAATGAAGATTTATGAAAAAAAAGACAATTATTTTTATAAACAAATTTACATATAAATTTAATTGATTAAAAACAAGTTTGAAAAAAATTTCCTTGATTTTTAAATAAACCTAAAGAATTTATAAAAGGTTTAAAAAAAGGCATTAACTTTTTAGATTTGCTTTAAATATGATTTATTTATTAAACATTTTTTATTAAGTCCAGACAATTTTTTATAGCAATAAAGGTTTAGGTCATTATTTTTTCTTAAAAGCAAATCATCTGCAATTTGTTTTTTTTTTTTTTATATCTCACACCTATAAAATCTAACACTAAAAAATTTAATTTAATAATTGTTTAAGTGAAAAAGCAATAAAAAAAATTCTAAACAAATAGAAACTTATTTTAAACAAAATTCATGGTTATATACATTATACTCTAGAGTGTGATCTGAACAAATAAATCAATTTTAAGTTTTTAATTTTTGTGTTAACAAATAAATAGTGAAATGTACCCATTACATTTTGTTCTTTTATTTGTTTATCCATTAATAAGTTAATAAGCTGGAATCGGTAAATAACAATTATCTTATTTAATTAGCAAAGGCAAATAATTATTTTTTACAGCTTTGTTTAAGTGCTAATATTTATTATATTAAAGCAAAAGATCCCTCGATCATACATATATTGATCACTTAAATACAGAATTTCTTAACTATTTATTGGGAGTTTATGTTATAAGCAAAAAACTTTTTTTAAGTTGTAAAGTCGTGAAACAAATATTTAGTTGTTATACCCTACACCACCATAGGTGGTTGGGGTATTATGCGTTTGTGCTGATGCTTGTGACGCATAGAAAAAGTTATCTAACACCCATCTTAAAGCATACCAATTGACTTAGAATCACTTTAAATTGATCTAACAATGTCCGTCCGTCTGTCTGGCTGCCTGTCCATGTTAACCTTGTGCACAAATTACAGGTCGCAATTTTGAAAATAATTCCATGAAATTTGGCACGTGGGACTTTTATGATACAAGGACGAAGGATATTGAAATTGGTTGTGATCGGTTCATTATTTCACCTAGCCCCATACAAATGTGCCCCCGGAATAGAGTTTCAACACTCAAAAATGGCTTTAAAATAAGAATATTTTAACAAAATTCAGTCCATAATTTACCATAGCTGCAATATAAACACAATGGTGTAGGGTATCATATAGTCGGTCTTGACCGAAAGTTTGGATAAACTTAAAAAAAATATATTGTCCATAGAGTGATTCCAAGTCAAAACGGACAGGTATCGGACTTGACAACTTCGATGTCTATGAAATTCACTACAGATATTGGCAATTGGAAGTGCTTCTCAAATCACAAAGTTTTAGACTCATGCTTAAAACCCTTTTCGGTCAAAAAGTATGACGTTTAAAAAAACGAGAAAAAGCTAAAAACTTTACAAGAGTGTACATGTTTACTTGCTAATAACTTCTAAACTATACATGGTAGATATCTGGTTTTAGTTTCATATTAAAGGCAAATATATTACCTATAAACTAGGGTGATCGACGCGGTTTTCCAACCGGTTTTAAAACCGGTTTTTTCAGTCAATGTGCTGTCGGTTTTTTCAAGATGCTCATTTTTTGAATGTCGAATAGACCGGTTTTTTAAAACACAAAAAACCGGTTTAAAAAATAGCATTTTATTTCAGAAAACATGTACTAAATAGTGATATTTGAGTCGAAATTTAGGAATAATTTTATAAATATTCATAAAGACTGATTTCTTATGTTTTAAAAATATAGTTTAAGTCTAAATTGGAATTTATTCTGTAATATTAAACAAATAAATAATTAATAATTATCCTGTATGAATTTTTTAATCTATTGTAATATCTGTAATATTTTTACACCCAATTTAATTTTTTTATCCAAAATTTCCTTTATTTTTTAAAGGTGTTGTGTTAAAAAAGTTTCAATTGAGACCGGCTTCCATATTAAGCCATGGATTCTGTTTATGCTAACTAAAATTTAGATGATTTTTTTCAACAATTTTGAAACATAATTATCTTCTAGTCATCTAGATATATAATTTGCTTAGCATTTTTTCTTTTTCCAGAGCTTTCTGAAAATTAAAATTTGATTTAATTATAAAACTTTTCGTCCAACAAATCCTAATGGAGCCATATTTTGAAATTTTTACCAGGGAGCAGATATAAGTGGATTTATGTGTCTTTTTCTAAGAATTTTTTCTCTTTCCAGAGCTTTCTAAAGCTCCCAGAATAAATTCTAACGGCTTCAAATAATTGTCTTCGATTAGGGAGAGGAAGGTGTCTAAATGTTGTTCATATTTTTTTTTTCTTTTAATTTTCGGATTTGTTTGTGCACTTTTTCATTATTATATTATTTTTCCTGACATTGTCAGGCTTTTACGCTTGTATTTAATAAATTTTAACTTGATTATAAGAATTATTGATTTTTTTAAAGAAATGTAGTCTTTTGATATAAATATTAACTTCTGCAAAAAACCGGTTAACCGGTTTTTTCTCAATTTCAAAAACTGCAACCGGTTTTTTTTAAATACCAACTATTCGAACTATTCGAAAACCGGTTTCTCAAAAAAGTCGAATAATCGATCACCCTGCTATAAACCGATATTTATAAAATTTTTTTATATCAAAAGTTCAAATACTTTTTTTTGAGATATTCAGCTTTGATCTTTAATTATTGATTTTGACATTTGAACTTTAGAAGCAATTAAATTTTATACACGTCATTTTAAAGTCAATATCTCTTTCTATTAAATGAAATAAAAATTAGTATTTTGCAATGTATAATTTAGAAGTTATGAGCAATAAATTCGGCAAAATTCAATAGTTTTTTAATTTTCAAACGTTATATTTTTGGACCGGAAAGGGTCTTCAGCTTGAAAGTTTGTAATTTGAGCAACACTAACAATAGGTAATAACTGTAATGAATTTTATTGAAATCGGAAATATCAAATCCGAAAATGCCTGTTTTTTTGTCCGTTTTGATATGGAATTAATCCATACAAAAGAAGAGAAAATGCCATATTAATTATTACTTCAAAAAGAGGTGAAAATAAATATTTTTTTAGTAGAAAAAAGGGTCAGGAATTTCTAAAAAAAAATATATATACAGTGATAGTTCCCATAGGTGGACAGCGATCGTCACGCTGATTTTGTCCGTTAACGGGAGATGTTCGTCTATGGGATATGGTAAATAATAATTTTTTTTTAATAAGGGGTAATTCAGCACTATATCTTTTTATTTCAAAATTTAAGACTGATTTCTCTTCTTTAAAAATGACATCAATATTGACAAATGTCAAAAGATCGTGAGTAACATTAGCTAAAAAACATTAAACAATCGTAAAATTTATTCCATTTAAGAGAAATTTTATATGAAAGTTCTTTTATGATTTAACTATTTTTGCATTAAGGAAGCATTTGAAAAATTTTATTTAAAGCTTTTTCCCAACAAACCAAGAAACGATACGGTATCATTAATGATATGATAATTTTAAAATTATATGATAAAATATCGAAATTATTTTTTCCTTAGAAAAAAACTTCAAACATTTTCAGGAAAATAAAAATAAATTGAAAATATTTGTAGAAGAATATTTTATGTTATGCATTATATGGAAATTATATTTTTACATCAAAATTTAGTGGACTCGCAAAAAATAAAAGAGGATAAGATAAAGAAACCAATATAAGCTTGGATTTAAAAAAGAATTGTTTTCGGATTACAAAAGTTTTGTATTGCAAGTAAAATAATTTAGAGCAGGATGAACTTTAGTTTTATATGGTTATTTTATTAATGTTTATAAAATATTTAGAATAGTATATATTCATCCAATCTTAGCAGATATATGTGTATATATTCTTCAATATATTGCTTAATTATCGCGCTGCTTAAATTTAATAATATCATTACTAATATCGTTATTTTCAAAAACTATGATATCATTTTCGAGTGTACCTTTTAGAAAGCAACCTATATCATTTTAGAATTGTAAATGATACCATACTCGGGCTTCTTCATCACTAAAACGATATCGTTATGATATCATAACGATATCATTTGGTTTGTTGGGTTAAAGCAAAAAACTAAAAATTTTGGTTTATTTATTTTTTTTTTTTTTTTTTTTGCGGCAAACAACGTTTTGCATTTGTATTTAGACATTATTTGCAATAATAAGAAGGAAATGGGGAAAAGTGGAAAATCTCACTTGGAATTTTTGTTTGTGATTGGGCTGTATGATTTTATGAAATTTATGGCTTTGTTTGAAAGTTACATGATTACAGTTCACTTCTCTCTTCGTTTTTATTCCATTTTCTTAAAATTACTTTCTAAATTTAGTAATTTTTCTTAAGCGAATAACTCTCTTAACTGGCTAAGGGTCAGACTTCTTTTAACAACACTTTTACTAAAGATTTCTCCAGGAAATTTTAAAAATAATGAGAAGCATGTGAGGTTAAGTTTGATGTGTGTTGATGTTACTCAATTTAAAAACGACAAGATTAACTTCGGGAAAATTATGAAAGTTGCCTGCCCTTAATCATAAGCAGCACCCAACTACATTTTTGTATGACTGACGACAATGTCGCTCTGCTTGTTGTGCAGAATTTCTATGCCCTTTGTTCAAAAAAGTTCTCAAGATTTGTAAGAATAATTCGCCATTGTGTTATACGACAAATCATTGACCCATCATCGAGACTTAGATAAATAGTACAACATCTGTTTTTAAAGATCAAGTTTTCATTTTCTCTTTTCTAGTATGAAGAATTTTTAATCAAGTGTAAAAGACAAAGTTAAATCAAAAAACTTGATTTACTTCAAAACAGCAAAAAGTTAAGTAAAAAGCGTATAGTAAACTAAGGAATGCGTTTGAAAAAATCTTTACATATATAAAATTCAATAATTTTGAAACGATTAGAGTTTTGGCTTTTTTATATTAAATTGATATTACATTACAGTTCACAGAAAAGTATAATTTTTATTATTCTTACCATTACTTATGAACTCGTGGACCTTTTTTGATAAGCCTTCCATTAGAGAATTGATAGTTGTTTCAGTCACTTTTTTGGAACAATTTGCCCATCTTTTCTTAAAGTCTTCGATATTTTGGGACACATTTTTTTGATTTTTAATATCTCTCCACTGGTCTTAGCTGCTGATTAGTGTATTCTACATTTTTTGCAGCATTACTATCTGGAACATGTTATGCTATGTTTTCAAGCATGCATTGGCTTTTTCGAACCAAATATTCAGAGCACTGAGCTAACCGGGTTGCTTTTTTAACAGATGTGTTTGAAGCTCTTTTCAATATGTTTTCAATTTTCTTCGACTTTCCAATATCATGGGAGCCATTGTAACATTACTATTTTATATACTTGTAGATTCAATATTATAGAAAATTCGAAAGGTACCATTCAAAGAATGAAAAAGTATCACAAAGTCCCCCTTGTAAATTTTTACCCAAATAGAACCGTGTGTCTTAATTTCAAGATTTTAGGTTTAATATTATAGAAAATTCAAAAGGTACCATTAGAAAAACGAAAAAGTACCAAAAACATCTTTCATATTTACTCTCATTAAGTTCGTAGTATACGAAATAGGGAAAGTATCATTAAAAAAACAATAACTCCGACTTCTTTTCTTGTTACCATTAAAGGGAAAATCTAACCATTAAGCACCATTTTTCTTTTTAACTCGAACTTGCTAACTAACTTTTTCACCGGTAAGTTTTGTTATTGATTTTCAAAATACGCACTGTGATTACATTTTCATTTCATGATTCGAACGATAATCTGCCTTAAGAAAATTTATGTTTTTTAGAAAAAGTACCAAACTATTTACTCGAATTTAATCCTATCTATGTGCCTGTACCCGAGTTCCAAATAACGTTCCATTAGTTTATTTTTGCTAAATGAACCAACCAAACCTTCAAATTTAATCAAAATAGACTCAATGAGTTTGAATAAAATGTAATTATCCCCTTTTCTGGTACTTTTGTTTCTCCCATGGATATAACAAAAATTGCATTTCAATGAATTTAAAAATTTTGGGGAGATCCCATAATTAAATATGTATAAATATGCATATGTATGTATGTATATGTCAACAAATAAAAAAAAAGTTCTCTTAAAAAAGTACCAAAAGTCAGTATGATTTTTACTCCTTAAACTTTTGAATTTCTAAAAAGTACCAAATTTTTATTTATTATTTTTCGATAAGTTATGCATATAATATACATTTCATTTCTATATTTAGTGGTGTAAGAGATACATAGGGTGCCAAAGAAGTACCAAACTACAGTTTTTAACAATTTTCTCCCTAAAAGGGCTTAATTTCAAAATAGTACCAGAATCGTGTCCGCTTATTTTTATACCCTACAGCACCATAGGTGGTGATTGGGGTATTATGAGTTTGTACAGATGTTTGTAACGCACGGAAAAAATCATCGGACTCACTCCTTACAGTATACCGTTCGACTCCTGAGTTCATTTAACGATGTCCGTCCGTCCGTCTGGCTGGCTGGCTGTCCATATAAACCTTGTGAACAAAGTACATCTCGCAATTTTAAAGATATCTTGATGAATAGTAGCACGAATAGTTATTTTGGCACAGGGACGAAGCCTATTGAAATTGGTGATGATCGGTCCATTATTTCAACTAGCCCCCATACAAAAGCCCTCCCAGAATAGGGCTTAACGCTAATAAATACCTTTAATATAATTTAATGAAATTTGACACAGAGAAGTTTTATATTACTTTTATTCTGTGTGCCAAATTCTGTAAGGATCGGTCTATAACTGACCATAGCTCCCATATAAACCTCTCTTCCGAAAATCACTTTAACGTGTATAAGTTCCATACAAAGTACAGAATCATACAGTACCAACTTTTATGAGAATCGGTCCATAATTTTCCATAGTTCGCATATAGTTCATAGTATCAACGCATTATATTTTATTTTACACTTAGTAAAAGCATTGGTCCACAATTGGTCAAAGGTCCAATATAAGCCCTTCTTGAATTTTTCTACTCATACACAATGGTGTAGGGTATCATATGGTCGGGCAAGACCAACTATCACTTTTTTTCTCGTTTATTTTACATTTAGTAAAACTGTTGGTATATATTTGACCACATGTCTAATATAAGTCCACTTCCCGAATTTTTATGCTCATAAGCAATGGTGTAGGGTATCATATGGTCGGTCTTGACCGACTATATCTTTCTGTCTCGCTTAAATGTATATCGATGGATATTTAATAATATTTGTATCTAATTTAGTTTAGGAGATATAAGGTTACCGAATTTACCCTTTTTTACCACCTTAACATTCGAATTTCCAAAAGTACCGCCTTAGTGAATCTTAGTGGACATATCCGCCCTTTTAAAAATTAAATAATGAAATTGCTTCTACAACTTTTTAAGACTTTTACAGTAATACTCTTGTATATATGCGAAAACTATTAGTTTCTTTGTATGGGGGCTACCTCTCCTCCTGGACCTATCATTGCCCTACCAGGATTTCTTTGTAAAATACAAATTTTCTTTGTCATTTATTGCATTCGTGTTTCTTCACATGGTACCACCAAGTTCTTTTTAGCTTCATTAACTGGCCAATAATTCCACTATTAAACATTACTGCTTAAAGGTCAAACTTGAAGGTTACAAAGGCTGCATTTATAAAATTAGTAATGGTAGGGCAGCCGGACTTTAGGTTATATTTTTATTACACATTATTGACTTTGATGTGTAAAACCTTAAAGCTCTTCCCGGTATTAATTCTGTTTTACAAAATGTAAAAAAAAATTTACATGATGGAAAAAAAAAAACTTGTTAAATAAAGTATTTAAATGCAACAAATCTGTACAACAAACATTTTTATTTTGATAAGCTTAAAAACAAAATATGTATTACAAAAATCTGATAAGAGATATATGAATTTTTGAGTTGCATTGATTTTTATTTTCATGTTTTTTCATTATAATTCTTGTAGTTGTTGTTAGTGTAGTAAATATATAGATTTTGCTGTTAACCAAACCAAACTACCATGCGAACTTATAAGGCAATTAACATCTCTTTTTTTTTCAATGTGGTTCGGATTTGGCTGTAACCCAGCAACAAAAACTACAACAGCAACAATACTTAAATGTATGTTAACAGCAATAACGCTTCAAACTAACAAGATAAAACCAATAACAGCAACAACATCGGAGAAAAAAAAAAAACAAAAACATCATCATGTACAATTGTAATGTAGGTCATATAAAATGAATGAATAAATGAACGAAAAATGAAAAGTAAAGGGTGTGACCAAAAGTTAGTGGAGATGAATATTTGAAAAAATAAGAAGAAAATTTCAAAATATATTGGTGTCGCTTATATGATAAAAGTAAGTGTTAAAGCGATGATATTAAACTAGTTATAAATAAAAAATAAAAAAAAAAAATACTTAGTTAAAAACAAATTTCATATATTTTATTAGTTGACCTATGACCTTGAACTTTAAAAGTTCCTTATTTCATTTCAATTTTATACATTTATTCCTTAAAGTTTTTACTCACATTTTAATCTTTTTAATTCTGTTAAATGTCTAATTAAATCTTTCAAAAATCTTACAACTCTTTCAATATCACCCTTTAAAAATAAGCGAAACTAAAAAAACTATTTCATTAATTCTTTTTTTTTCAAAAAATGTTACAGCCACTAAAAACTGGTTTTATTAACTTTCAGTTTCAATTTTAATCTAAATCAAAGTTTTTGGGATTTATATTTTTTAATTTTAAGGTTTTAAAATTTTAGTAAAGATTATTGCACCTAAATATCAAACAAACCCAAAAACAGACCACAAACAAGTTGAGGTTTTTTTGAACATAAATAATCTCCGATAAACCAATTTTTTTTTTAGACAGAGGAGATTAACACACAATCAAGTGTTAAAGAGCTTTATCTACAACAACAACATTAATAATATGAACAACAAATGTAATAAATATAACAATAGAAATTCGTATTAAACTAAAGGTGCGTTTAGAGTTTTAATTTTATTTTCTTTTAAATCTGATGATGCTGCTGATGATGATGTCGAAGAAAATTTATTATCATTAAATTAAATTTTTTGAATCTATTATTAGCATTATTACTTGTATTGTTTCACAATTTGTTAATTGTACACAGGGAGAAAAAAGTGATAGTAAATGGATCGCGGTGGGAAATATATATTCAGGGACTTGGGATTAAAGTTATCGGTAAAACTTATATAAATAAGTAAATAATTATAACCTCTTCTGGGATATTTTCTAAAAAAAAAAAAAAAAAAAAAACGAGAAAAGAAGTCCATATGATACCCTACACTATTGCATATGAGCATACAAATTCGGGAAGGGGATTTATATTAGACCTGAGACCAATTGTAGACCAACACTTTTACTAAATGTAAAATAAAATATACAAAATGAGTTAATAATAACATCTGGATAATTTTATGCACTACAGGGCGATTCCCGGAAGTGGGTTTATATTGGAGATTTGGTAAATTGTGGACCGATTCTCATAAAATTTGGAACTATTGTTTCTACTTATATAAAACTTATTTGTGTCGAATATTAAATTGATACTATTATTCGTATGGGATTTATGCACGTTAATGTAATTTCCGGAAGAGAGGTTCATATGGGAGCTGTGGTCAATTATTAGCCGATCTTGATGAAATTTGGCACTAAAATCAACACTTATACAAAACTTCTTTGTGCTGAATTTCATTAAAATATTTTTATATTTATATATAATTGGCCATAATATATTTATATTATGGCCACTAAACCCCTATTCCGGGAGGACATTATTATGGGGGCTAGGTGAAATAATGGACCGATCATAACCAATTTCAATAGGCTTCGTCCCTGTGTCAAAATAACTCCTGCCAAATTTCATCAAGATACTCGTTTCTTTAAAATTTCGATCTGTACTTTGTTCACAAGGTTTACATGGAAAGACAGACGGCCAGCCAGACGGACGGACATCATTAAATCGACTCAGAAAGTGCTTTCGAGTCGAACGGTATACTTTAAGGTGGCGTTTGTGCTAATGTTTGTAACGCATAGAAAAAATTATCGGACTCCCACCTTAAAGTATACCGTTCGACTCAGAATCACTTTCTGCGTCGATTTAACGTGCGTCTGGCTGTCTGTTCATGTAAACTTTGTGAACAAAGTACAGGTCGCAATTTTAAAGATATCTTGATGAAATTTGGCACGAATAATTATTTTAACACAAGGACGAAGCCTATTTAAATTGGTTATGATCGGTTCACTATTTCACCTAACCCCCATATTTATTTTATATTTAGTAAAAGTGTTTGTCTACAAATGGCCACAGGTCTAATTTTTAGCTCATACACAATGGTGTAGGGTATAATATGGTCGGTCTTGAGCGACTATAGTTTCTCTCTCGTTTGAAATAACTTTTACTGCAATTATGTTAACAACACTTGTTGGAGTAGCACAACAAAAATTCAAGAGCTGTAACAGTTCCATGTGGTACCGGCAAGCACTCAAAATAAAAAAAAAAATAATAAAAAAAAGTGTTTGCAATTAACAAGTTTTTTCTGATTGCTGTATTCGAGGCTTTTAGCACATGTGTCCAATTCTATAAAAAAAACGCTATAAAAACTTGTACAAAAAAGACCGACATGGATTTATTTATCGTGCCATTAACCAGTGTCAAATTGTGTCGTTCAAAAGTCGTGGAACCAAAATTTTAAAATTTTGCAGTTTTTATACCCACCATTAAAAAGATGGGTAGTATATTGATTTTGTCATTCCGTGTATAGCATGTCGAAGGCATCATTTAAGACCCCACAAAGTATATATTTTCAGGGTCCTGGTTAGATTCTGAGTCGATCCAGCTATGTCCGTCCGTCTGTCTGTCTGTCTGTCTGTTGAAAGCAGGATAGGGCTCGAACGGGACAACGTAGGGGGACCAAATTTGGCACAAATATTTATCTTATATAGGTTTGTTTGGTATTGAAAATGGGCAAAATCGGTTAATAAATAAAAAAGTTATGAGCTAAAAATTAGAAACACAGGGTGTCCCTTTCATACTTTTCTGTTGATATTTCTGAAACAAAAGCATGTACGACATCGAAATTTTGCACAGATAGTTCGAGGATCGATATAAACTTGGAAACAAAAAAAATGAGTGTGGTCCGCCCACTTCTCATATAAGGAGAAACACCAACGAAATTTTGTACAAGTAGTTCACGGACCAATATAAACTCGGAAACAAAAAAACCTCCATAACACTGAGGTCGTTAACTAAAAGTCATTTACAGATCTGTGTTCCACTAGAGCCAGGTAATATTGGTACTAAGTAGCATTGATGTGCCATTACCAATTTTTCTAAATTTTGTTGAACCCCAAAAGTTAACAAGTTCGAAGAGTTGCCCATATATATCGTAAACAAATGAGAACAACAAAAATATAAAAAATAAGGAATAAGTTTTTAAATAAAAAATATTATTATACTTCTTGAGGCATTTAGACTTTTCTGACCTTTTCTATAGTTCTATTTAACCTCTTTTTTTCTCACATCCTGGCAACACTGATTAAAACAAAAGGTTATATATTAAAAAAACATATGCACATCAATTTACCTTTTTTTAAAAAAAAAAAAAAGTACCAAACTATACCAAAATAAAACAATAACAAGTAGAACTAAAATAATACTAACATAAAAAAGTATTTCAGAAGAAGTTCCAATTTGCGAAAAAAAATTGAAAAAGTGAAGAATTGGGAGCTTTGCTCTATGAAATACTCATGCTAAATACAAAAAACGCTTACGTAAATGTAAAGTAAAGTAGATCCACTATTATAAATCAAAGCCCAGCAATTAATTAAATTCAAATATAAAGTTAGTTAATAATTTTATTAAAAAATAATTTGAAATATGTTTTTCTGTGTATAAAAATGAAACTGTGTTTGTTTGGGCTTTATAGACACCTAAACCACTGGACCGATTTTCTTTAAATTTTCACAGTATCATTTTGTAATACCCGAAAGTAAAATAGGCTACTTTATTTTTTCAATAGGAGCAGGAGGAATGGTAGGCCCGATATTATTATCACATATCTTCAGAACTATTACAGATAAAATCCTGAGATTTCGTTTTATTATAAATCGACATAATTGATATGAAAATGGGTCTGGTAGGCTTAGGGGAAGTGATATACCCCATACAAAGAAAATACTAATTACCAGATAACTTAAATAGTGTTAAAGCAAAAGTCTTAACATTTTGCGGGAATATCTTTCTCGTCAATCACCAAATTTAAAATGAGAACGGAACGGATAGGACCAGGGGAAATGATAGCCCCCAATCAATGAAAATATTAAATATCGTATGTCTAAACTATTACAGCAAAAGTTTTAACATTTTGTTAGAATAACTTTCTCAAAAAACTCCATAAGTACAGATGCAAATTGGATGGGTAGGATAAGGGGAAATGGTACTCCCCATACATAGCAAATATTTTTAGTGGTATATCTAAAGAACTATTATGATAAGAGCCCTCAAATTTTGGGGGAACTGTTTTCTTAACATGTTTTATACATGAAAAAAAGAGCATAGTTAGGGCCGGGGGAAGTGGTACACCCCATACAAAGTAAATACTAATTATTCGACCTATTGCAGCAAAAGTGAGAATATTTTATAAAATTCCATATTTGAGATGAAAATAGGACGGATAGGACCTGGGGCAATGGTACCCTCCATAGAAAGGAAATATTATAAATAGTATATCAAAATAACTTTTACTGCAGGAGCTCTAAAATTTTGTGAGAACTATTTTCTTTTAAAATTTTAAAAATTTTTATAGAAAAAAATTGTATTTAAAATTTTAAAGAGATAGGTCGAGGGGGATTAGTAGTCAAATATAAACTAAGTGTCTAATATGGCATCAAAATGTGTAATTACCCTAAAGAGAACCGGTTCAAAACTAGTCACGTGACAAGTTCTCAGGGCTAGTGACCGGTCCCAGTTCCGGAACTTTATATGAGAAGAACCTGTCACTTTTACATGGGGTTGTCATTGGAGGTGGCTAATTAGCCCCTTGGGACAGGTCACAGGATAGGTCCTAGGACAGGTCAAAGAGGACAGGTTCAGTAACGATTATTGTAATAAAAATTTTATAAAAATTCGGTGTAATTGTTTACTTTTTAAACATTATTTTTATTATTATCTGTATTAAATTATGTTTATTTTAATTTTATAATTTTTCGTTAATGTCGATGGCGGCACCCCGGCTCGAACCCATGTTCATCTGACGTATGTTATGTTTTATAGTCTTCAATGCTTACCACTCAGCCACTGATTGTTATTGCGCACGAATTGCTAATTGCGCACTTAACGAGCATGTTAATAGTGAGTGTGTTTGTGTCAACTGGTTCTCAATTGGAACTTTGGTGACGAGTTGGGTGTCAATTGGTACTCAACTGGTACAGAGAAACCGGTCCATTACTGCAATTACCACAAATTTCCCGCAGGGAAGCTAGTTAATTATATAATTTTGATACTTTTGATCAAAGAAAACCCACAATACCCCAAAAATCAATCAAAACACCAAAAGTTGCATTTTGATATAATCGAAAGGAAAACGATACATAAATTGTGTGTTTCTACTCCATAAAATGCAACACTGGTCGCATACAAAATGTCAGTTTATGAAATTAAAAAAAAAAAAAAAACATTATTTCGATTTTAACTAATAAATTTTAATCATAAACAATAGAATTTTAATTTTCCACTTTAAAATCACTAATTCTTTCACTATACACTATTTCAGCGGTAAGCGTAAATTATAAGTTTATATCGTCTGTTTAGGGCTTAAAAAAATCATTAATACTTTTTTCAATGTACAAAAAGTGTGTTGGCTGCCAACTTTCACTTTAAATAATCATAATTTAAGCTTAAAAAAAAATATTTTTTTTATTTTATTTTTATTTTCATTCTTCTTTATTAAATATTAAACCCCTGCTTAGTGTTGTTTTTTACTTCATTTAAATATTTAATAATTATGAAAATTGTTTTTTAATTAAAAAGTTTTCTGATAAACATAATTACATATGTATGTATACATATCTACATAAATACTTGTGTGTTTATAGATTTACAAAAAAAAAAATGTAACATAATTTAATTAAATACTCTAACAAAAAGAAAATATTTTGAAACATATTTAAAATAAATAGCTATACGGTTTTTTAAATGTTTAAGAAAAAAAGTTAATAATTTATAGAATTTATTTTACCAATAGGGAATTTTTATTGGTTTTTTTTCAACTTTTGTTGTTGCTTTGATTTTGTTTTCGTTGACGTTTCTATTGTTTGAGCGTTTTACGTTATTAACACTTTTATTGTTTATTAATTGTGAGTAATAATTCATTTGTTATAAATATTTTTATTTGTTGTTATCGCTGTACAATGTTAATATTTTTTTATATTTATGTAGGTATATTTAGGATTTATGGCTCATGGTGTGGTTTAACAAGATAGTTGTAATAAAAATGTCTTGATATTCCTAGATAATTTACAATTTTGTTGTTATACTAGAAAATATTTAAATGATATACGTCATGTAAAAAGCTAATTTTAGTACTCTGTAATACAATATAGTGAGTAATATTGATTCAAGGAGTCCCCCAATAGTTGCATCGCAACTTTCTCCAAAATGGTATTCATCTATTCTATTCATATTCAAATTCTGAAAAGAAAAAAGTCTGCAGTAATCTTTATTGAATTGAACATCTATTGTGTGATATAACTCGAGTATAGATGCAAATGGGGGAACATTTGCCATAAGAGCATATCTGCTATTGCTAATTATCTTAAGCACAAATGTAATAATTTTTGTTGCTCTATTTGATTTTCTTTATCATAGAACTTTCATCCATAAAATTTTGATATTTCTAACATCCGATCGGAGTTTCTCTTTACAATACTCTGTCAAAATTTCGCTTGCGTCTATTTTCTGTAATAAATTTCTTAGTTTTTATACCCTACATTACCATAGGTGGTTGGAGTATAATGCGTTTGTGCTGATCTTTGTAACGTGTAGAAAAAGTTATCCAACAGAATTACCTCTTAAATCAACTTAACGATGTCAGTCCGACCGTCCATGTAAACCTTGTGCACAAAGTACAGTTCGAAATTTTTAAGATATTTCTATGAAATTTTTCACGTGGTATTTTGTAAAGTACGAAAATACTTTAAGGATTGGTATGCCTTAATGTATACCAATCGATTCAAAATCACTTTCTGAATCGATTTAACGATGTGCGTCTGGTCGGCTGACTAGCGGTCTGTCCATGCAAAACCTTGTGAACGAAGTACAAGTCGGATCAATATTTCCGTGACTTTTCGAAGTTCCCTCGTAGTTATATGAAATGCAACAGTGTTCCCATCAAGTACCACCTGTTAATAGACTACTGTAAAATTTTCAGCAAGTGTCGTCATTTACTTTGCGTTTAACAGCTGTTCAAAACATACAACCTCGTGTATTTTTCTAAAAATGGAAAAAAGTGAATTTCGAGTGCTCATTAAACATTATTTTTTGCGAAAAAAAAAACCGTCAATCAAACCAAGGAAAAGCTCGATAAATACTATGGGGACTCTGCACCATCGATTTCAATGGTAAAAAAGTTGTTTACTGACTTTCGTTGTGATCGCACAAGTACAAATAACGCTGAACATTCTGGACGATCAATTGAGGTCAGTACACCCGAAAATGTCGAAAAAATCCACGATATGGTGTTGGCCGACCGAAGAGTAAAAGTGCGTGAGATTGTTGATGCCATAGGCATTAAGAGCTTTTGAGTTGCTATACTTATTGTTTGCTCTCCAAATCCTATCAAAAACTGATTCTGTATTTCAGCCAGGAAGCGCATTTACGACGTTTTTTTGTTTTGAAAGGTTTACAAATTTAAAACATTAATCCATATTATCCCAATAAATTCTAACGGCTTCAAATAATTGACTTCGATTAGGGAGATGAAGGTGTCCATATGTTGTCCATATTTTTTTCTTTTAATTTTCGGATTTGTTTGTGCATATTATCATTATTATATTATTTTTCCTGGCATTGTCAGTCTTATACGCTTGTATTTAATAAATTTTAACTTTAATATTATAAGAATTATTGATTTTTTTAAAGAAATGTAGTCTTTTAATATAAATATTAACTTCTGAAAAAAACCGGTTAAACGGTTTGTTCTGAATACCAACTATTCGAAAACCGGTTTCTCAAAAAAGTCGAATAATCGATCACCTGGTATAAAATATCAGTGTCCAATATCCGAAAATCCTGGAACTCCTGGCTCGAATTCGATAGTGAATGCCCTTAAATATTTTACAAAATATAGTTCAAGAAGAAAATGAAGATCTTTCTACTATTGCTACACTTGTAGCTCAAATTGGTATGGAATATATTTTCATGAATGCTGATATAACCCAGCAAAAACTTTACTTACCCGGTAAGTCGAAATATTACATTGCTAAAAGGCGGTAACTACTTATAATTCGGGTGAAAAACTCATTACATTTATATGGCGATGTCCACGAATTCATGGGTCCCCATTATTAAAGTACTTATTTTAAACAATTAAATAAGTAGTTAAGCAAATGCTACAAAACTACAAATACTTCAAAACTACAAAATTGCTAAAAAAAATTAAAAACAAAATGTTGGCTCAACTGAGATTTGAACCTAGACAAAAACATTCGTGCATGTTTCAAAGACTACTGTCTTAGTCACTACGCCATGTATGTGTTAAAATTTGTGTGCGTTATTAATAGTTTCAACATACCAATAGAAATTAAAATAATTTACTGAAAAAACATTTGGGTTTAGTTCGGGGTTGAACCGAAAACCTTCTGAGTGCTACGCTGTCGCTCTAACGAACTGAGCCATTGCAGAACTAAATGAAATTGTTGTTTACTGGTAACTAGTTATTCCACTACTCGAAGAAATGAGAAAAATAATGACAACTCATTACCTGGTAATGAGTCTAGTAAGTAGTAGTCATTACCAAAAGCCAACAAATTTTTGCTGGGAAACAACTGCATGCAAGAAGAATTTCATGTGGAAAGTAATGAGGAGCAATTTATCATTAAGATAGTGATCATGAAGAAAACTAATTTAAAGTGGACGATTGTATAACATATATAAACATATACATACAATGGGCTTTGGAAAATCAATGAAAACAATTTTAATTTTAAAAATTACATAAAATTTTTCAATAAAATTTGGGTCTGTTTTCGCGAAAATTCAGTTTTCGCTACATTAGTGCGATTCAGTAACATATTTTAACGATAATCGAATCGTTTAAAAAATTAAACAACAAAATTGTCGATTTTTCTATTCTGTAACACTTTTTAACGACATTCGTTGTCTACTTCTGTCGTTAACTAAACCACAATATTTTTTGTGTTGTTTATTTTATCGACAAAAACATATGTTTAACATTCAAAAGCAGTAAGTATACATGTGCACAGTTTACAAATAATTCCCATATTCTTTTTTATTTTTACTCCTATTTAAGTCTTCTGTTTATTTTAACAGAGATGCCACACGAAAACAAAAGTTGTCTACTGTTGTTTAAATGTACATAGTGAATCATATAATCGTTATTACAAACAACAAAAGGCATCGACATATTTGTCGATTGTCGAATCGTTAAAAGTTACTGAATTGCACTACAGGTCTGGTTTTTATTATTTTTATTATTAGTCATGAAAACCGAGCTAGTACTGTAAAATACCATAAAAATACTTTTCTGTAATATTTATAAACATAAAATTTTCACTACCAAATTTCAAATAGATCGGTCTAATACTTTGAACCATTTTTACTACTTGTTATTGTATGGTCCTAACATATTATGATTTTTTAATTGTTTTATATACTTTGGTTAAAGCATTTAAGGTTTTTATTTTTTAACTCCAAGCAACTCTTTCCTGCCTTCAATTTTTTTACTTTTCCATTTATAAAATAAATAAAAATCTCAAAATTTCTTTTATAATTTTTAATTAAATAATTTTTATATTTTCATTTTATAATTTTTTTAAATATATAAATTATATTATAATTTCATATAAATAACTTAAAATTAGTTAACATTAATATAATATTTAATATGTTTGTATGTCTTAATAAAACTATTTTTATATTAGTATAAAAATAAATATTTAACACTACAGCTAGAGATTAATCACAGTTACAAATCTAAGAATACATTGGGAGAAAATTCTAGTCAATTTCCCCTTTTTATTTGAATGTTGTTTGTATATGTATATTTGGAGTTATATCACAGTCTTATCGAAAAAAGTTGAACTTAATTTAAAGATTTTTTTGTGGAATGAAAAAAAAAAATAAATTATCTCAAATTAAGATTTAAATTGTTTCTCTGCTTCACTGGCTGAAGATTTTGATTTAAACTGTGATTTTTGGTTGTTGGTAGTGGTGGTCAGTGATAAAAGACTGGCTAAACTGTGATTATAAGGTAAAGAAGTTGTTGAGGGTGTGGTAGGAGAAGTGGCTTCATTGTAAGAAGGAAGAGAGGATTTAGTATCATTCATAGATTCGTTTAATAAAGGTAAAGAGACCTCTAAAACTGGTGAATTTTCTCCTGATGAGGGGGTTTCCATTGAGGGTTTTTCATTTTTATTAAAAACCTCAAATACCGAAGGATGTACTATAAGGCAGGATTGAGGAGTTTTATGTAATAGCTCTAAGGCGGCCTCATAAGAAGGCAGCCCCGATACTAGGGTATATTCAGGCACTGGATCTTCCATATCTAAATTAAGTTTAACAGCTTCTACATCATTTGATTGGGTAACAGTGGTACGATCTAAAATGATAATAAAGAGGAAAGAGGAGGTATTAGTTTATTTGTTTTATTTATTTTTTTTTTTTTAATTTATAAAAATATATTTAAAATTTTATCTTAAATTTTTTTCCACGTTTATAAAGAATTTTTTGGTTTATTTATTTCTATTTTGACAGTTGACAGCTGTCATTTTTTTGCACATGTTATATGTCAACATTTTAGATTCTAACTGAGTTTATTTGGTTTTTATTTATTTTTTTAAAACAAAATCTGTTTTTGTAATCAAGGTGTATCTTTTTTAACTGACTGCTTAAACATTTGTTTAGAGAAAACAAACAAACAAATAAATAACGTTTTTGTATTTGCAGATACAAAACTGCAGACGTTAGCGTAGACGCCAATCCGGCGTTGGCGTTTAATATTTATTTTGTTTTGTTGTTACTATTGTGTAGCATTTTTGAAGCTTTTGAAACTTTGATAAGATACGTTAAATCATAGTTAAACCGGTTAAATAATGATGATTTTACGTGCTATGTAAATTATACAAATTGCGTGTGATTTTGTTTGCGGTCCATTACAAAGCTTCAAATATGTATTAAAAATTTAATGGCTAAAAATAAAGATCATTTAACTGATCTCTCAAACAAAACCAAACAAATTGTTTGGAATTTTACAAATAATTTTATTATTATTTCTTTTTATTAATTTGCCAAAAAAAGTTTTATGACTCTTACAATTTTAAATACATTTAAATTCAAAACAATTATTTTAACTTTATTGCGTTTATTTTTAAACAAAATATTTTAAAGGTTTATTTTATTAAAAAAAATAAATAAATAAAAATAAACGTTTAATAAACGATTAAAACATCGCAAAATCTCTATAATTTGCATAAAATGTTGGTGTAATGACGTATGAAAGTAAATAAAAAGATAAGTACTTAATTCCTTAAATCAAATTTGGTTAACGGAACTGCTCAATAAAAATATTAAAAATTCGTAATTAAAGCAGTAACTAACGCAGCTTTTAACAGCTAATACACGTGTTATTAATAGATTTTTGATATATAAAAAATGAAATAAATGAGTAATAAAAACTCATTATTAGTAATGAAAGTAAGGATTAAAATACAGTTTAAAAACCTTGCAATACTAATCAAATATGTATTTAAAAAAACAGGGTATCCAGTACTTATTAAATTAAATTATGATAAAAATTTTAAGTTTAGGTAATTTCAATATTTATAATTAAATATTTATAACAAAGCTTGAATTATAATAAAATACCATAAATAAGTTACGAGTACCCGGGATATATATATTATGGATTAAAATACAATTTAAAAACCCTGCAATGCCAAAAAAAATATATATATAAAAAATACAGTAACCGGTATTTATTAAATGAAATTATGATAAAAGTTTTAAAATTTTAGATAATTTCTATATTTATGGGTTAAATTTTATAATAAAGCTTGAATTATAATAAAATACCATAAATGAATAACGAGTACCCGTAATAAAAACAGCTTTAAAAGTGTTTATATTTATATATACTATGTTATACTTTTAAATATTTTAAAATTTTCAACAATTAAGCTTTTATTCAACAAAAATATAGTGGCTATCCGTTTTCCAAATGGTTACTTTTAACTAAATTTTTTTCTAATAGGGGGAAATATTTAATTTAATATATTTCTGTTATATTTTTAATCAACTTGTTTTAAAAAAAATCTTATTTTTAATGAAATTATATAAATGGGTACCAAGTAACCATTACTATAATTCTCAATTTATATGTTATTATTCTAAATTCAGTATGAAAATATCATTTATCTTTAGTTATTTCAAATTGCTAATAAAAAATGCATAAAAGTGATCGAATAATCCCACATAAGTACCGAGTACTCGTTACATAATTAACTTTTTAATAAATTTTAAGTCTACATTCATTAAAGAATAAACAATAATTGTAAGTTTTTAATGTTCTTGGCACCAATTCCGCAAAAAATTACCGATTACCCATTTTTTAACTAGCAAAATATCGGTTATTTTTTATTATATAGGCAAAAAATGCCTAAAAACAGTGATTCTTTAAATGAGTTTATCTTAAACAATTTTTAACTAATAAAATTTTAAAATTTTTAAAAAAACTTAAAATTATTTATATGCTGAAGGCTTTGGAAATTTATTTGAACTTGCGTAAAATTATCATTTTCTCCTACATTTTTGCAGAATTTTTATTATTTAGTAGTGAGTACCCGATAACCATGTTTTGTTCTAACCCAAAAATTTTAATTTTAATGAATTTGTGATTAAAAAATCTTAAATTAGAGAACATTTTCTGTTTAATGGAAAATTTTTCCAAAGTTTGATTTAGTGATTACCGAGTATTCGTTTAAAAAAATCTGTTTGAAGGCTTTAATAAACGATTTTTGCGTAAATTTATACTGTAAATGAATTTTAAGTTTTAGAAATTTTGTGTTATTATATAAATTTAGTTCGTAATTGGTAACCGAGTAATCGTTTCAAAATCTCTTTAAAAACCTAAATAATGAATTGGGAGGAAGTTTATACTCCAAATAAAATTCGAATTTTAGAAATATTTTGTTATTATATAAATAGTCTATTGATTTTTTAAATCGTTTTCGAACTCCCTTTAAACGACATAAATAATGATTTGGAAGAAAATTTATATGTAAAATGAAAATTAATTTCTATAAACTTTTATAATTTTAGTTTAATTGCTAAATGGTTATCGAGTAACCATTATTAAAATCACTTTTAAAAAGCAAAATCATAAAGTGGAAGGATTTTTATTAACGAAATTAATTATAAAATTTAAAATTCTAATTAAAAGCGTTGAAATTTTTATGGGTACCTGTTTAAAATTCAATAGAGAACTTTATTTAAAATTATTATTATTATTATTTTTTTTAATTTAAGATTTAGATATATTTTAATAGGAAAGATAGAAAAAACTTTTTGATTATTTGTTTTAACCAAAAGTGATGAAAATAGAACGAGTACTCATGTAAACCCCTTCAATAACCGGTTATTTTATAAAATATATATTTGAAACTTTTAAGCTGTGAAGATAATTGAACTCAACATATATTTCTGGAAGTCTAATTATAGTTTAAAGTAGCGTATTTACAACGAGTACTCGTTTAATAAGAATTAAATAACGGTTACTTTGTATAAATTGGTTTAAAATTTTTTTGATATTTTAGGATTTTTAAAATAAAACAGATTTTTAGCTAACAATAAACATTTTAGTTATTATTTTTCGCTAAAAGTAACCAAATATAATGAGTACTCGCTTATATTACAATAAGTAACGGTTATTTTATAAAAATTTCTTTACAAATTTGGTAAATTATAACTAAATAAAAAAAATGGCTTAAAATACTCGAATTTTTAGTAAATTTTTTAGAATACCAGTTACTTTGTTAAATTTTCAATTGAGTATCGGTTATTTTATGCAAATTTCTTTATAAACTTTCCCAATATTATTTAAAATATTAATTGGAATAAATTATTGAAATTGAAAAATTATATTAAAATAAAATAAGCCAATTTTTTGTTACCAAATACCGGTTACTTTTTGTAATTTTCAATGGATTAACGGTTACTTTATCCATTTTTTTTTTTTTTGCCAAATTGCCCAATATTATTTCAAATATCAATTGGAATAAATTATTTAAACTAAAGATTAATAAATATGGGAATAAAATAAGAAAAATTAATACCTCTGATTGCCGGTTACTTTTTGTAATTAATATTGAGTACCCGTTATTTTATACAAATTTCTTTTTAAAATTTAATAAATATTTTTTAAATGTTAAATTGAAAACACAATTGTTCAAATAAATAAATTGATATAGAATAAGGGAGTTTTTAGATACTGAATACCGGTTACTTTATAATAATTTATTTTTTTAAGCTTAGAAAAAGCTTAAAAATTATGAACACTTAAAGTAAATGAATTTTTAATTGATTTAGTTTGCAAAATATTGAAAATTTTCTGATAAATTTTAAAATGAAAACGGGTAACCGTTATTGTTTAATAATAAAAAGACCTTAAATCGAATTATTAGTTTTATATCTTGGTTGTAGTAATAAAATAACAAAAATAATATATTAAAACAAATTTTAAATTAAGCTTTAATCTGTCTAAAGTTAAGCTTTTTTGTTTTGGTATTGTTTTAATTAAAACGCTAGTCGCTTATCGCTCAATATATGTTTTTGTTGGGTGTTATATTAGGTCAGTTATTAATTTCATTTTTTGTTTTTTCTTTTTTTTTGTTTTTAAACATGGGGTGATTTGTAGTTTTTAAAGCGGCTAATTAATTTAAAATTTATTAATTTTTGCCATAAACAAAATAATAATGAAATAATAATATTAAATTGAGAAATTTTTAATAAATTGTTAAGCGGCAGGCGTTAAACGTCAAAAATAATATAAATTATATTATTTTTTTAAATAAAATAAAAAATTATTAGGCTAATAAATTCATTAAGATATTTTTGTTAAGCATTTTATACAAATATTTAAAGATTTGTAAAAATCAAAATTAATGCAAAATTAAATCACAATTGCTTTTAGATTACAGGGCCACAAACGTTAGGCATTTCTCAATTTCAATTTCTCAAATGATTTAATAAAACTTTTCTTTATTTATTTATGGCAGTTGTTAATTAACTTTTATCAATTTTATTCTGTGTTATTTATTTTTAGTATTTTCAATTTAATTTCATTATTTATTTATTTATTTTTAAACTGACAATTTCATTGCATTGAAGGGATTGATTTGTCCTTGTTTTTATTATTATTTATTGTTGATTATTTGCGAATTTATTTTATTTGTTTTTTTTTTTTTTTTCATAGATTATTATCATCTTTAATTTGTTTACTTAGATATTTTTGTCATTTAGTGTAAAAAAAAGTAACGATTCATTCTTTAGTGTCATATAAAGAAAATTTCACTTCCGTGTAAAAATGGCAATTGGCCAATATTTTAATATTTTGTTTTTATTAATTTAAATTAATTTCTCTAAGTTTACTTTACTTTTTTTTTTAATTAGCTATGGATTTGGCTTAAAGGTGTGAAAAAATATACGTTAGTAGAATTTTTAATTAGTAGCAAAAAATTTGAAGTTTGTTTTGGATAAGAAATGCGGAAAAAATTTAGAAGGTTTTTTGAGAGCATAAATGGGTTTCTTGAATTTTGAAACAAATACAAATTTGTTTTTATATATCAAGTTAAGTAATATAAAAATTTTGGGTTAATAAACTCTATTTAAATTAACAAAGTTCTTGACAATCTAAAAAATTTTTGTTTAATTTTGAAACTCAATTTTTTTGGGGGTGAAAAAAATGTCATGACATTTTTATGTTAAGGCCTAAATATACCAAGATTTTGATCTTAAAGAATATATAAAATTTAACCACAAATTCTGATTAAAAATTTTAAATTTGTAATAAATCAAAATTTTAATATTTATTATTTTTTTTTTTTTTATTCTTTTGAGCATCATTTTGATTATATTTTTAGATTAAGCAAAATTCATATAAATACAGCTTATTTTCCAAGCTTTAAAAAATGTTGGTTATCAAATATTTAACTCAAATTTATTTCTTTAAACACTTTTTGTTCCTCAATTAGATGCCTTCACTTTAGTTCAGTTCTTTTTAATTTCAATTTATTTTGTATATCACTTTATTTTTCTTATTCTAATTTTTTTTTCTTTTGTTCCCCTTTTAAAATACTTACAATTTCTCTTCCATACACGAAACTGATGATATAGGAAACAGGAACAGAAACAAAAGATCATTGAGATCAGTATCAAAGCCATAACAACACCTATCCAAATGCCATTCATAAACTTATCATAAGTTTGTTGATTTTGAAATTCTTCCAAAGCATTATTGGACATTTTCGAATCCATTATCAATTGATGAGGACCAAATTCCATTTCCATATTTGCTGAGGAGGCTGTAGATTGAAAATTTCCTTCGTAACTATTTGTACGAGGTAACGATTGCAGTTGTATGTAATTAATAAAATCGGCTCCTATTTTTTTGAAAAAATCACTGGTAGTAGGCTGATGAGTAAAACTTGAGGCTGAGGCAGCATCAAATGTTGTTATGCTGGGTGAGGAAGACAAGGCTATGGTAGTGGTATCGGCTAGATTGGGGGTTCTGCTATTTTCCAAAATATGTTGCGCGTATTTATCGAAATGTAATTCTTGTGGTAGCTCGTTATTTAATGAGTGTCTTAAAGACTCCATGTTGAAATTTATATTGTAATTATAATGTTTATTTCTTTTATTTGTTTAATAATTTATTTCTTATGTATTTAATTCTATTCTTGTTGAAGAGCACAAGCGGTGATTTATTTATTTAGCAGATAAAAAATTACTTTCTATCTTTGTTTATTTATTTTTTGCTTTGTGATTAATTCTTATTTTTTTTTTTCTTTCTTTCTTAAGACACTTTTATTTTTATTTAATTTCAATTTCTTTATATTTTTCTTAAGCGTTTTGAAAAAGCAGTAGATTCTTCGTTTTTTTTTTTTTTTTGTTAAGCGTTTTGCTAGCAAACACGTCCGCTGCGTATAAATTCTCTAAACAAACTAAAACTTATGAAATAAAATTTAATCCATGGGTTTGTTTGATTTTGAAAATGTATCTTTTAGATTTAAAACTCATTTTAAATGAGCATAAACTCTTGATCTTTTCAACAAAAAATAAAACTCATTTAAAATGATTCACTCTTCCATTCTCTCTCTCTCTCTCTCTCTTTCTTCAAAAGAAATTGTAATAGATTAATGAGTATTTTTTCCTCTCTTTTATATATTTTAAATATTTTTTCAAAAGCCGCTTCAAAAGATTTATTTTTCTACCTGCTTTTTCATTCGATCTTTTACTTTTGAAATTTTTAAGAAATTGAAATTTGCTGCTGATCATTTGACGCTTGGTTACGCTCGAGCACACAACTTTTCACATTTCTTTACTTATGCGAGGGCAAAAAAGAGATTCTTAAATATTGAAAACAAAACTCTCCCCTAATTTCTTAAAGGCCTGGGAATTTATATACGCTTTTTAATGTTTTGAAAAGAAATAACAAAAAATGATATAATGCTTACGCATGATGAGCCCTTAATTGGCGTTACAAACCTACAAAATCATTTGTTAGATTTCTTACCCTGAACATTTTATTAAGGGAAATGAAACCAAAAAGTACTTAAATGGTTAAAATTTTTACACACAAAAGCAATCATTACAAACTAATATGAATATAATTATTAGGCATAAATTAAAAATAAAATATTTTTTAGAAATTGTAAATAAAAATGGACCTGGTAATACAAAAAATACTCTTAAATACCAAATTAAAAACAATGGTTTTATTAGCAAAAACTTAATTAAATAACGCTTTATAAACCAAATTTAATTATATAAAATATTTTTAGTTTTAGGGCCCACAAAAAAGTACCAATTTTCTCTATATTCTAACCTACCATCTCTCATACATTATGATCCTTTTATTTTAACACTCACACACATGTTGCATTATTCTTCTCTCCTGTAGGAGTTTTTGAGTAAATGACACCAAACATATTTCTTTTTACGAAAATAATTATTCCCTATTTTTTGCCTCTTTTTTCTTTTACCATATAATTCCACTTCTTAAAATTTATTGTATTCATAGTTACTTATTTTTCTATAAGGTTTTAAATTTCTCTATTCTCTGACAGATCTTATTACAAATGTGAAATTTCTTTTTTTATTTAAAAAGAAGGTTTGAGACAATAGTTTCTTTGGGTTCTTTTTTTTCAGCTCTATTATTATTTTGGACAATAGAATTTAATTGAGCTTGGAAATTTTCTTATTTTATTCTTTGGGGAGGTTATTTTATCTTAGTCTTTAAATGTTTTTAACTGTTTGTTTTTGTTTTTCTGCAGCAGCAACAAAGGGATATAAGAAATTTGCATTTAATTTAGAAATTTTAATAATGGCAAACAAAAAAAAGAAACAAATAGGAAATCAATTGTTTTAGAAAAAAAAACAATGTTTAATAATAAAGAAATCAATCTTAATTTAGAAACTAAAATTGTTAAAGAAATATTTTGTTAAAAAAAGAACAATTCTTAAAGGAATAAAAGAAACTGATTTTATAAAAATAATTGCTAAAATAAATACAAATTTTGCCAGAAAAACAAATAAATATTTCAAAATCTTTTCAAAATTAATAGCCTTTATTTGAATCCATCAAATTACACTCATCGAAAAAACAAATTTTTTCGTCCTCCATCCAAAAAAAAAAAAGAAAAAAGATTCGGCCGTGCCGAATTTTACATTTTTGTATGTATGTATGTATGTATGTATGTATGTATGTATGTATGTATGTATGTATGTATGTATGTATGTATGTATGTATGTATGTATGTATGTATGTATGTATGTATGTATGTATGTATGTATGTATGTATGTATGTATGTATGTATGTATGTATGTATGTATGTATGTATGTATGTATGTATGTATGTATGTATGTATGTATGTATGTATGTATGTATGTATGTATGTATGTATGTATGTATGTATGTATGTATGTATGTATGTATGTATGTATGTATGTATGTATGTATGTATGTATGTATGTATGTATGTATGTATGTATGTATGTATGTATGTATGTATGTATGTATGTGTGTATGTATGTATGTATGTATGTATGTATGTATGTATGTATGTATGTATGTATGTATGTATGTATGTATGTATGTATGTATGTATGTATGTATGTATGTATGTATGTATGTATGTATGTATGTATGTATGTATGTATGTATGTAATTTATTTTATTATTTTTTTTTATTTTTTGGACCATATCTCTGTTGTTTTTGAGCGAATCGGGTTTCCGTAAAAAACCGAAATTTTATAAAAATATTTATGACCACCCTGTTTAAAAGCAAAAGCCGTAGCTTATATATAAGCTTCAAAAAGTGAAAAAATGCGTTTTGGCCGATATCTGGAATATAGTGCACCAATTTTTTTTTTTCATCAAAAAAATTATAAGAAAAGTTTTGAATTTTTCGTGCAAAAACGAATTCGCTATCTTTTATAGGAGCCGAGAAAAGCCGACAGAAAATACGATTTTTTTGGGGGTATCTTCGTTTTTTTGCCGATATCTCAGTTATTTATCAACCGATTTTGCTCATTTTTATTAGCAATTTTCTAAGGAATATTTCTAACAGTTTGACATATAAAACATATATATCCGATAACTGGGGCTTTCTAAAAACTGATTTCAACAGACAGACGGACTCCCCTATCAATAAGGATACAGAATATATATACTTTTTGGGGTCTTAGACGAATAATGTAGAAATTACAAACGGAATGACAAACTTATATATACCCTTTACACCTGTGGTGAAGGGTATAAAAATTAATAATATATATGGTCTAGATGGAATTCAACATGCCAAGCACGAATCAGCATTCAGTTTTTTCCCATCAGGTCGAAATTTTTTTATGAACGTGCCTTATATTTCGCCCTAAATAAGCCCATTACTCGAGTATATTTCATTACAACTCGTGAACGGTGTGCACGATTTATATAACTGATACACCAAATTATGCGGAATAGAATTGGCTTTAAGTCGTTTAAATCTTTATCCGCGCAATAGTTTCGAAGTTATTTTGAAATAAGTATCCGAAAAGAAATTGTTGATGTAAAATTTATTTTTTTTTTTTTTTTTTGTTTACTAAAATTAAATCTTGAAAAACAAAATTTTATTTATAGATTTTTATTTTAAGAGATATTCATGTCGAAGTACATTTTTAGCCCCTAGAATATTTGCCAAATTTCCTACAAAATTTTAAATAATATTGCCACAAGAATCATATAAATATATGAATTCATCAAAAAGTTATATTAATCTGAAGTTAGAACTTCAAAAAAAATTTTATATTTTTTAGTTTTTTTTTTCCAAAAAGGTGGCAATATTTATTTACTGATAAAATTTGTTTTTTGTTCTGGCTTTTATCATTTTTTTTAATGTTTTCAAAAGAAATATGAATGCAAATGTGTGTAAAGTAAATCCGGAAGAGCTTGGGGTAAAGGTCTGCCCACAAACCCTATCCAAACTTTGTAAATTTTGAAAAATCGTTTTAACTTGTTTTTGCTAATTTCTCAAATTGCAAATCTGGAATCGACTTAAAATTATTTTAATTATATAGCTTCGTACGCAAGGTAAATAATCAAAAAGTAGTTTCTGACGGACGCCCCTTATAACGACAGGGTGACCATTTCAATGAAAAAAGTAAATTTTTTAAACATGTTTTACACGGATTAGGATTTTTGGTATTTTTATGTAAAAAAGTGGGAGTTTTTTTAATTTTTTTAATTTTAAGACAAATTTATATATATTATACTGAAATTTCAATAAAGTATCACTATTCGTTTAAATTTTATTACAGTTATAATATTAATTTTATGTTAAAAAAAAAAAAATGCTAAGTTTTAAGACTTTCGAGAAATTCTGCTAACAAATTACATTCCACTAATTTGTTTATATATTATCCATTTTTATATTATAACCTTATCTGAGATACTAAATACTTATACAAGAGGTTTATACTTTTGCCTTAATAAAATTGAAAACACCTCACCTCTGACCATGTGAAATTTTATTGTGGTATCTCCAACGATTCAAAAGTGAAAGAATTATTTCCAAAAAAAGAAGGGGGTTTGCAACCACCGTGTGTGCTTAACAAGGATATGCTTTCATTTTTTTTTATCACGTATTGATTTTTTATGGTCATTACTACTATGACCAAGGCTTTAGACAGTCACAATTGTACAACAGACAGTGATTCAAATTATCTTTGAGCTATCTTTGAGCTATATTTATATAATTTTTTGGAGACTTCATAACTCCTTAGTTATTCGGAAATTATTAGCGAAAAAATTGAATACTAATTTTTGAAAAATCGAGAACATTTTGATCTACAACTCTGAAATTATTGAGCGATTAAAAATAATGTTAATATCATCTGCATCTTTTGGTTTATCATTTACCAAAATCGTGCAAATGGTTCTTGAATTATAGTCTAAAGTGAACAAAACATTAAGGTCTGCTCACAAAAATATTCGTGCCTACAAATCTGGTTATTAAAACTAAACCAAACGGAGAATTTAAACTATGTTTTTATTAATGTTTTTCACGTTTAAGTTCTAAATTTAAAAGAATAAGTTATGTTCTTTTTAGTACTTAATAAAATATCTGATTTTTTCTGGAATTCCCTGCATTAGAGTTTATATTATACTCACCATCAAAAAGATGGGGGTATATTGATTTTGTCATTATGTGTGTAACATGTCAAAAAAATCATTTGAAATCCGACAAAGTATACAGTTAGGGACAAAACTATTTGTACACCTCATATATTTCGTATACCTTCACGCACATTTTCAACAGATCCGCTGTTTTTATACTTGCTTACAATGTATTGTACTGTGGAATGTTGCAAATTTACTAAATTACTTATATTCCGGAGAGATTTTCCTTTTTTATGTTCATCAATAATTAAATTTTTAATATCCAAACTCAACTCTTTTCGCTTTCCCATTTTTGATGTGCTTATTATTCAAAACGTTAAAACCAACTTCTTATTTTTTAAAATAAAACTCGATTAACGAAGAAAATATAACGGTATTTAAAAAAATCATCATACAAGAGTCCAACGTACAAATAATTGTACAAAGTACTGATGTACAAATACTTTTGTCCCAAAGATTTTTACTTAAATTGTACTTTTTTTTAACAATGTGTTATATATTAATTTATTTTTTATCAAATAATTCAATAAAAATGGACCTGAATTAAAACTACATATAATAATTTTTTATTCTTTATAAATTATTGAAGATATACGAAATGCATGGGTGTACAAATAATTTTGTCCCTAACTGTATATTTTCTGGTTCCTGGTTAGATTTTAAGTCGATCTAGCTATGTCCATCCGTCTGTTGAAAGCAGGATAGGGCTCGAACGGGACAACGTAGCAAGACGAAATTTGGCACAAATATTTATCTTTGTTTGGTATTGAAAATGGGAAAAATCGGTTAATAAATAAAAAAGTTAAAGTTAATAAAATTTGAAAAGGTTGATGTTGGGTATATAGATTCGGCCGAGCCAAATATAACATTCACGCTTGTTAAGTTTTGGGCTACTTTTTTGCAGGAATAAGACCACTTTTTTTAAACTCCGTTTTATTTTTTTGCCAAACTTTTAGTGCCCTTTAAATGTATTTTGCTAGGGACAAATAGCTTTTATGTGGGCGGTGTTCTATACAATTTGGTAGATTAGCCTCTTTCGGTACAAACACAACACCATTTATTTGATACCATTCCTTTACTTTGTGGCTACATTAAGAAACACAAGATCAGGCAGGAAAAATGCTGGCACACTGACACACTGTGTTTTCTTAGCAAAGGAAGATGTCTTTTCCGAAGGCATTCATTCACGTATATTTCTGTGCTATTGGAGCCATTTGTTATAAATGAAGTGCTTCTTTCGCCACAAGTACAAATGGCTTGCCTAACTAAAATTTTTTTTTGAAAATTTTAAATTTTTAATCACTATATTTTTTTGCATAACATCTGCAACATAGAATTCCTGGCCAGGAAGTTACAAAATAATTGTCAGCACTTGCATCTCATCGTTCATTATACAGCAATCATAATTCTGGAAAAATTCATCTGAAGTATTTTTGTCCTCTGTTTTGCCTCCAAATTCTTCAAATTTCCATTTGAAAAAAAATTGATTTTGCTATTACCATGAAATTTAGCACCCTTCATAATGATAAATGTAGGCAAGTTATCAAAAGTAATAATTCTAGAAGTACGCACGGATTTTTTCGTGCGCAATCCTTATTTGATAATTGTTCCCTCTTTGATATTAGATTGTTCAAGCATTTGAGTGTCTACACTCTTCATAGGAACAGTAGATGATACCAATAATTTAGTGTTTATATTTTGTTTTTATTTTTTAATTTTAGAACCTTTTTGAGAGAATTCTGGTGTCCGTCCTTCTGTCCGACTGTATTTTAATTTTTGCAAACTTTCAAATTCAAAGTGGTTTATTTTTAGACTCAATAAAGATATCGTCCTCAAATTTTCTTTATTCAGTAGATAATTTTGTTCTTGGACTGCTAAAAAATGGGGTTTCAAAGAGGCTTTTTTAAAGAGCTTTAAGACATTTGAATAGGACAATTTTGAGAGTATTGGAACATTTTCTGTGTCAAAGGTACCCTATTTTAAGCTCTCATAGCGCTCTATAAAAACTTTCTCTATAAAACTTTCGATTCTGCTCTACCCTGTAATATTTATTTTTTTTATAAATCTGCTCGAGTTTTTTTACCAAAAAAATAAATAAATAAATAATAATAAAAAAATCTAAAATGGGGCTATACATGCGCACGACTTTTTCTCCATTCCATCAAAATTAGTGTACAAATATAGTAGGAATACTAATAATAATAAAAATAAAAATATTTTAAATAACTAAATTTTCAAATACTTAAGAAAAAATCAACCAAACCATTAACTTGTTCGATTTTAAAATTTTGAATTAAGATACTTTTTATTTAAGACAAATACACTTAAAGGTGATGAAAACTGATTTCATTGGTTTTTTTCCAATATCTAAAAAAATACACCAATGATTTTTATTTTGAAAATTCCAAAAAGGTTTTCCCTCAAATACCTCAAGACTTATTCAATAAAGCCGAGGCTAGAAACTGTAGCGTAAATATGTTTTTAACTGTAAGAACAACTTAGGTAAGTAAACTTATTTTTTATTTATCTTTACGGCAATATAAGCATCTTTGAAATCGGAATTGTTTTGTAGAAATTACGATTTTTTAAACTTTCCCACCCTGCAGATTATCGTATTATTAAAGAGTATCAATCCGACCAGTAATTTCTTTCTTTTATATGTTTATTTGAAATGTTTTATTGAAATGTTTTCTTCAGTATGATCGTTGCGTCATTATTAGTCACAGTCCTCACTTGCATTAAACATTTGTACGCAGAATTGTATTAAAAACAAATTATTCCAATTCTGAAAACTGTGTAAATTTTCTTATTGATAAATAGGATTTTTTTACCCCAAAATATTAGTCGTTAATTTATTAGAATTTCATTTCGATAAAACAGTAAATAAAATATTTTTCCCAAAAAGATTTTGTTTACATAGAAATATGCTTTTAGTCAACATTATTTACTCTTAAATAAATTTATCTTTCTTCTCGTTTTCCTAGTAAAGCTTTAATTAAAAACAAGAGCGATTGTGATTTTTTTGTTTGTTTTGAATTTGAAGTTAAATGAACTTAGTTGATCATACTTCATAACGTTTAAAACGAATACGCAATGTCTGATAATAATTTGAAAAAATTACGTTTAGTAAAAAATCATACATGTGCTAATTTTTGCACGAAAAATGTAGGTTGTTGACGTGAAATATTTAGTTAGAGGCATAAACAAAAATGTTACATTTTATTTATCAGACTTTGCATATTTTAAACATAAAATGTTCTTTGGAAATTTTGGGAATAAATTTGAGTAACAGTTCGTTAATCCCCCCTTACAGTTTATAGCGACTTTTTATCAGCTTTCTAATATTTGCCGGGAAGTATCCGGTGATAATATTAAATAAAAAAAGCTATTTATTTGGGTTATCAGTTATTGAACCTATAAATACTATATAAAAAATAACTTCTAAGCGATTAAGAGGTTTATAAATTACTTTAAGTATATTAGTTAAAAACATGATTAGTAATTAGGTCAGGAATATTTTTTCGTAATTCTAAACATTACATATTTCATAAGGTCATTATAAGGTCAGTGATACAGCTTGTTAAAAAGCTCATTCACAAAAAGGGGTTTTTATTAAAAGAAAAAACTTCTTTGCAGCAACAAATCAGTTAAAACACTTAAAATATTAAAGTGTCTAAAAGTGGCTGATAATTAAGAGAATTTTGCACCAATTCTTGCTAAAGCTTTGCATTAAACTTTAGTAGAATGCATTAATTTTAAGTACAGTGATCTTATAATGAAATTGAAAATTCAGCATCAACAGTTAAATGTCAGAGGCATCACTTTTATAATAACTTCTATCGCGTGAAAGTACCTATGTTTTCTAAAACTGAATATGGAGAGTTTCGTATCAAATAACAGCCATTAGAGCGAAGTTTTTCTTCATTATTATTTTAATAAAACTGCCGCTGAAAGTTATCTTGTGGAAGATTATAGGGTTTAGTTTAGGTGATTTAAAAGTGGAGATTTTGATGTGTATGATTACACTCATCCAGACCAGTCAAAATATTATTTACACGATTAAAAATCAATATGAAGCAACAATTTCAAGGGTTTTAAAAGCATTCATCTAAACACAACGAAATTGGGTGCAATATAAACATAAGCCAAGAGACGTCTAAAGGCAATTTTGTATCAAATTGTTACCTGTGATGAAAAATGGATCCATTATTATAATTAAAAGTGGAAATAATCACATATGAAATCCTGTTAACCAGGAAAATTGGCACCATGACGCGAAGGTAATGCTATATTTTTGGTAAGATGGCACCTTTCATCTATTATGAGCTATTAAAATCTGGTTGAACAATTTCGGGATAACCTGTACCAAACACAATTGATGTAAACAAACGACAGAATATGCGACAGTAATATGGAAATACGAATCCACAATTTTCCATCATTATTTTAATACGGTCTTATGTTGCGCAACCAGATTAAAAAAAAAATATTTCAAAATAATGGATAGAAAGTTTTGCCGCACCCGTTGTATATTCCAGACATGGCCCCTTCTAACCAGTGTTGCCAGGACTTGAGAAAAAAAGAAAGGTCTAATAAAAGATCCCTGCCCGAATTTTAATGTACAGAATGGTGTAGGGTATCATATAGTCGGGCTTGACCGACTATATATTCCTCTCTCTTTTTTATTCAGTTTATAAAACAACACTTAATTACTCGTACCTATTCATTGGTATATAATATGTAGTATTCTGCGGCTTAATACACTAAAAAGTAATACTGTAATTGTTACTCCTTAATGGTGATGCCTTATAAAATTTAATAAAAATCCCTCTGTTAAGTTGAAAAATTCCCTTTTTTCCCTTTTTTTTTCTCTCCTCCTTAAAAACGCTATTTTTAACAAAAACTAAAAATTTTTATTAAAAAAATGCATTGAAATTAACATAAATGTAGTGTTTCTTTGTAATTCAATAAATAATATACAAAAAATATTCAGTTTAATCTACTCGAATAACGAGTAATTTAAAAGCCTTACTGAATTTCTTCAAAAATACCCTAATACGTAAGTAGGGCAGAAGGGGAAACATTTGACATAGAGGCACATTCGTTTTTGCCAATTATCTTGAAAACGAAGTAAAATTGTTTGTGTTAATAATTTATTTTCTTTTCCTCTTTCACAGATCTTTCATCTATCAAATTTTGATATTTTCAACATACATTTGTTCGGAGATAGACGTGATTAACTGTTTTTTCAATAATTTTCTAAATATTTCACTGTGGATATTTTCTGATAACTTAAAATTTTTTTTTTTAAGAATTGATCAAAGATTTGATAGTAATGAACAAGAATTGACAATAGGTGTGCATTAATTATACTCCTCCTGGGGTACATTCGCCAATCTTCCTTCACTGTTCATATAAACTCTCTGGTGTTAATTGAATACAAACAAAAACGAGAGAAGAAGATATAGTCGGTCAAGACCGACTATATGATACCCTACACCATTGCGTATGAGCACACAAATTCGGGAAGTGGATTTATATTAGAGCTGTAGACCAACACTTTTATTAAATCTAAAATAAAATATACAAGTACAGAATAATGGGTTAATAATAATATATTGATGATTTTATGAATTATAGGGCGATTTCCGAAAGTGGGTTTATATGGGAGCTATGGTAAATTAGGGACCGATTCTCATAAATTTTAGCAATGTTGTTTCTACTTATATAAAACTTATTTGAGTCGAATATTAACTTGATACTATCTTTCGTATGTGATTTATGCATGTTAAAGTGATTTTCGGAAGGGGGGTTTATATGGGAGCTATGGTCAATCATGGACCGATTTTCATAAAATTTGGTACTTACACAAAACTTCTTTGGACCGAATTTCATTAAAATATTCCTAATAGTAAGGCATTTTTAAGTGTGAAAACTCTATTCCGGGGGGACATTTGTATGGGGGGTAGGTGAAATAATGGTCCGATCATAACCAATTTCAATAGGCTTTGTCCTTGTATCATAAAAGTACCACTTGCCAAATTTCATTCAATTATCTTCAAAATTGCGACCTGGACTTTGTGCACAAGGTTTACATGGACAGCCAGCCGTCCAGCCAGCCAGCCAGACGGACGGACGGACATCGTTAGATCGCTTTAAAATGTGATTGTGAGTCGATTAGTATACTTTAAGGTGGGTGTTGGATAACTCATTCTATGCGTTACAAACATCAGCACAAACACATAATACCCCAACCACCTATGGTGGTGTAGGGTATAATCATTGACGGATTTCCACTTGTTTGGTTTTTGGGTGTCCATTGTTAATTTAATTATACCCTGCACCACCATAGGTGGTTGGGATATTATGCGTTTTTGCTGATGTTTGTAACGCACAAAAAAAAATTATAGGACCCCCACCTGTAAGTATACCGTTCGACTCGGAATCACTTTCTGAGTCGATTTAACAATATCCGTCCGTCTGGTTGGATGTCTGTCCATGTAAACCTTGTGAACAAAATACAGGTCGCAATTTTAAAAATATCTTGATGAAATTTTGCACGAATAATTATTTTGACAAGGACGAAGCCTATTGAAATTAGTTATGATCAGTCCATTATTTCACCTAGCCCCCATACAAATGTCCTCACGGAATATTTTAATGAAATTCCGTACAAAGATGTTTTTTATAGTGTAAAGTAAAACCAGAAACGATTCGGGGAACGGTTTCCCCACGATCTCTATACAAACTTTGCAAATTTTCAATAAATTTTTAAAATTTATTTGTAAGATTCTCAAAAGGCAAATCTGAAACCGACAAAAAAATTATATATCAGTTATAAACCCCCATATTGTGGTTAAATTCACAAAGTTATAGTCTGACTGTAATCAATTTAATGAAATAATAAAATTTTTTGAAATATGTCTTCCCTCTATTAAGATTATGGGTATTTTGGTGCAAAAATATAAGAATTTCGTTAATTCTCTGATTTTAGTGGAATTTAAATTTTATTTGAGTACAAATATTAACATTATTTCACCAAAAAATAATATTAAATTATTTATATTTATAATATTATCATTACTATAATCTTTAAAATATCTGAAATATGCCCCTACGATCCTTAAAGAATTTAATGGAAATAATAAAAAAAATTTCTAAATTTTAAAAATTGTTTATTGAAGGCAATTTAGAAAAAAAGGTTTTGGTTGCTCGCGTTTGCTATTTTATGCTGCTGCAAATTTTTCACTAACTGTAATGACTATCAATCAGATTGACAGGACATAAAAGATTATTCGTCAGTCAATAGCGGGGGATCACATTTATAGAAGGAGCTCCATGTCAATGTTCAAAAAATCGTAATTGTATTCATTCTCTCTTCGGGCCTTAACAAACTTATTTTCCTTAAGGATATTTTTTTAAATTTATCTGTTCAAGTTTCCATATAAGCTGTATGAAATCATTAAAATATATTTTATATCGAAAGTATAAGTAATATTTCAAGGTGGATTTCTAAAGAAAATGTAATTTCTAAATTATTGAAATCAGTATTTTTCCTTCATATTTTTGGATATTATTGTCTTTAGCTGAAATTATGTACTAATAATATACATATTATGTTATGTTTCCCACACAAATTTTATTTTGTACCTTTTTAATTTCTTTAATATTTTTACCTGTATCATTACGCTATGAAAATGAGCAGCACAAATCTCATCAGTTGTACTCAGCATGTCATCATTAAAGGTAAAGACGATTTAATCCGTTTAACTAGCTAATGCTCACTTTAAGTTGACAAATTTCGCCAATGAGTTAGATAAGAAAATAGTGACAGACATGGGAATATTTAAATTATAGGAAGCTACTTAATTGTAGCAACAAGAAATTATAAAATACGAGTATGTTAACAATTATGGGAGTGTTGGGATGTTAAATGATATTGGGAAGTAATAATATTTTCTTGAAGCTTAATTTTTGTTTATTTTTTGGGAAACAAAAAATATTTTTTTTAGATTTAACATAATTCTCTGAATTTGTTTGACATGAGTAGCTACTTTTAATTCTGTTTAAATTCATATTATAAACATTTATTTAAATTAAGTTAAATATTTTTTTAAAAGTCTCTAACTGTAGTTTTGATAATCTCTGAATTTAATGACTATTTAGTGTGGAGGTTAGTTTTTAGCATAGTTAACCTAGTTTTAGTTTTATTTTAATTCTTACAAAAACACAAATGATCTTGTTTCAAGATTACATTTAAAAATGTTAATGAGTTTAACTATTTAAGATCTCGTAAAATCGTTTAAATAGTTCTAGAAACGCAAAAAAAAAAAAAAAAAAAAAAACATTGACTTGTTCATTCGTGGAAAACACCTTGATCCTAATCTCCAATGTTTAATCTCTAAACGAAAACATTAACCTGAGTTTATAATAAACAACTACGACGTTACATTAAGCAGGTAATCGATCAAAATCACTAATGATCTGAAAAAACCTACAGATAGACAGACAGACAGACGGACAGAAAGACATACACTCGTTGTCTGTCATATATTTAAACAAACACAAAAAAAAGTCATAAAACATGTTTGAAAGGCATAATGACATTTCTTATAGACACAACAACACAACAAACATATCACCTGTTGTTTTAAACATTTCGTTGCAAATGAAATGTTTAAGTTGAAAGCAACTATATCGAGATACTTGTACAAATGCATTGAGACGTCAGTCATAAAGATAAATACTCGTAAATACCACGAAACCGCTAAAAACAAACATAAAGAACAAATATGAAATAAATATTAAAAAAGACAAAAAAAAAAAATTATAACGCAGATACAAATATTTATTTTTTTACTACCACACGTTTATATGAGCAGATATGGAAAATGCTAGAGCATTAAGAGCAAAAACAACAACGTATGTATATTGAGTCAAATGCATTGAACTCATTTTAACTGAAATGACTGACTTACGGTCATTGACTTGAGAGGTGCACAACTTAAAGCAACAACTAAAGCGAAGAAAGCCGAATAATAGTTTTAGTGTCGATGTTTTGTTATTTTTTTTTGGTGGTTTCTAAGTCATGCTTTAGTGAATCAATGGGAAAATATTATGTGGCACGATTTAGATTGACAGTGGTAAGGATTAAACATTTACTACAGAAAATTGTTTGACATAAAAATTTTGAAAATAGTTTGACATAAACGAAATTTTCTACAAAATATTGTTTGATATAAACTAATACTTTTCTACAGAAAATTTTTTGACATAAGCGAAAAATTTTCTAGAAAAATTTTTCGATATAAACGAAAATTTTTTCTACAGAAAATTTATCGATATAAACGAACATTTTTCTAAAGAAAATTTTTCGAATATAAACGAACATTCGAATATAAACGAACACTTTTTTTACAAAAATTCTTCGAATATAAACTAACATTTTTCTATAGAAAATTTTTTGATATAAACGAACATTTTTCTATAGAAAAACGAACAAATATTTTTCTATAGAAAATTTTTCGATTGTAAAAAAACATTTTTCTATAAAAAATTGTTCGATTGTAAACAAACATTTTTCTATAGAAAATTGTTCGATATAAACGAACATTTTTCTATAGGAAATTGTTCGATATAAACGAATATTTTTCTATAGGAAATTGTTCGTTATGAACGAACATTTTTCTATAAGAAATTGTTCGAAAATTTTTCCTTAATTTCGAATAATTTTCTATAAAAAATTTTTCCTTAATTTCAAATAATTTTCTATAAAAATTTTTTTGTTAATTTCGAATAATTTTCTATAGAAAATTTTTCCTTAATTTCGAATAATTTTCTATAAAAAAATTTTCTTAATTTCGAATAATTTTTTACAGACAATTTTTCCTTAATTTCGAATAATTTTCTATAAAAATTTTCTTCTAAATTTCGAATAATTTTCTATAGAAAATTTTTCTTTTTTGTTAATTTCGAATAATTTTCTATAGAAAATTTTTCCTTAATTTCGAATAATTTTCTTTAAAAAAATCTTCTTAATTTCGAATAATTTTTTATAGACAATTTTTCCTTAATTTCGAATAATTTTCTATAAAAATTTTCTTCTTAATTTCGAATGATTTTCTATAGAAAATTTTTCTTTTTTGTTAATTTCGAATAATTTTCTATAAAAATTTTCTTCTTAATTTCGAATAATTTTCCATAATTTCAAATAATTCTCTATGGAAAATTTTTCTTTAATTTCGAATAATTTTCTCCAAAAAATTTTTCGTTAATTTTGAATAATTTTTTACAGAAAATGTTTCTTTAATTTCGAATAATTTTCTACAGAAAAATTTTTCTTAATATTATATTTTCTATAGAAAATTTTTCTTAATTTCGAATAATAAGAAAATTTTTCTATAGAAAATTTTTCCTTAATTTCAAATAATTTTCTATTAAATTTTTGTTTTTTTTTGTTAATTTCGAATAATTTTCTATAGAAAATTTTTCCTTAATTTCGAATAATTTTCTATAAAAAATGTTTCTTAATTTCGAATAATTTTTTATAGATAATTTTTCCTTAATTTCGAATAATTTTCTATAGAAACTTTTTCCTTAATTTCGAAAAAATTTCAATAGAGAATTTTTCCTTAATTTTGAATAATTTTCTATAGAAAAATTTTCATTAATTTCGAATAAGTTTTTATAGAATTTTTTTTCTAATACACCCAGAGAAATATCAATCACATACGTGTTGAAAACGATACCATTCTGTGTCAATAGTGAATTTACACCGTATGTGTTTAAATTAAACACTGCGTGTTCAATTCTTATTGAAAATCGTTACCTAATTGGCACCAAGTTGAAACCATTTCGGTATCAAATTGTTAAATTACATATGTTTTCTATTAAATTTGTTAACGAAAGGTATTAAAAAGCTGTTACCGTAAATTACCAATGTGACCACAACCGTTGTTGATTTTGAATCGAGTTTTTTCCCTTAGTGTATCGAGCTACTTTCTGTGTAGAAAATATATCGATCGTTATCAAAAATTTTCTGTATAAAACAACGATCAATATCTAAATTTTTTCTTAATATTATAAAAAAACTCCATCCAACCTCAAAAGTACTTACGTTCCTAAAAATTTCCATTACTTTAAAACCACTGTGCCTTTCTTAAAATACACTTGTTGTTCACCATAATATATTTTCTATCATTCTAAGCGAAAGAATAATAAAAAAACTAATTTTAATATTAAAACCCATAAACCGCAAAATAAAAATCATAATTTTAAATTTCATTACTCATGCCTAGAAATTATCATCTGAATAAGATCTCCCCATAATTTAAGGGTTGTTCCCCATTAAGACGTAAAAAGACTTAATAATGTAAGCATTCATGTAATTTAAGATAAAACTATATGTAAACGAATTCCTAAAATACTCTAGGCTGGAAAGTAGAAAAAAAGAACCCTTAAAAAAAAGACATATACAATTATAAAAATAGAAAATAAAAATATTCCCATCATAGTTAAATAATGTAAAAGGAAAAAACTAAAGTAAAAATTATGACAAATGTTTCACGTCACTGCAAATGACTTTTGTAATAATTACCTGTCATTTTATTTTTAAAAAAGAAAATTTTCTTATTATTTTTCATTTTCTTTGCATTTCCTCTTCATTTTTTTTCATTACTCGGCCAGGGCGATGTGTGTATGTAGTTTTTAGTAATTATATGATGCTTTAGTAATATTTTGCTTTAAGTGTTGTAGAGTAAATAGACCCCCGTTGTTGGGTTCACAAACAGTCAGTTTGGTAGTAGAATCGATCAAGCTTGACTTGCTGTGTCTCACAGTGGGTTAAATTCCTTTTTTTACAATCTATCAAACTGTTTGGTTTACATTTTTAGTTAACTGTTTCTCATGATGTCTTTATATTTCAGAAAAAAAAAAAACAGTTGTATATCCTTTTTTGCTCCTAAAGAGTCCTTGCTTTAGGCTTCTTTATTTATTTCTAGAGTAACAAGTGTTTTCTTTTAAAGTCAAGGTAACATTTGTTTTTATGTTATAATTTTCCCAAATTCAACTTCCTCTTTTAAAACAGCTTGTGGTCTAAACTATTTCAAGCATTTGTTAATGATGGGTTTTTCGAAAAAAAAGAAACTATAAATTTATAACCAAAAATGTCTCTTGGAATTCGTGCTGTGAAGACTTCGTGAGATTTTATAATATTGTGAAATTTTTATTGCTAAATTGAGACATCTATATTTCAGAATTCCCAAATACTAAACCATATTGAGGTAATTTGAAATAATAGCATAAGCGTTTAGGAATAATAATTTCAGCAAAATGTGCTGTTATATTAACAATGGATACTGTAACAATTAAAATAATTATTATGGAAATAGTAATCAAACATACATTTTTACTAAGAAAATGAGAAGTTTTCATAGAAAAAATATTTTTGCTGCTCTGGAAAATCGCTTATTACTGCTTTATTTGTAAAAATGTTGCTCAAAATATCAGCATCAAGATTTTCGAGACTATAGGTACTTAATAAAAAGAAATTGAATTATTAGACTATGGACATGAAAGAAACTATTTCAACATACAGATGAATAATAAAGAGGTAAAATAAGGAGTGAGATAAAAAAAAGTTTAACACACGTTTTGACTCTTAACTTTTTTCTGAAGCAAAAATGGTCCACATGATATTGGGAAAGAGCATCAAAAATTTATATTTGATTTACACCACCGTAGGTGGAGAGGGTATTATGCATTTGTGCTGATGTTTGTAACAGTCAAAAAAATTGGTCTAAGACCCACCTTAATTTATATCAATCGGCTTAGAATCACTTTCTGAGTTGATTTAGTGATGTCCGTCCGTCCGTCTGTCTGACCATATGTCCGTCCATGTAAACCTTGTAATCAAACTACAGGTCGCAATTAACGAAATATCATGAAGTTAAGTCCATAATTGATCATAGTTCACGTGCATAAATCCCATAGGAATGTTAGTATCAAGTTAATACTTATTTGACACAAATAAATTTTATATACATAATACCAAATTTTAATAGAATTGGTCCATAATTGACAATAATACAATTAATACATTTAAAGAAGGAATAAATATGTGACGAATCAAAATTTTCTTATGAATTAATTTTTAATCTAATATGCCATTTACACCAAACAAAAACTAGTAGTTTTTGGCTTCATTTAGTTTTTGAATGAAAAACTACATAAATTTCTTTGGTTTTTCCATACAAATCAAAAACTATTTTCATGTAGTTTTTGTCAAAAACTAAACGAAAACTACTAAAATAATTGTTTATGATACAGCCTGTTCATAGGTTTTAGATAATTAAGCTTTCGTATATGTTAGTTGAAAGAAAATGTCAAATTAATTGAATTAATTTTAATATTTTTTTTTATATTTTTTAAACAAATTATTTCAAGAACATTATTAAAAACAATATAATAAATAGAAGTGTACATAATTATAGTTCAAAAAGTAATTTTAAGAAATTTACAAACAATCAAAAACCATATGGAGGAAAAACAAGGTATGTAAACAGTCTGGTTTTTGAGTTTCGGTTTTTCAAAAACGAATTAGTTTTTTATTTGGTATAAATGGCATATAAAATAGTTTTTAAAATATTATTATTATTTTTTTTTTTTTTTAAATATTTTTAATACGACATTTATACCAAACAAAAAGTAATAGTTTTTGGCTTGATTTGGTTTTTGATTGAAAAACTACATGAAATTCTTTGGGTTTTCCATACAAATCAAAAACTATTGCTATCTAGTTTTTATTAAAAACCAAATAAAAACTATCAAAATAATTATTTATGATACAGCCTGTTCAGTGTATTTCAGAACATTGAGCTTTTATATAGAATTAATATAATGAAATTGTCAAATTTCTTGAAATGTTTTATTTGTTTTATAAATTTTGTTAATAAATTATATGTAAAAAGTTTAAAAAACATTATTCACGACAAAAAAAGAACGCAATTTTGTTTAAATTAGAAGTTAAAATAAATTAAATTTGGCAACGAAAACCACATAGGGAGAAAAACAGGTATGTAAACGATATAGATTTTAAAATTTGATCTCCATAAAAACCAATGAATTTTATTTTGGTATAAATGGTATATAAGTTTTTGAAATTAAAATTAATGAAATCCTTCCACGTTTGAAATTAAAAAGGAAAAAAAAACAAGCGCGAATGTTATATTCGGCCCGGCCGAATCTATGTATATACCCACCATCACCTTTTTCAAATTTTACGTTATATGGGAGGGGCGGTAAAGTGGGCGGACCACGCCCATTTTTTGTTTCCAAATTTACATTGGTCCTTGAACTATTTGAACACAATTTCGTTGATTTTCACCTTATATGGGAGGTGGGCGGTAAAGTAGGCGGACCACGCCCATTTATGGTTTCCGAGTTTATATCGATCCTCGAACTATACGTACAAAATTTCGTTGTCGTACATGTTTTTGTTGCAGAAATATCAGCAAAAAAGTATAAAATAGACACCCTGTGTTTCTAGTTTTTAGCCCATAACTTTTTTTGTTTATTAACCGATTTTGCCCATTTTCAATCCCAAACAAACCTTATATAAGACAAATATTTGTGCCAAATTTTGTCCCCCTACGTTGTCCCGTTCGAGCCCTATCCTGCTTTCAACAGACGGACATAGCTAGATCGACATCTAACCAGGACCCAGAAAATATATACTTTGTGGGGTCTTAGATGATTCCATCGATATGTTAATCACGGAATGACAAAATCAATCTTTTTGTTGGTGGGTATAAAAAACAGCTTTTTATGTCCTAAAATTTATTATCTTCATTACTTTTTAATAACCTAAAACGCAACTAGTTCCTCTTGTTTTAACTTAAAATGACTTCAGTAATACTTCAAAATCAACGAGTTATTGAACAACTAAAAAGTAATAAGTTCTTGTAATGACATCTATGTAATGACATGAGGCAAGTAGTTACCTCTACTGTCATCACCGTGGGTTATTCAGCTAATGTGTAAGTTGTGTAAAGCCATGGCTTCTTAACTCATTACCTGGCAATCAAAGTTTTTGCTGAGTATGTAAATATTTAAGAAAAATAATTTTATTAATTTAAGTAAGAGAGTGTGCTTATTTCATGAATTTTATAAAACAGACTTGGAAACTTCATCACTTTCCTTGCTGCAAATTCAAAATTCTCTTACTTTTTCCTTAAAAAAATAACATCAAACTCTCTTACGTGACTTTATAAACGAAATTCCTTCATGTCCAAATTATTCATATCACATTTCTAACAATTCATTATTTACATTATGCCTCATTTGGAATGTGATCTTGATGTTTTATTTATTTACTTCTTCTATATAAATTTAAATCTTAATCTTTCTTTTTTGAAAAAGACCCCATCATTATGAATCATTTAGACAATTTCAAAAAATGATAAAATACGAAAATACAAAAACCTCAGAGATAGAAAAAACAAACAGATAATGACTAAACATTTATCCAAGCCGATCACGTTGATGGCAACAATAGTTAGAAATATTTTTAGAAATCTTTGCAAATGTTATCGCAAAATAAAAAAAGAAATTAGATCATTATTTTTAGATAATGATAATAATAAGAGAAAAGGGCGGTTTTACTAATGACAAATGTGACAGTTGTCTATATGATCGTATGTATCATTTAGTTTTTAAATCTAGGCAGAATTTCTTAACTCAATACAAGCAAATACCAAAAATGGAAATAAGAAAAATGTTAGAAAAGAATTTATTGTAGTTAAATACAAAGAAAATTAAATTCTTATTAAAAACGTTCAATAAAAAGGTTCTACTCTAATATACAAAGAAATTTTATTTTATATTGTTTTGGGAAACATTAACATAAATTTAAAATAAATTTTCATATTTACAATGAATTTAATCCTTTAATATGATCATCATATTAAAAAAAGACAAAAATATTAACATATAAAATTCTTTATGTCATATTTTATATATGATCTTTTATATTATCCAACACCAGTAGCTAAATTATTTTACAAATAAAATTTTCTTATTCTATTTTAATTTAAAAAAACCGTTTCTTGTTCTTTTTTTTCAAATTTAAATTCTAACTCTAGTTAATAGTTTTAGATTTTTTGTATAATTGTGTTTTAAAAATCTTTTCAAAGCGGCTTAGTTCTTCAAAGCTTTTTTTCATTTCCTTTGGAATTAAAATTTAAATCATTTCTGATGTTTTTTTGATAAATTAATTTTGTCTTTAATTTTTTTTTATTTTTTCTCTTACAAGAATTAAGATAATGCCGATGTTTATTTGTGTGTTGTTCTAAATAAAATTTATGTTTTCTGTAATAAATTACCCATCATTTGTAAAACTGTCTAAAATTTTATTGTTCTCTTAGATTTTATAGTATTAAGATATGTTGTTCAATACTATAAAATACTTTTTAATACGATTAGAATGTAAGGTATAGAAGAATTTTAAAATTAAAGCTAATGTTGCATTAAAATAAGAATATTTATATTATAAGAATTTTATGTTAAATTTAGATCCATAAAATATGTAACCTTTTTTGAAAGATAGTATCTGACTATGCAAAATGTAGTATAAGACTTTGAAAAGTTTCAAAAAGACTAATAAATCATAGTTGCTTTAAAAATGCATTTCGGCCGTCATTACTGCATATAAAATTTTTAATATTTCTCTTAGATAATGCCATAAATTAAGCTACTTTTAAAGCATGTGATCTTTTTAAATAGGCCAGAGTAATTCGTGACGTTCAATGATCTGCAGTTACTGTTTTATTGCCCACGAGCAGTACACCCGCTACTTTGTTACCGTGGATTTTTTTCACTAAAAACCTATACTATATTATAAATTTAAATTGTGTTTATTAAGTTATAATTTTATAACTATACATCTTTGAATAATATTTCTAATAGCTTAAACACAGTGCGCTTCACTACCCCATTGTTTTGTAATAAAATAAAAGCAATCTTGCAGTACTCCTACGTAGACCAGATAAAAACTCGGTAACCTTTTTATTTAGAAAAAAACAAAATGAAATACCAAAATTGAAAAAAAACCCGTAAAATTAAACTATGATTCCTAACTCCCATGGGAACAAATATAATATTGCTGTTCTGTCGGCATTAAGAACAATAAACTTTTAATAATAAGTACCATTAGAAGAACAAAAAAGTGCCAAAAAGTCCCTCTCTTGAATTCTTACCTACATAGGACGTTATATATTTAATTCCAGGTGCAATATTTTAGAAAATTCAAAAAGCACCATTAGAAATATTATAGGAAATTCAAAAAGTACCACTGGATGAACGAAAAAGTATCATAAAGTCCCATTTTGGGATCTAATGTAAATATATTCATATGTAAGTATCAGTTAAAAGAAAAAAATATTTTGTGAAAAAAGTACTAAAATCAGGTAAAATTTTTACCCCTTAAACGTTCGAATTTCAAAAAAGTACCAAACTAGTATTCGCCGATTTTTAATAAGATACTAATTTGATGCCCATGTTATTTCTATGCTTACTGGATTAAAAGATGGATAGGGTTCCAAATAAGTATCAAATTACAGTTTTTACCCGTTTTCTCTTTAAAAGAGCGGAATTTCCAAAAAGTACCAGACACCTATCCAATTATATTTCAAATCAATAACGATAACTATTGAACTTTTTTTGTATCTCTATTAGTTAAGGAGATACAAGGTTACCGATTTTACCAATTTCCAAAAATCCCATCTTAGTGGATCTATTCTATAGGAGCTCTACAGTCCATATTTCATCTTTGTAGCTTTAACTGTTTGGGCTGTGCGATGATGAATCATCAAATAAGCCAGTCAGTCAATCACTCAGACGGTACTCTTCAGATTTTCCCAATTAGGGGGACTTAACTAAAAATTGTATTTTATGTGCATTTGTCCCAAATCTATGCTATAGACGAACCAAGAAAATTTACCAATTATGTCATGTGTTGAAAAACCTTACCAAGTGGGGAGTCGACTACCGACAAGATTTTGGAAATTGTGAAGAGTCTAGTCATTTTCAGTGTTCGAAAATATTTAAAGTCATTTTGATAAAACACATGCACGAGGCAATTATTCTGCTAACTGCCATGATGACTTTTGGCAGCTGATAATCGTCGTATTATATATGGAGTCCATTAGTAAGGGACCATGCCACTTTTGTTCAATTTCTATGTCTTCAAACCCATAGCACCTCTAAAAGGAGTTGAAGTGATATCATACGCCAAACATTATGTTTATTATATAATCATTGTGATCACACATAAATTGTGAAAAATAAATAAAGTCCTCAAAGTATTGACCGGTCCACAGTGGCTTTTTTAATAATTCTGTAACTAGTGAACCGTTGCAGATATCTAAATAAAATTTCACATAAGCGGAAATGAGGGATTTTCGAGTTGATTACAGACTGATAAACCCTATAAATTACTACAAAAGGTACGCTTACGTGTGTGCTATATCTCTTTTAGTTTAAGAGATATTTAGACTGAAGGAAAATATTTACCAATTTTTTTTAGTTTTTCTTTTGTATATAAATTTTGATTCCAATTTTTTTTTTAATATTCGCTGGATTCCCTACTAAATTTTCAATAAAGTTGCAGCTAAGATTGTTCCGATAAAAATTTTCGGTCCATAGATGAAAACTAAACATAAATACTTGTAAATTTAATTCGTAGGCATTTGGTGCAACGAACTCCCCGAGACAAAAAAATGTTTGGCGAATAATTCGAAAACCGGTTTGATAACTCAATTTTTTTATATATAAAAAAATATTGGTTCCGCATTTTTATACCCAACATCAAAAGAATGGGGGGTATATTGATTTTGTCATTCCGTGTATAACATGTCGAAAGAATCATTTAAGACCCCATAAAGTGTATATTTTCTGGGTCCTGCAGCGATTCTGAGTCGATCTAGCTATGTCCGTCCGTCTGTCTGTCTGTTGAAAATACTAGACACAGGTTCCGTTGTACAGATAGTTCAAGGGTCGATATAAACTTGGAAACCACAAAGGGGCGTGGTCCCCCCCCTTTACCGCCCACCTCTTATATAACGTGAAATTTGAAAAACTTGATGGTCGGTATATAGATTCGGCCGAGCCGAATATAACCTCATTTTACTTTTGTACAGACTTCATCGAGGGCTTCAATAAATTCTAAAAATAAGGTGCCCGGCAAAACTATAAGGTCACTTTTCATTGCACCGTGTATTAAAAAGTACAAGGGGTATTTAATGGTACTACCAGCTAAAATATTTATTACTAAGAGGTGTTCCTTTATACACCTTTTGGTATCATTTATTTGACATTTGATCTTTTTATAGACAAAAGTGTTGAAAATGTGAACTTTCCAGTGAGTCAAAATGATAAGATCAGTTCATTTCTTTTCCACTAAAATCATTTTTTTTTTTTTTCAATTTATTCCTTGACTATATTTATTTATTGTTTTATAGAAGTGATTAGGAGGTGAATTATTTAAATTCCAGAAGTCTTCCTAAGAATTTATCCCGCTAAACTTTAAAAATTTCCACTTTAATTTTTAATACACGATGCAATGAAAAGTGAACTTTTAGTTTTGCCGGGCACCTTATTTCAAATAAGAAACAAAAAATTTGCAAGCGTATACAATTTTTTTTATGACGGAGCCGAATATAACATTCGCGCTTGTTCAATTTTAATTTGAAAAAACTTCCAATAGCCAATACCTGTAGTGAATTTCTTTAGAATCGGAGATGCCAAATCCGAAAATATACTTATGTTTATAATAGTGCTGTAAAAGTATTGAGTATTAAGTATCGAGTACCTAGTATTTATGGGTACTCAATACTGTAAAGTAGTTATACAATACATTCATAGTTTCATTAAACCCTACACCACCATAGGTGGTTGGGGTATTTTGCGTTTGTGCTGATTTTTGTAACGCATAGAAAACGTTATCCAACACCCACCTTAAAGTATACCAATCGACTCAGAATCACTTTTTAAATCGATCTAACGATGTCCGTCCGTCCGTCTGGCTGTGCGCAAAGTACAGGTCGCAATTTTGAAGATAATTCAATGAAATTTGGCACGTGGGACTTTTATGATACAGGGACAAAAATTGAAATTGGTTTTGATCGGTCCATTATTTTACCTAGCCTCCATACAAATGTCCCGCCGGAATTGAGTTTCAACACTCAAAAATGCCTTAAAATTAAGAATATTTTTATATATTAGAAATTTTAAATATATTTTTTTATTAGAATCGGTCTATAATTTACCATAGCTCCCACATAAACCCACTTCCGAGAATCATTTAGTAAAATTGTTGGTCTAATATAAGTCCCTTCCCCGAATTTTTATGGTCATACATAATGGTGTAGGGTATAATATGGTTTCTTAGTTTTTGTTATTTTTTTTTTTTACATTTAAAGTAACCGATTTTGTTTATTTTATGTTGTATATAAATAAATTTATGAATAAAATGAAAAACTAGAATTAAAATCAAGTATTTAAAAGTAGTAAAATTTGCCAGCACTAATTTATAATCCAAGTTTCCATGGATAATTACAAATTCGACTATACAAATTAGTCAAAGAATTTCTCTACTATATTGATATAAATTCTATTTATCGTATATGACTTAAAACTAACTAATTCAATTCTTGACATATTATTTAAACCTTTCCAATTCTAACTAACTTAATAATAAGAACTAACTTCCCGCTTATAGTTAATATACAATGTGGCTACAAAAGTATGTTGCAACATTATTAAAAAATATATTCTTATCATTTCCGTACAAACAACAACATAGTAGCGATTAATAGTGGATTATCAATAACATAAGTACCTGTCATATCAATAGAACATTTAATAGTTTATATTAAATGAAGCGCTTGTCAAAAATGTAAATGTCAACATGGAAATGCACAACGCATATAAACAAAATTAAATATGCGTTTGTAACGTAGTTGTAGAACTCAAACAAATTTAAATGCGGTTTATCTATGGACAACTCATAGATCTAATCAAAATAAAATTAAATGGAGGTACAAACCATAATGGCACTGACATACTTATTAACTACGTACATATAAACATTTTACCAAATACATACTTTTATTTTGGACAATAATGATGTTATCAGTGTATAAAAATAGTTCCCCTACATCTCCCCTCACCATAAAAATTACCAATAATATGAATATAAAATGATAAAAATGATTTGAAAAACAAAATTGAAAATAAATTATTATTTTGGTAAAAGTATTAACTACAAAAAAATTATACATAAATATTGCTGCAAGCCATAAATAGAAAAGGGGGGAAATGTACTTTCAATTCTTTTGAAACTCTTTTTTTTTCGGTTTATTTCATTTTTATAGCTTTTTATGGTTAACAAGTGCACAAACGTTTATAATTAACACGTACATAACTTCAATTGAAGTACATTTACCTAAATATTATAATTCAAGCAATTTTTTTTTTTTTGAAGTTATACCCATTGAAAAGTGAAAATCTATTTATTTTTTAGATTGACTCAGTGAGTGATTGATTTTATTTGTTGCTCAGTGACTGCGTAATACATATGTTTTCAATTTTATTACTTTTTTCAAGACAGACAGACGGATGGACAGACGGATCATAAACAATAGCAGCCATATCAATAAAAGATCAATGACATGACAAAATATATTTCGAGTATAGAGTATAAATATATTGAAAATATTGTTTCTGTAACTAAATATTTTGAAATTATTTTTATTTTATCTTGATTAAAAACCAGACTTTTACAGCAAACAGAAAACGAAAGTTCATAATTACTGTTGTTTTCCTTGTAACCTGATTATAGGTGAGACAAAACAAAGATTGTAATTGCTTCAGAGTTTGCAGACGTTTGAAAAGCACCTTGTAATTACAAAAAAATGTTTTGATCATTATTACAAAATAAAAATAATTTTTGGTCAATATTTAGTATCTAAAGGTAGAGAATCAAAAGTAAAGACTACGGAACTGTTGTCATATTAATTTATTAAAACCAAAAGATTTCCAAGAGGGTTATTTCTTTAATTATTTGGATCCTTTTTTTCCAAAGTATCTAAATCAAATCTTTAAATAACACTGGACGACAAAAAAAAAAATTTTTTAGCTCCTTCAAAAAAAAAATAAAAATAAGTGGACTAGATGGAATTCCGCATGCTAAACTCGAATCTGCTTTCAGTTTTTTTCCATCAGGTCGGGATTTTTTTAGCTTTAAAATTTTTATCCGCTCAGTAGTTTAGGAGATATTTCGAAAAAAGTGTCGGAAAAAATTTTTTTTCATGCAAAATTCAAGATTTCTTTTTTACTAAAACTTTTTTTTTAAGTGAAAACATCAAAAATATATAAGTTTATCACCTTTATCTCAAAGCTGGCAAAACTACGAGTAAATAAAGCCACGTATCATAAAAATTCCCCTGCGAGGGGTAGTCATCTTGTCGCGATGCAGGGGCTTACGTGCGAGGACTTGTGTTGGCCGGGCTGGCGAGGCAGCTATTTTGGGTTGCTGTCTCGTAGGGTTACCCATGCCAGAGGGGCTCACAAGTAGCACTAACCAAGAACTACCCACCCCCCCAATCTGATAGCGTCTGTTTTCCCCAGAGGGGCGGCTATCAGATTCCCATACGCCACTTTTCCTTTCACTGAGAAAGGGTGAAACGATGGGGAACTTGGTCCGTTTGGTCCTTTAGGGCCTTGCACCTTATGGTGCTCGTCCGTCTGAATTCCACCAGCGTCTGCTCCCATATTGGGCGGCTTGGCGTCTGATCCCCAGTGGGGCGGCAGTTACAACACCTGGCAGCAGGTATAAAATGTTGTTTAAAAATGTCCGAGATGTCTGAGAAGGAAGCATGCCCCGCGTACCCGGTAAGGGGCTTCATAATCTCCGGGGACCCTACTCCCACGGCGGCGGTAACAGGCTGTGGTGAGTCGAATGCGACTGTAACCCAAACTAGTCAGGTGATAACATCGGGCTCGGCTAGTTTGCATGCTACTGATGTTGCAGTTTGTAGGCCTGGCAAACCCAAGCTTGCAGACTGTAGAACCAAAGCAACCCGACCAGAAGGCGGTTGTTCTACGAAAAGCACTGAGGTGCCTCTGAACTTCGCACCAAGTACCTCCAAAGCTGCAAAGGTCCAAATCGACAATACGTCGGTTAAAACCCCTGATTCGGGTGTTGCCAAGGAGGGAACGACTAAGTCGTCCCACAAGGCAGCTTCCCATGTGCTAGTTGTGCAGAAGGGACCAGTGACGGAATCCTCCTGTCCCTTGCTCGCACCTCCCCCAGCCAGAACAGGCGAAAATGCGAACCCCAGGCACAAAACACCTGCTCGACGGGCCTCAACCACAAGGCGCTCCGCCTTACGTTTTATTGAGCAATTAGGCTCTAAAAGGGTCGAAGACCTCACCAAGGAGCAAAAAGCCTCCTTGGAATGGGCTAAAGCCCACATTGCTAGCCTCAACGAGGCCCCTCCTTCTGTCTCGACTGGGGCAGTGCCTAAACGGCAACGTTCAGAGGAGGAGGCCAATGGTCAGAGTCAGCAACCAGGGACTAAACGTCCCAAGCCCGCACAAACGACGATTAACAGGTCTTTCAGCGAGGTGGCTAAAAATCATCTCGCTAGAGCTGTTATCGATCGCAGTGTTAGTGATGGAGCCATTTCCCATCAAAGATGGGATCTGGTTAAACAAAAACTCTTGGGTGTGTTCTGGAAGATCCTCAAGGATAATCCAGGATCACCTCCTCAATGCGATGACATTGGCTGGTACCAAGGTCACGTTAAGTTAATGGCTTGCGTAGACGAACGCTCAGCGTCTCTACTAAAACTCGCTGTTAACGAAATAGGAGAGGTATGGGAAGGCGCTAGGCTGGATGTAGTACCTGTGAGCGAAATACCCCGCAGGTCTAGATCCATCGCCGTCATTCCTGCCGAACCATCGGATCCCGAGGAAATCCTTAGGATCCTTCAGTGTTGTAATCCTCACCTTCCGACACATGATTGGAAAGTTGTGAAGGTTACAGCTCCTGAAGGGTCATCGAGGAAGGCGATTGTTGTCCTAAACCAGGACTCTTTGGAGCCACTGCGAGAGAAACAGGGAAAGGTGTACTATGGCTTTAGTACTATCTTTCTCCGGGTCTACCGCAGTGACAACAAAGGCAATCCCGCTCCTACGGTTGCTGCTGCCGTACAGTCCACAGATTGTACTGTAGTTGTTGATAAGGCTAGTTCGTCCGACAAAGAGGACACAAACTCTCTCACAGAGATGGTAGGTGGACTCTCTGTTTACACGGACGAAGCTAGTGACGAGGACGTGCTTCTGGAATCTGACCAGGAGGACGTCAACGTCACGATCATCGACAACACTGAATATGGGGAGGGTGACGCAGATCAACCTCCACCATTCTAAAGCAGCGTCCGCTGCACTGCTCCTCCGGGTTACCAACAATAAGGAGGAGCTCATAATGGTCCAGGAACCATGGATCCACCAGGACCGGGTTTGTGGACTAAAAATGAAAGGCTATAAGCTACTGTTTGCCAAAGGAACAGGTAACAATAGAATTAGATCTTGTATCCTGGCTAAAACATCTCTGAATATCTTCATCTTGTCTGATTTTAGTGATGAAGATACAGTTACCGCGGCTTGGGAAACACCAGTAGGCACTATTTGGGTGATCTCGAGCTACATGGCTCACGACCACGGCGATTCTCCGCCTAACGAGATTGTCAAGAGAGTGGTCAATATGGCGAACAGCACCAACACACCAATCATCATTTGTGCTGACGCTAATGCACACCACATTATTTGGGGTAGTACTAATACCAACCCAAGAGGTGAGTGTCTACTTGATTACATTCTGAGTAGTAATTTAGAAGTAGTTAATATTGGCTCTGAGCCTACATTTATTGTTGCAAATAGAATGGAAGTTCTTGACTTAACGTTGATTAGTTCTAAACATTGCAGTCTTATTAGAGACTGGAAAGTCTCTGATGACTGTTCCTTTTCTGATCATAGATATATTGTATTTGAAATTGGGGTTGCGGAATCTTCACCTCCCCCTATTCTTAACAGAAGGAAGACGAATTGGGAGCTCCAACATCGGGTGCTCTCATTTCATCTTACTAATCCTCCTACAGTTACTGATAGTAGGGAAATTGAGAATGCAGTGAACTTTCTGACAGAATCCATACGATCTGCTACGAATGTGGCCTGTAAACCTAGCATACGCAGGGGAAAGGATAAACCATCATGGTGGAATCCAGAGATTGCACGCACTAGAAGTGCATGTCGTAAATTGTTCAACATGGTCAAAAGATCAGGAGACTGGTCGGCCTACAAAAGTTCAATTAATAGATTCAAAAATTTGATAAGGAATGCGAAAAGGAAGGCGTGGAGGACTTTCTGCAATAGTGTCGAAACTTCCTCTGAAACCAACCGATTACGTAAGATTCTATCAGCCACCTCGGCTGTACCCAGCTACATACAGAAACCTTGTGGTAAGTGGACGGTGGATAGTCGTGAAACCCTTGATGTTTTACTCGACGCTCACTTTCCGGATAGCCTTCCTGTTTCTCATGCTGATCAGGAGGTGGCACATACTCAATCGGAAAGCAACGTAGCGATCGACATTGATGATCACAAACTGCGCTGGGCGATTGATAGTTTCGATCCGTTCAAATCACCGGGTCTGGATGGTATTATACCCGCAGACCTACAGAGGAACATTGATCTGATGATACCTTGGCTCTATGCTATTTATAGGGCATGCTTGAAATGGTCATACATTCCGGCTTGCTGGACTTTGTGCAAGGTAGTCTTCATACCCAAGGGTGGTAAACCCTCTCACACTAAACCGAAGGATTTCAGGCCGATTAGTCTGGTCTCCTTTCTACTCAAGACTCTGGAAAGGGTCATTGATATACACTTGAGAATGACTATACCAGCTGAGCTTCTCTCTAATTCGCAACACGCCTATACGAAAGGTAAATCTGTGGAAACTGCTCTGCATTCATTGGTCGATAATATAGAAAGGTCATTAATGTTTGGTGAGTACTCAATGGTTGCCTTCTTGGATATAGAAGGTGCTTTTAATAATGTTGAACCCGAATCAATAGTTCAGGCTATGCTGGATTTGGGTATCGACCGTGACTTGTGCAGCTTTATCGATAAACTGCTCAGGAACAGGATAATATGTTCTACCATGGGTGCCACCAGTGTAAGCCGTTTGGCTAACAGAGGCACACCTCAGGGAGGGGTTCTTTCTCCTCTTCTATGGAACCTAACCATTAATACTCTATTGCGGAAACTCGACAATATGATGATAAAATGCGTCACATATGCTGATGACGTTGCGGTTGCTGTATCTGGCAAACATGTGGCAACACTATCTCAACGCATGGAAGCTGCTCTGAGGACCTTAAGTGAATGGAGCGTCTCTTGCGGCCTCAGTGTGAATCCAGTCAAAACGGAGCTGGTGCTCTTTACTAGGAAATATAAGGTTGAGGAATTTAACCCTCCTAAACTTAACGGCACTATACTGAAATTCTCGGAGAGTGCTAAATACCTGGGGATTATTCTTGATAGGAAGCTATCTTGGAGTCTCAATATTCGGGCGAGAGCTGATAAGGCCTTAATGGCTACCTATATCTGCAAAAAGGCCATTGGTCGCAACTGGGGCCTTAAGCCCAGTGGTATCCGATGGATATATGATGCAGTGGTCAAACCAACACTCTTTTATGGTGCTGTGGTATGGTGGGTAGCGATGGAGAGGGAAACTCATCGTAATATTGTTATGAAGGTGCTCAGGTCGATAGCCATCCTTATTACGGGTGCGCTGCGCACCACGCCGACTCGGGCCCTCTTCACTATACTCAACTGGTTACCAGTTGACTTGTTGGCTAGACAAATAGCCCTTAGTGCTGCGGTTAGGCTTAATATAGGCTGTCCATGGCTTAGACGCGACTATGGTCATGCTCGCATTTTGAACTACACCGAGTGTATTCGTGATGACGTTGATTACTGTACTCCGAAACCATTCTTTGGCTGTCAGTTTTCTACTTCTCTTCTTGAAGGCGATATATGGCACCCTGAAAGCTACTCATCTGTTGTGAGAATCTTCACCGATGGATCGAAACGGATGGGTAGAGTTGGGGGTGGTTTCTATATTGAGGATTATGGTATTAGGGTACCTTTCAGACTGCCGAATGAATGCAGTATTATTCAGGCGGAGATTTCCGCTATTAAACGGGCCGCTAACTGGGTGAGGTATTATAAAATATCGAGAGATATTTGTATTTTTACTGACAGCAAGGCAGCCATAAGATCTTTAGCAAGTGTCTATACGACATCAAGGTTAACAACGGAATGCCGGGTGTCTCTTAATGAGATAGCGAGACATTCGAATGTTAGGCTAGTTTGGATCCGGGGTCACAGTAACTGTCCCGGTAATCATATTGCGGATGAGACTGCCAAGAGGGGTGCTAGTCTCGGCGATGAGATGATTGACCATCTTGTTGGCATTCCTTTGACGCAGTGTAAACTACTAATACGGCAGGAGATTTTCGATATTGCACAGCACATGTGGGAGCGTGAATCCACATGTCGTGTAGCTAGAATTATTTGGCCCAGGTATGATGTGTCTAGGACGAATTCTATATTTGCGCTATCTCGGTCTCAGTTGAGATTAGTTACCTCTATTGTTACGGGACACTGTGTCTTGGGCACCCATGCCAGGAGACTGGGTCTTCCATTTAACGACTATTGCAGGAGTTGCAATGATGAGACGGAAGAGGAAACGGTTTTTCATCTTCTCTGTGACTGTCCAGCTTTATCGGAGCTTAGGTCGAACCTGTTAGGATCTAGCGTCCTTAATTTGGGTGACTTATCGAATATTAATCCCAGGTCACTGTACTCCTTCCTTTCAGGAACCGGATGGTTTAACGCAACAACAACACTGCAGGATTAACATTGTTTTCCTGTCATAGGGTAACACAACGGGACCAGACATTGATGGACCCACGTGAGATGTCTCGGAGAGACACTGCCCATGGAACCTAACCTAACCTATCATAAAAATTGATGCACAAATCTTGATTGGATTCACAGTTAAGTTTGGATACCCATGCATACCTATAGCTAAGTGGAAATACAGTAGTGGGCAAAAAAAATGTTTTTTTTTTGTCGTCTTAAATAAAAAAAAAATAGGTAGATTAAATGGAATTCAACGTGCTAAATAAGAATCAGCTTTTACTTTTTTTCTATCACGCAATGATTTTTTTTATGGGCATGACTACTATGACCCCGCTTTTAGGCAGTCACAAGATAAATTTAACTTTAATATATAGCGACCTAAATTGTCTTTGAGCTGAATTTACATAAATTTTTGTCCAGTTAATATTTCCATAGTTATTCGGTAATTAGTACCCAAAATTTTAAAATTTATTTTTTTGAAAAGTGGTGAAAATTTTGATCCATAACTCTGAAATTCTGGAGCGAATGAAAAATGTAATTGACATACCTTGAAGACAATTTCCTTATGCATCGTTTGATGTATCACTTTGATCAAACGCACACACCGTTCTCGAGTTATGAGAAAATATACTAGAGTAATGGCCTTACTATGGGCGAAATATTAGACACTCCCATAAAAAAAATCCAGGCCTGATGGAAAAAAAACTGAAAGCAGATTCGTGTTTAGCACATAAAAATACATTAAGTCCAACTATTCGTCTATGGGGCATAATTTTTTTGTTGACCAGTATAATCAAAGACCTGTTTATAGGTTAGACTTCCCAGCAAACACATCAAACTTTTGAAATATGTTGACTAACATTTTATATCAAATCTGTCTGTCAAATTTGTTTAAAATTTAGACATATATTTGAATTTAACAATGATTTAAGAATAATAGTTTTTCTTAAACTGACAATTGATTCTTGTTTTTGTTGACAAAATCCAATCGTTCTAATAATATTTGCCATTTGCGAAAGAGTTTGATTTCAAATCGTTCTCAGTATGGTATCAAACTCTTGCGTTTGTTGGGTTTAATTTGCAAATGTATGGAATGTCTTCAGTAAAAGTTAAATTTTAATTGTAGGTTTGTAGTTCTATTTTATCTAAAATAATAAATCAGTCTTCGAATAATTATATTTTTATATAGCATTTTTGCTTAGTCGCACATTGGGGTAAAAGGGATCGAAAGTGGCTATAATTCAGGGAAAGTTGCTATTAATATTTTAATGATCACGTTTTATTTTTTTTTTTATTGATTATTAGGTAAAAAATACAGTTTTAGAATTTTATGATTTTTTATTTTAGAATAATAATGTTTTTTGGTAATGTCCGTCCGTTCGTCTATACATTTGGGTTAAATAGGACGAAAATGAAGCTTAATTCAGGAAAAGGAGATATCCAAATTTTGATGATCACGTTCTATTTTTGCTATTTATTAGTTAGTAAAAAATGCACTTTTAGAATTCTAAAATATTTTTTGGCAGCATGGCAATGTCCGTCCGTCTATACATTTGGGTTGAAAATGCCACTTAATTCAGGGAAAGATGATATACAAATTTTAATACTTACATTTACCCAGCAAAAACTTGGTATTGACATGTAATTACGGATGTAGTTACTTTGTAATGACAGCAATGACAGTATTACATAGAAGTAGTTTAGTAACTAATTATTTATAAACCGAATATAAATAATTATTTATGATCAGATTTTTGAAAATATTAATTTTTATTGATTTTTATAATGCAGTTACCAAGTCATATATTTGAAGAAGGGATACAAAAATAAAAGGCAAAATTTGAATTAATTTGTAATTAAAAAAAAAAAAATATTTTAATTGCATTTATTTTAATTACATTTTTGGTTGTTGTTGTTAAGTTTTTTAAGTTATAATTTAAAAAATCTTTACAACAAACAAAAAATATATTTTATATCCCGACATTTCAAAATAGTTCCTATTACTATTACTAATCATGACTTTAGTAATGCTTTAAAATCAATGCGCTGTTTAACAGCTTGGAAGTAATTAGTTATTGTAATGACATAGGGTAATGTATAGGGTAAGTAGTTGCTTCTAATGTCATCACCGTGTTAAAATAATGAGTTATTCAGCTAAGCTTCTTAACTGATTACATGGCAACCAAAGTTTTTGCTGGGTAGTTTTCATATTAATCGAGAAGTGGGAAAAAAAAATATTTTTCGAAATTTAAGATTTTTTTTAAAGAATTCTAAAGTCGGTCCATCTGTCAGTCTGTTCGTTAATTTTTGCAGGCTTTTCAATTCAAAATCGTTTAACTTTTGACTCAATAAAGATAACGACTCAAAATTTTCTTTGTTCGATAGATAAATTTGATTTTAAACCAATTACATAAAATATGATAAGATCGGTTGATAATATTTGGCTATATATGGAAAAACCTTAACCAAGATCTTGTAAAATTGAGATTTTTGAAATTTTAAATGTATATAACTTTTTTAATAATATTAAAGCGAACAATATATACTATTTTTCAGAACAAACATCCTGTAATATATTAGGTTGCATTTCATGAAAGTTGAAAATTAGTGTGGCCAGCCGACCAGACGGACGGACGAACATTGTTAAATTGAAGATTTTTTCTCTGCGTTACATAATTTGCACAAACGCCTAATACCCCAACCATCTATGGTGGTGTAGGGTATAAAAAGATATTTTGAAAATATACCGATTTAATTAATTAAAAGTTCGAAAAATATTTCTGACAGATCTGTTCAGGAACGAAGATCGTAGCTTATACTGGGACTTAAAAATGTCCAAATTGGCCGATATCTGGGTTAATACCGGCCAATAACTTGGTTGTTTATGAAACAATTTGGTTGATCCAAAAAACTTAAAAAATTAATATAAAAATATATAAACAATCTGTGCAAGAATGCTTATCTATGAGCTTCAAAATGTCTAAAAATGCATTTTGACCGATATCTCTGACACTAATTTCATTTATTTCATTTATTCAGCAAAAAATTCTAAAAAAGAGGCTGAATTTTTCGCACAAAAACGTATTCGCTAGCTTGTAAAGGAGCTTAGAAAAGCTGACAACAAAGGAGGTATCTTCAGTTTTTTGACGATAACTCGGCTATATATGAACCGATTTTGATAATTTTTATTATTGGTATTTTAAGGCATAATCCCTACAATTTGATGTATAAAACATATATATCAGACAACTGGAGATTTCTAAAAACTGATTTCAACAGACAGACGGTCATATGGACATCGTTATATCAACTTGCTAAAAACTGATTTCAAGAGACAGACGAACATCGTTATATCGACTTCCATATCAATAGGGATCCAGAATTTATATACTTCTTGGGATCTTAGTTTAAGTTAGGTTAGACAGGTGTCCTTGTGTCCTTTGGGTCCCTTTGTATTACCTGTACCTATATATTTTATTACTGGATAGTTTAGTGAGGCTTTTGTAATATCTCTATCCTAAATGTCTTGAACGGAGATCTTCCAGTGCAGGGCAGTTACAGAAGAGATGTTGAATGGATTCCTCCTCCTCTTCATGGTGACAGCTTCTGCAGAAATCATTGGGCCGAAGACCCAATCTTAAGGCATGAGTTCCAAATATGCAGTGACCAGATATTGCTGCTGTTATATTACCCAGTAGTTGCAGGCGTCTAGAGGAATACCACAGAAAAGATCTATACTTTCATTCTGAAGTAGATCACCCTTCTTTGCCAGTTAATCCGCAATACAATTGCCTTAACTCGTTCCGTGTCCACGCACCTATATCAGTTGGGGTCTTAGATGAATATTATAGAAATGACAAACGGAATGACAACCTTATATATACCCTTTACATCTGTGGTGAAGGGTATAAAAATCGTATAATTAAAATTCTTAGGTGTCAAATCCGAAGAATGGTTGTTTTCTGTTTTGTATAAGTGTAAGACCACGCACAGTGGGGTCAAACGCAAATTTTTTGGTAATAAATCTGTATCTCCTAAACTACTGGTTGGATTAAATTGAAATGTATGAAAGAGTTACAGGGGAGGACCTAAGCTTTAAGAAAAATCATCCTGTAGTCACCCTGTGATAACACATGAAAATCTACAGGGTGTCAAAATTGACTACCTCGAGTAGGTAAAAGTTTAAAAAAATCGTAACTTATATAAATGAAGTCCGATTTTAAAGATTTTTATATTTCTGTAAAGTGCTTAGCAAGATAAAGAAAAATAAGCTTATACACTTAAGTTATCTCTTACAGTTAAAAAGATACTTGCACTTGAATTTTGAATTTTCGATTTTTTTTGGCTCGACTTTCTTTTGTTTTTCGGGAATAAGTCCTGAGGTATATGAAATAAAATTTTTTTAAAAATATTCTGTTATTTGCTATATACTTCAAAATAACATACTGAAAGAATTTTTGGATTATCTCAATGCGACTAGACGAGAAAAATATTCAAAGTCAGCACTCTGAAATTGACATGAAAAATTGCTATTTTTTATAAAAATATAGTAAAATTCTTTCATTTTTACTCAAAGTTCCGTTTAAGAAAAAAAATTTTTTCTTTATATATTTCAAAAGACAAGGTCTTACAAATGGCTAATATAGACATTTTAAACTGATTTAGGGTTGCAACCTACATCAGGCATTGGTCGAAAATGGTGAATTTTGGAAAAAGTTTTGTATCGATTAATAAAAAAAAAATGTCACGCAAGCTTTTTTAAATTTTTTGACGATATTTTATTAAAAAAATAGATTTAGAACGATTTGACACTAAACTGCTTCCCGCAGGAGTGCAGTTTTCATGAAAAAGTAAATTTTTTAAACGACTTTTTTTTTAACTATATAAAAAAGCATAAGAGATAACTTAGGTAGATAAACTTTTTTTTCTTTATCTTGTCAAGCACTTTACAGAAATATAAAAATCTTTAAAATCGGACTTCATTAGTATAAGTTACGATTTTTTTACATACTCGAGGTAGTCAATTTTGACACCCTGTAGATTTGCTTGTGTTATCACGGGGTGACTACAGAATGATTTTTCTTAAAGCTTAGGTCCTCCTCTGTAACTCGTTCATACATTTCAATTTAATCCAACCAGTAGTTTAGGAGATACAGATTTATTAACAAAAAATTTGCGTTTGACCCCACTGTGCCATGCCCGAAATAATAATTCCCATAGTGAATGGTATAGGGTATCATATTTCTTACTTGTTTAACTTCTGTCTTCATCGATTTAGAAAATGTCTAAAATACTAAGAAAAATTAGCAGACTTTTTTTTTTATTTCGAACCAAAAATACTGAACAATATTTCCAATCATGTAAAAAATCTTTCATATTTTCCATAATATCAAAATACCGTCTGTAGTTTAGTTTATCTAAATATTTAATTGCAAATGAAACAATTGCTTTTATTACCGGCAATTTAATGATGGATTACTCAAATAAAAATATTTCATAAAAGAAAAAAAAACTTTTTATAATGCATCTATAAACACTTTAAACAACGTGGAAATACAAAAAACAACAAGAAAAATAATAATATTTATCAAAGATTGAGACAACAGCACAACAAGCGTTATATCTACAATAAAAATTATGAAAACAAAGTAAAAAATAAACACCTTGCATCATAATTAAATAATTTTTTTTTTTCTTTCTTTGTATGACTTGGCCACATGGGTCTACAAGAAGAAAATCCCCTTTAATACCAATAGTAATAAAACAAAAATCATATGTATTCGTCTAGGAATGATTGATAAAAACAGAAATAAACTCATATGGGTGATTTAAAATTTTCTTATACCCTCGGTTTATTTCTATATTTATTTATTTGTATTTTTTTTTTTTTTTTGTAGTCTATCATTAAACTTTTACTTTCGAAACTTTATTGTCTGATTTTTTTTATTATTTTTATTTTTTGTTGTTTGACTTCATGTTGATTAGACAAATTATTGTAACGATTGATTGGTTTCAAATTTATTTGATAAGTTAGTAAATATTTTAGAAAATTATTATTACACTTTTTTTTCTTGATAAATTTTCAATTAAATGTTACAAAATTTATAATCTATAATAAAATAAATTGTAATTTATGACATGGTCATAGAGATAAAAAAAAGAAATGAAATTGAAAAAAGATTCGGCTGTGCCGAATCTTTGATACCCTTCACCATATTACCATCTTACCATCTTATCTACATCATATTACCATATTACCGACAATTAATAAAATTTTCGCCTTAACGTATGCTTGCATATTTTCTAAATCTAAATTTTTTTCAAACTACGAAAATTTGAATATGAAAAAAAAAAAACAATCATAACAGGCTTTGCTTTTAAAAAAGAAACAACAACAATTCCATATATATTTATTTTTGTATGTACAAACTGACTGAATACACAAAGAACAACAACAACACTGTTATTCATTATATTACTTCTGTTGCTAACTAAACTACTTGTCTATACAAAAAACAAAAAACGTCACTAATAGTCATTACAATGCTTAATATACATGTTTGTGTATGTATTTATGTATATTAACCCGCTTGACCTGACACAAGAAATTAGTGAATGTTCACAAAAACGAGGAATTTTCGAAACAAATATATTCGAGAAATTATCAAAAATTAAATAAAAAGTGAATGTACGTAGCATCGAAACTTACTCGATATTTTCTAGATAGTTAAGTTTCGAGAAATTCTCGAGAATTCTTAAAATATCGGATTATCACAATATCAAACTTTTTCGATAAAATCTCGAAAGTAGATGTTTCGAGAAATTATCTATTCTTCTCAATTTTTCGATATTTTGTTACTTTAAAAAATACGCATTTTCTTGTTTGTGCATGTCATTCTTTAGTCAAAGTTCATATTGATTGGTTGTAAATTATACTTAAGTTTATGGTGTAACTTAAACTTTATAAATGTGGTAAGTACATTGCAACATGTCAAGACATTCGTAAAATAATATAATTATCTAAATGATAAATTTTTTTTCTTGCAGATTTATTCAGATAACTTTGACCTAAAAAAATTAGAATTGGTGCAACAGAAAAACGAATATTATTAGGACTTCCTTAACACCCTCAACATCTAGCACTATGTTCTTATTGTATTAGAAAGTTGAAATTTTTAAGTGCTACCAATCTTATGTTTTATATTTATATTTATACGTTATTGTTAATTAATTTTAAAATATAACTTAAGTCTATTTTTTTAACATTTGGTGTATTCTGTTAAGTTTAAAATAAAAAAAATTGCTTTTAAAACTAAATCAGCTCTTAATTTAAAATGGGAAACAAAATGAAAATGAAACAGAATAGAACTATTGCCAACGATTCATTAGTAATATCAATATCGAACAATTTTCGATATCGAAAACTGATCTCTAACGAACATTTTCTCGCCTTGCTAACGATAGCACTTATTATTCGATGTAGATATCATAAGCGAACCTTCGATATCGATCGATTTGCTGCCACAAACTGAACGACAGGTGAACTCTACGAGTTCATTCTCGAAACGCCTTCGATAGTCGTTCTCGAAGGTTTTGTTAGAGAAATGTTCGAGAATTATTCGAAGGCGATATCTTTATCGAAGTTTGTGGTCAAGCGGGTTCTTAACAGATATGTTTTAGTTTTTAAAAATAAACAACTACAATTCCATATCTATTTATTTTTGTACAGACTGCATATACAAAGAACAACAACAACAACACTGTTATTCATCATATTACTGCTGTTGATAACTAAACTACTTGTCTATACAAAAAACAAAAAACGTCACTAATAGTCATTTCAATGCTTAATATACATGTTTGTTGGTGTATTTATATTCTTAACAGATTTGTTTTTGGGCCATAACTCTGTTGATTATGAACGAATTTGGTTTATTAAAAAAACCGAAATTTTATAAAAATATTTATGACTTATCTATATAAAAATAAAAATCTATAGCTTGAACAAGGGCTTCAAAAATAAAAAATTCGTTTTCCCCGATATCTCAGTTATTACTGAACCGATTTATTTAATTTTTTCAGAACAAAAATTCAGAAAATAATTTTCGAGCCCCCTTTAAAAATTGGAAGTCCCTGGTATATGCAGAGGCTTCAGAAACAAAAAACCGGTTCTAAAAACCGGTTTTTAAAGCATATCTCCACCATTTATAAACCGATCTTCCTGATTCAAAAAACGAAATTTTATAAAAATATTTGTGACCGATCTGTATAAAAATAAAAATCTATAGCTTAAACCAAGGCTTCAAAAAATAAAAAATGCGTTTTGTCCGATATCTGAGTTATTACTGAACCGATTTATTTCATTATTTCAGAACAAAAATTCAGAAGAAAATGTCCGAGAATTCTTTGTAAAAACGAAGTCCGTAGTGTATACAGAGGCTTCAGAAACTGGAAAACCGGTTCAAAAAACCGGTTTTTTGAACATATCTCCGCATTGTATGAACCTATCTTGCTGAATTCCAATAGCAAAATTCTCGAAAGCATTTCCGATCGTTTGATATATATATTATATATGTCAGTTATCGGTGGGCTTCATAAACGCCATTTCAACCGACACACGGACGGACGGACATGGTCCAATCGTCATCGCTTCTTACAAGGATTCCGAAAATATAAACTTTTTTGCTCTCCGACGAAAATTGTGGAAATTACAAACGGAATGACAAACTTATATATACCCTTTACACCTGTGGTGAAGGGTATAAAAATCAATCAAACAATATTTTATGGATCATTTTAAGGGGACTTTTTTTTTAACATGAAACTTTTGTGGATTATGATTTCAGTTCTAGAACTAGAACTATAAATTGTATTGAACTAAATTCTGCATTACTTGTCTCTTAGCAAATAAAATTGTCTGCAGACTATTTGTTGTCTGTCTGGTTTAAATCTTTACAAAGAACTACTATTCATTACCTCCTTTCCCCCTTTCTTTGGACAAATATAGGCCATATTTGTATTCTATTCCACTCTACTCTATTTTTCTTTTTGCTTAACAAGTAGTTTAGACAAATTTCAACAAAATACCACAAATATTTCAAACATACCGCCCCCTATATTTTACACCTCATAAACACGTTGTACACCAAAATATTTGTACTAGAAAAATAAATTAACAAATAAAAAAAACTCATCAATAAATATATTTTTCTATTTTGTAAATTGAACTTTCATATCATAAATACGTTTAAATAGACGAGACGAGACATACAAGTGCGCGTATATTATTTTACTACATTTTGACGTTCAATAAATGCAGTTCATTTTTCCTAAACGACTCCAGTATATGGCGTCTGTTATGTTTGGAATATTTTTGTTGGAAAATTAAATTTAATTGCAAACATTAACTTGCCTCTACCCCAGCTACCAATAATAAAAAATATAAAATGTTTTCTATGTAATGAATAGCCAAAAAGCTTTTTTTCCAATAAATTTTGATTTGATTTTTTGTTCTACTATTTTTTTCATGTTTTCATATTGGATTTTTACTAGCATTAAAAATATTTATACGAAAAATTATATTTCAATCAAAGTTGTTAAAATAAAACTGTCGATTAAGGAAAATATATTGATGACCACAACGAAGGAAATTTTGAAAATGTTTTTGATGGAAATAGAAAACGAACTTTAAAAGAGCCCTACCAAAGTAAATGAAATTTGAATTGAAATCAAAAGTTGGCAGAACTATTTTTGCATATTTGGTTTTATTTATTTAAGCATAATCTTTAAAACTAATGACGTTCAAAAACATAATGCTCTAGCTTGACGTATTAACTCGTCTTAAATATGTTTTATGTTATCTTACGCATAATGACGTTAATAATCATTTTTAATATCATTCAAAGTATTTGCAGTTTTGTATTCTAGGTATTGTCTTATCTCTTATTTGTAAGATAAATTTTGTTTCCGTATTTATCTTAAATACGAGGGTATCTTAAAAAATTATTGGAACACTGACTTTTCAAAAACAACTTTGAACATAAATTTGTTATAAACTTCTCAATGATCCATCATTTTGCTACCCTCAGAAATTTAAACAATATAACCAACTTGTAGTAGCTAGAAATATAATACATGCCCCTAAAAATATTTACTAAAGTTAAAATTTAAATCGTCAAATATTTGATCAAATTTGCGTGACCATTAGTGTTACAAAAAAATAGTTTACCGTTGTTTGATCTTGCAAATGTTTTGTACTCGTAAGAGAAAACATCCTCAAACAAGATTCGGTAAAATGTCAGCTGTGATTAATCATAAGTAAAAAATATTTTCCCATTAAAATGGACAAGTTAGAAAATATTTAATATAGTGGTTAAAAAATTTTGGTCAAATATTTGACTAGTCTAAACATATCTTAAAACTCGCTTCCTTATTAAAATTTTGGATGTTTAAATTCATTGCAAGCTTTTAAGGGTTTTAAAAATCAATCTCGAGTACTAAACAATATATAGGATGGAACTTTTATGAACCGGCAACCTTTCCCGTTCGTCCTGTTCTTTACCATACTTTTTTTTTGTTTCGAATACAGTTAAGAATATGAGTTTCTGAAATTCATAAGTATTTGCAACAAGTCTTCTTTATAGGTCTCATATACATATGGGCAATTCTCTTTTTACGTTTACCTTTATGAAACCGACCTTCTTTTGCAATTATGTTAACAACACTTGATGATGTAATAGAACAAAAATTTAAGACCTGAAACGGTTCCAAGCCGGCAAGCATTCAAAGTCAAAAAATCTAAAAAAAGTGTTTGAAACTAACAAGTTTTTTTTTCTTTCTTTTGATTGCTGTAATCGCAGATTTAAGCATAAGTGTTCAATTCTTCTAATGTAGACTATAAACACTTGTAGAAAAAGACCGGCATGGATTTAATTAGCGTGTCATTAACCAGTGTCAAATTGTGGTGTGCTAAAGTCGTGAAACCAAATTTTAAAAAATTTTAAAATTTTGCAGTTTTTTCACTGGGGATTTTACGCCGTTTGGGATATTTCAAAATTCAAAACAGAGCCAAATAGCTCTTGAAATTATGCATCATTTGACATATATCTCATTAATGTGCCCTCAACAGAAATACTGTAGGAGGTACCCAAACTTGGAGAGAAAAAATGTGAATGGTTCCAAGAGGTGCCTTTTTCACGAGGCACACTCGCAATGTTATTTTAAATGAAGCTAAAGTTTCGCATTGTCCAAGAAGATTTCCAAATTACATTTTAAAATCATTGTGGCATTTTAAAATATTAATTTGCTAGTTATTTAAAAAAAAAATCTGAAATTTTGCATATTTTGTTGTAGCGGATTTTGGCGTTATAAGTCAATTTTAAACTGATATAAGTTCTTGTTTTAAGTTTTACTTACGCAGAAAATATGATTTCACTGAAAATATTCACCAACGGTTTTCATGGGCTAAGACCGCGATGTTTTTGGTTTAACATTAATCGTAGAAGGAACACTAGGGTGATCGATTATTCGACTTTTTTGAGAAACCGGTTTTCGAATAGTTCGAATAGTTGGTATTTTAAAAAAACCGGTTGCACTTTTTGAAATTCAGGAAGAAGTTAATATTTATATCAAAAGACTACATTTCTTTAAAAAAAAATCAATTCTTATAATTAAGTTAAAATTTATTAAATACAAGCGTAAAAGCAAAACAATGTCAGGAAAAATAATATAATAATGAAAATATGCACAAACAAATCCGAAAATTAAAAGGAAAAAATATGAACAACATTTAGACACCTTCCTCTCCCTAATCGAAGTCAATTATTTGAAGCCGTTAAAATTTATTGGAATTATATTGATTAAAGTTTTAAATTCGTAAACCTTTCAAAATAAAAAAATCGTCGTAAATGTGCTCCCTGGCCGAAATACAGAATCAGTTTTTTATAGGATTTGGAGAGCAAACAATAAGTATAGCAACTCAAAAGTTCTTAATACCAAAACACACTTTTCGATCCCTGAAAGAAACATCTGGCTCCGTTAGAATTTGTTGAACGCATAGTTTTATAAGTATGCCGATTTTTAGTTTCTTACGTCGTCTGGGAGCTTCAGAAAGCTCTAGAAAGGAAACATTGCTTAGGAAAGATATATTTAAATCCATATATGTATATAGATCCACGTATTTTCGCTCCCTGATAGAGATTTCAAAATCTGGCTCCGTTAGGATTTGTAGGACGAATAGGGTTATAATTAAGCTGAATTTTAATTTTCTATGTCTTCTGGGAGCTTTAGAAAGCTCTGGAAAGAGAAAAAAATTTTAGAAAAAGACACATAAATCTTCTTATATCCGCTTCCTGATAAAAATTTGTTGGACAAAAAGTTTTATAATTAAGCCAAATTTAAATTTTCTACGTTGTTTGGTAGCTACAGAAAGCTCTGGAAAGAGAAAAAATGTTAAGCAAATTATATATCTAGATGACTGGAAGATAATTATGTTCCAAAATTGTAGAAAAAAAATCTAAATTTTAGTTAGCATAAACGAAACCATGGCTTAATATGGAAGCCTGTCTCAATTGAAACGATTCTGCAGGTGAAACTTTTTTAACACAACACCTTTAAAAAATAAAGGAAATATTGGATCAAAAAAATTAAATGGGGTCATACAGGATAATTATCAATTATTTATTTGTTTAATATTACAGAATAAATTCCAATTTAGAATTAAACTATATTTTAAAAACATAAGAAATCAGTCTTTATGAATATTTAAAAAATTATTCCTAAATTTTCAAATATCACTATCACTATTTAGAACATGTTTTCTGAAATAAAATGCTATTTTTAAAACCGGTTTTTTGTGTTTAAAAAAACCGGTCTATTCGACATTCGAAAAATGAACATTTTGAAAAAACCGCGTCGATCACCCTAAGGAACACCCAAGGCGCTAATTAAAAAAAATTTGCGATGATATATGTCAATATGTAGCTGCTTTAATACCTTATTTCAAAATCAATATGGCGTTCGAAAAAAGTACGATTTTGCATTTAATGCAACTTTAGAGATTTAGTTAAGTGCAAATAAATAATGCATATAAATTGAAATTGTCTTATGACTTATTTAAAAATAAATGGATCAATATGAACAAGACTACATCACTAAAAACTGAACTTTTCAAATTTTATAAGAAGGTTTAAGAATTATTAAATCGATAATATATCCACGCATACTTAACATATCGCGATATTTTTAATTTGTATTTAAGATACACCATTGTAAAGTTCATAAATGCAATAATTTTTGATTTAGAACTATAAATAGAATTTAGGCTATTTTTTTATAAATTTTTATCTTAAACCTCCATAACATTGACGCCGTTCGGTAAAAGTCATTTACGCTAGCAGATCTGTGTTCTACTAGAGCCAAGGAATATTGGTACCAAATATCGTTGATGTGCAAATAAAAAATTTGCGAAATTTTTTTGAACACCAAAAGTAAACGAGTTTGAAGAATTTCCCATATGTATGTTTCAGAATTAGTATAATTGTCCGTCCCGATTCTATCATACATTGCACAGTGGTTCCAAAACGCTTTTTTTATATAATTCTGTAACTAAAGAACCGTTAGAGGTGCTTCAATAAAATTTCACATGGTCAGAGCTGAGATGTTTTCGAGTTGATTTGAAGGAGTACAGGTCCCTAACAGGTCAGCTAGGAAGTGGGTGGCCCAATGTTTTTTTTTTAAAAATCTCCAAAAATTCATTTATGATATGACAGAAAAGAAATTTTATATGTAGATAGTCCTTGTAATTCTCTACAAAAACTACGCTCACATGCGTAGGTTATCTCTTTTAGTTTAAGAGATATTCGGGTCGAAATAAATTTTTACCTCATTTTTAGCCTCGCCTTTTTTTAGTTTTTTTTAACTTGGCGGGCTTAATTTTTCCCCCAGAATTTTTATAAAATATTTTCCAGATTTCCTATAAAATTCTAAATAATATTACTGCAAGAATTATATAATTATATGAATCCGTTAAAAAGTTATATTAATCTAAAGTTAAAACTTTAAAAAAAATTAAAAATTTTTTGGGTTTTTTTCCAAAAAGGTGGCAGTATTCATTCAGTGATAAAATTAGTTTTTTTGTACTGGGCTTTTTAAGTTTTTTTAATGTTTTCAAAAGAAATCTTAATGTAAATGCGTGTAAAGTAAATCCGGAGGAGTTAGGGATAAAGGTCTGCACACGAGCCCTATCCAAATTTAGTCAATTTTGGTATTTAGCTTTTTCTTATTTTAGTTATGTTCTCAAATCGCAAAGCTGGGATCGACTTAAAATTATTTGAATTTTTAAGCTCTGTATGTAAGGTATATACCCAAAAAGTATTTTCTAACGGAGGTCTCTTATAACGACAGGGTGACCATTTCAAAGAAAAAAGTAATTTTTTGAATGAAGCTTTCCCTGAACTGAAATTTTGGGTATTTTGAAGTAAGAAAATGGGAATCTATTTGCTTTTTTCTTTTAAGGAAAAATTTTTTTATATTATACTAAAATTTTATAATGATAGCTTAATTAATGTAGATTTTATTTAAGTTCAAATATAATTTTTTTTTTTTTTTTTTCGAAGAATAACACTAAATACAAATTTTTTTCTTTTTTGATCAATTTAATGAAAAAAATTAGTTCAAATACTTTATTATTTGCATATTATTATTTTTCAAGTAATATCCTTTCCAATGATACTAAATACTTACATAAATCCTTTACATAATCTTTTAAATACTTACTGAAACTTGACCCCCCTTCAGCGAAATGTGCACATTTTCCTTAATTTCCATAGTAAATGTGTGCTGCAGCATTCTATATACATAAGTACTAGGGTATCCAATTATTTGGGTGTTCATATTAATCGGTTTATTCGACAAATAATTATTCGAGGTTAAAAGTTGTTCGGTTAATAGCCGATTATTGACAAATTATTCGATTAACCGAATAACCTTTTCATACATGTAAAACATGTAAATTACACAAATTATAGCATTTAATCTATTGAAATAGTTACTTTGAAACATAATATAAGATCAAATTCTTTTACAAGGGGATCATTTCGTAATTATTTTCTTTTTTAGCTAATACTATAAAATATTCTCCTAATACCGCTTTATTTAATACATTTTTCATGTAAGTGTACATATTTTCCGTGTAAGAATGATATTTTGTTAAAAGAGTCTAAATTAATATTTTTTGTGTACATTTAGATAAATTGTGTTATGACTTGTGTAACTTTGAATTTACTTTACTCAAAGTAATGTTTTAAGGATTTCTTTTGATACAAGTTACTCGAATTGACTTATGAAGATATAATATTATTACCTTTTCTTGTCGCTTTTTATAAAACATTCTACCCAACATAAAAGCATCCAAAGAAGTCAGTAAGATACTGAACTTGTGATCTAGAAATAGTACAAATTCGTATAATTTTCAATGAATTGAATTTTTTGATACTTGTGTTATGTCATGTCATGTTCACGATTTTGTGCAAAATTGCAATGAACATCCAATTTTTTTTTTAACCGCTCAAGGAAATTAGTTTTAGTTTTTATTATTATTATTTTAATAAAGAAGATTATACATAACATTGTTTTTCATTTGTTTAATTTTTTTTTTTATTTTTTGTAAAGAACATCCTTATAGCAGAACAATTAATTTAAATCTTTCTATATATATTGGATCCTGTTTTATTACTTATAAAGCAGAAGAAAAAGTACATCACTAAAAATTATTTTTATTTATTTTTACTGAATGTAACAGACCTCTTAAAAAAATGTAGTTTACATAAACTTATCATAAAAATAAAAAAAAATTTCTAATTTATAACTCAAGAAAGCTACATTTCGGTTAATCGGTTATTCGACAAAAATTATTCGGTTTATTCGTTATTCGAAAATAGACAGTTTTAAATTATTCGGACAGTTAATCGACAAAAATTAACCGGATAACCGAATGACGGTTAATCAATTGGATACCCTAATAAGTACATAGCAGTTTCAGCGTGTTTTTTTTTTTTTTTAATAATTTTGTGCAACTTTTGAACCGTTAAATATATTTCAATGAAATTTCATATAATTCAGTGTTTCGAATGGCTGCTTAAAGCAGTCGTAATTTTCTAAACAGTTGCTTTTTTTACAGCATCTTGCTGAAACAAGTTTACTTGATTCAGTTATCCACCACATACTAACTAAACACATTTTGCTGCTCACACACAAAACTGATTTAAGCAGCATCCCGTTTTTATTTTGTTCAGCAGTCAATTTAAATAAGCAGCGCACACACTCAGTTTTTTACTCAGCCAGTTTATTTTACGTCTTAGTCGTGTGCGCTCAGCACAACGTAGAAACCTTTTTCAGCAACGTAAGAACAACTGGATAGTAAGACTGTACAGTTCTGCGCAGTCAATATACAAAGTTGTTTGGTTATGGTTTTTACATTTTTATATTTTTTAAATGAAAACGAATAGAAAACGGTACAATAAAATACTATGAATTGTATTAAAGATATTTATATGTAGATTTATTAATTTTAATTAAAAAAACAAAAATTTTTTGTGTAATATATTTATTTGCAATTTATTTAAAATTTTTTTAGAACTTTTATAAAAATATTAGATAATATTTAATATTAGTAGATGAAAAAATATTAACTAAATATTAAATATTGTTTAAATTAAAGAAAAAAATTAAAAAAAAAAAATGTTTGTTCTTTTGAATAAGAAGAAAATTTTGTAATTTTGTATAATTTTCTTTGTTTTGATCTATTAAAGAAATTTGTAGTTAAGCTTAACTTTTGGACCCAATAAAAGCAATGTTTAATTGAATTAAAACGTTAAATTGTAATACGAAACTCTTTTTATTTTTTTTTAATAAAGGGTGGTTCAAAGATCTTTTTGTCATTTTTAAAATGCAATAACTGAGAAACTAATAAATATATTTTCATAACCTGATATAAGTCCTAATAATATGTATATGTATACAATATTATACTGGTCAGAATCGTATATTATAACGAAATAATAAAAGAAAAAAAATTTGGACACTTTCGGTAAAAATTGTGGCTTAGTTGAAGATGGAGGCGTACATTTGGAAGAAAAATTTTATATTTTAAATTTGCAATACATATAACTATTAAATGGAAAAAAGTAGTTCTAACAATTGTATATTTGACTCATTGATTATACAAGTATGTAAAATTTATATTGAATTTTATGTATTTTTTCATCGATATTGCTAGTAAGTTAGAATTTGCGAAATAATAATCACTAGATCATTAATACAAATAAGAGTAAATTATTTCAAAAATTGTTTATATTTGTAAATAAATTGTAGCCTTTTTTAAATATTGAACAAAATTAATCAAAAAATTACAAAGAACTATAAAACCTGGGGGGTTATTTTGTAACTAAATTCGAATGGAAAATCTTTCGAATTTGTATACTTTATACATTGAAATTCGAAAGTGTTTTCTTTCGAATCGAATTACACAATAACCCCCCTGGTGGACAGAAATTATTCTGAGCATAATGGCCCAAGTTTTTTTTTATTATTTAGGGAATTTCAAGTCTCAAAATATATATTATTAAATATTAATAATCACAGAATTGAAAATATCTTAACTTTTATTAAATTGATTAAGGATCATATTTAGTAGAAAAAATAAAAATTTTAATTTTAGAGTAGATCCGTGTGAGTGAAAAAAAAAAACTATATGAAATTTAAAAATTGTTCCTAACATATGGACCTACTATTCCGAAAGATATAACATGGAATGTAGCACCCCAACAAAAAAAGAACTAATAAAGAGCTGAAGGAAGTACTTAGTGGTAAAAAAGTGCTGCAGAAGTTCTTTTTCTAACCCATGATTGTTATTGGTAAGATGTTCTTCTTCTATATTTCTAGTTCATCTCTTTTGCAGTACTTCCTTTAAAACTATGTTTATAAAATTTTATAACAAAAAGTCTGTTTTAGAGCTATCAAAATATAATGAATATGATTTAAAATTTATAAAATTTAAATTTTCTTAGAAATTATTAACCTTTTTTCCCGATAGAAATTCATTAATTTAAATTTTTTTTGGAAGTAATTATTATTAAATTTTAAAAAAGGAACAAAGTAGTTGTAACAAAAAAATATATATACACTTTGTCCTACTTTTGAAGAGATGAAAATGTTCTTTTTTTTGGAAGCTATTGATCGTTTTTTTTTTTTTTTTTTTTTTTTTTTGCTGGGACTTTTTAAATAAAAGTTAGCGCGTTATAATTTGATCTGTTAATGTTTTAGAATATTTAAATTTTGAAATAAATTTAATATTTCTTTGATAAATTGACTATATTTTTCCGTTTAAAACCACGTTCAACTTTTATTTATTAGCAGATGATCTGCTTAATTTTGATTCGTTTGTTATTAAAAATATTTCATTACTCAACAACCCTTCAACTCCAATTTGTAAATAGTGACACAATTTTACTAAAATAGAGTTACATATGTATATAATTTTCCAGCATTTGGTTATATTTTATAAAGCGGATAATTTGTTATAACTTACGTGTAAGTCATTATACTTACGTAAATCTTAAATATTATATAAATGTTTCTTACAGTGCTATTCTCTAATTCATGACAATTATCATTAATTAATAATTACTTATTATATGCTTTTATAAGTGTGACAACTATCACCAAAAATATATAAAAATATTTTTTTCAAAGCCAGAATAAAGAAAAAAAAAAAAAAGAATTTTATTGTCATGTTTTTTTACTATCACAATAATTTTTTTTGTCACTCGGTCGAGAATTGCACTGTTATTATAATTATTTTTGTATAATCAAATGTCTTATTGTTCGGCTGAGGTATTAATAAAAGTAAAAAATTAATTAAGACATTAAAGCCGATCAATAAGAAAATAATAAATTATTAACAAAAAAAGTCTTCAACATACAAGTTAATAACTTTTATTTTTAGATACATAAATAAATAAATAAATAAATAAATAAATAAATAAATAAATAAATAAATAAATAAATAAATAAATAAATAAAAATCACAACAAATCTTTATTATTTCGGTAACATAATACATACATATAAATATAATGTCTTTTTTTATTTATCTTTACAAAATTTCTATATTTGTTAAATGAAAAACTTTTTTTATTTAAAATTAATAAAATAAAGATATATGTATGTAATATCTTCAATAAAATTCATATTATTTTATTGCACCGTTTTCTATTTCTTTTCATTTAAAATAATCAACTTCATTTTCCTTCTAAAATTTTAAAACAAAAACCAAACTACTTTGTGTAATAGACCAAAACAAAGAAAGTTATACAAAATAACAAAATTTTCTTCTTATTGCAAATAACAAAAATGTTTTTAATTTTTTCTTTAATTTAAACAACATTAATATTTAGTTAATATTTTTTCATCTACTAGTATTAAATATTATCTAATATTTTTATAAAAGTTCTATTATCTTAAAAAAAATTGTAAATAAATATATTATGTAAAAAATGTTTGTTTTTTTTTTAATTAAAATTAATAAATCTACATATAAATATCTTTAATACAATTCGTAGTATTTTATTGCACCGTTTTCTATTTGTTTTCATTTAAAATAATCAACTTCATTTTCCTTCTTAAATGTATAAACAAAAACCAAACAACTTTGTAAATCAACTGTACAGAACTATACAGTCTTACTATCCAGTTGTTCTTACGTTGCTGAAAAATGTTTCTACGTTGTGCTGAGCGCACACGACTAAGACGTAAAATCAACTTGGCTGAGCAAAAAACTGAGTGTGTGCGCTGCTTATTTAATTTGACTGCTTAACAAAATAAAAACTGGTTGCTGCTTATTTCAGTTTTGCGTTTGAGCAGCAAATTTTGTTAAGTAAGCATGTGATCGAAAATGAAAACTTAAACTGTTTTCAGCGCAGTCGCCAGTTGAAAAAAAATTTTGTGTGCTTAAAATTAAACGCTGATATAATTATTATTGAGGTAGTTTCCAACTATTTTTGAGGAGCACAAGTTTCTAGGTGGTCTTGGGGCAGGTGGGAGGACCTCCGAAATGGATCACCTCGGATATTATATAAGAAATAATTAAAAAAGTTTACCAATTTCGGAGGTTCTTCTTCTGCCCACATACCACCTAGAAACTTCTAATGTTTCAAAATATTTTGGAAAATACCTCAGTAATAACTATTTTAAATTTCATTGAAACATTTTGAACGGTTCAAAAGTTAAAGAATGTTATTTAATTTTTACGATAAACATTCTTTTAATAGATAATTTCCGATAAATTTTCTTTTAATAGATAATTTCCGATAAATTTTCTTTTTATAGGAAATTTTCGATAAATTTTCTTTTCGGAGGAAATTTTCTTTTTGAAGGAAATTTTCGAAAAATTTTCCTTTTATTGGAAATTTTCGACAAATTTTCTTTTTATAAGAAATTTTCGATAAATTTTCTTTTTATTCTTTTTCGATAAATTTTTATTTTATAGATTTTTGATAAATTTTCTTTTTGTAGAAAATGTTCGATAAATTTTCTTTTTATAGGAAATTTTCAATAAATTTCCTTTTTATAGCAAAAAAGGTCAGAAAATGCCCCAAAAAATTAAAGCCAGAAAAAAAGCTAAATTTTTTTGTATTTAAAAACATTTTTTTTCTCATTAGGTTTTAATATTTTTTAAAGCCATAGTAAAATATGTTTAAATAAAACTTAGAACGGCTGCCAACAAAATGATCCAATGAAAATTCGCCCACAAAATTCCCATACACATTTGGGTTATAATTCACATGAAAAATTTCTCAAAGTTTTGAAGTAAATTTTCGTTACCTTTGAATTATAATTCCTTTTTGAGTAATTTTTCCAATTGGGTGATTTTTCGAGTTTAAAAGATTTTCTTTTATATTATACGAGGGCGGATCAATATTTCCGTGACTTTTCGAACTTCCCTCGTAGTTATATGAAATGCAACACTGTTCCCATCAAGTGTGGTACTGTTAATAGACTACTGTTGTTTAACCACAATCCGAATGAGTTTTTGCGGCGTTTTGTAACTGTGGATGAAACATGGATCCATTACTGTACTAAACAATGGGTTTCTCCAGGTGAACCTGCTCCGAAGAAGGCCAAGGTAAGTTTGTCGGCCAATAAGGTGATGGCAACAGTTTTTTGGGATGCACGCGGTATATTCCACATCGATTACTTTCAAAAGGGAAAAACAATAAATGGCGAATATTATGCCAACTTATTAGACCGATTTAATGAGGATTTAAAAAGAAAACGACCCCATATGGCCAACAAAACAGTTATTTTTCATCAAGATAATGCACGGGTGCATACGTGTGCAGTCTCAGTGGCAAAACTCTATGAATTGGGTTACGAATTGGTACCTCATCCGCCATATTCTCCGGATTTAGCCCCTAGTGACTACTTTCTATTTCCAAACCTAAAAAAATGGCTCGGTGGAAAGAGATTCAGCTCCAACGATGAAATTATTGACCAAACAAATGCCTATTTTAAGGACCTCGAAAAATTTTTTGGAAGGGATACAAAAACTGGAGAAACGTTGGACTAGGTGTATTGAGTTAAAAGGAGATTATGTTGAAAAATAAATTTTTGTTTTGCAAAAAACAATGTGTGATCCTTTTATATTTTTAAAGATTTTAAACAAGAAAATATGTATTTTGGTAATTACATACAATTTATCTTAAAATTAAGAAATGTACCTACCTACTATTGGCTAATATATGTAAAATTTTTCTTCTTTTTTGTTGCCCCAGTAACAAAATGCGGTTTAGCCATACGTTTATTCATGTACTCAATATTTATCGCCTGAGTACTCCAGTCACTTTTGAAAATTTTAACACTCTCGACCAATAATTTATTAACGGTTTTTTATTTCCCCAATTCAAAGCACAGGAAGGATAACTGCAGTTATTTTTGATATATTTACAGACCTTGAAACCCCTTTAAAAAAAATCGATAAGACCTACGTTACGTTATGAATTTGGTACTAAGGCCACTCTCATTATATACACAGAAGTGGGAAATTCTACCTAAAAGTTCGTAATACTGAGAACAAATGTTAGATTATCACAGTCCCGGAAAAGCTCTAAGGATGCACTGTTACAATTTAAAAGAATAAATAACCAGTTTTAACCAATTTTATGTCAAATATTGCTCAATAGTAAATAACATCGCAGTTACAGGGAATGCAAAAGCATTCTGCAACTGACACATTCAATTGCTTGGAGTTTAGATCTTATTTATTATCATCGATCGCTTTTTTAATATAAATAATATCCATAAAATAAAATACCTCTTGAACATGTTTTTTATTCCAATAATCATCCATTTCAATTACAAAAGTTGTAATATACCCATAATACCTCTAACTGACGCCACTAAAACATAGGGAACATAATAAATTTAATAATCGAATAATTACAACAAAAACCGTCTGTGCAGCGAAAGTAATTAAGGTCGTGGCTAATGTGCTGATGAATTTGTGTTTAATAGACAAAAAAATAAAAAACATAATTTTGAATTAATTTGTCTGCAAAATATTTATGTTCTATTTATGTTTACTAGTCGATATATTTTGATGGAATGGTATTATTTTGTATATACAATTAGGCGCCATATTACATAGATATTGGCGTAATAATTGGTGCCTAATTTGGGAGCTGGCATATGTGGGTTAATGGAAAGAATTATGGGCCAAGGTAAATAAATCAATCATTTGTTTATTCAAATATTTACAATACATATTTTTAAAACAAATAAATAAAAAAATTAAAGATCTTTAGTGTGAATTTAATTATTATATTTTCATATGAAAAAAGTTTTACGCAATTTTGAGTGAAATGCATTGCATTTCTTCACTTTAATCAGAAAACTTAAAATTAATATTTTATGAAATAATTTTTCTGTACAAAATATTGCTTTTTTTAATTAAATACTTAACAATCTAAGTTTTATGAAAGACACAGTTCATTCATATGTTCCAACAAGTTGACACAAAGTAAAGGAGACCTTTATACCAAGGTGGGTAAGATATAACATGTTGTGACAAAGAACTACAGGCCTATCAGTTTGTTTTCCTTTTTCTTGAAAACTCTCGAGAGAATCTTAGATGACCATGTACGACAGAAAATATATACTATGCCATTCTCTCCTGATCAGAATACATATTTAAGAGGAAAATCAGTTGGGACTTAAATACATAGCTTAATGACGAGAATAGAACAGAGTCAAGGAGAATTCGCACTAATGTGTTTCAAATCAGATGTTATTGATAAAGATCTGTGTGCTAGTGACCGGGTGATTTTACGTGGATTTTAAAAGTTCTTACCCATCGAGAAATTCAAGCTGAACTAGGTGGAACATTTCTAAATGCCATAGCCAACAGAGGTACTCCTCAAGGCGGAGTCATATCACCGACTTTGTGGATTCTAGCATTGAATGAAATTTAATTGAAACTCTTTTTTTTACGTTTTCTTTATTTATATATTGAATCTACCTTTTTTAAGGCCTCACAATATGTATTCAAATCTTAAAACTAAAAATTAAAGACTACTATTGAAACTTAATACATTAAGTGTAGGAGTAGTAGCATACGCAGATGATCTAGTTCTACTAATACTCTTGCAGAGGTAATGAAAGGTGCTCTAAAGATATTAAATAAACGGGCTATCAATTATGGTTTGGGTATCAATCCTCAGAAAAGACGACTGGTACTTTTCCCACCGAAACTAGGTAGTAGAACTTTGGAACTTTCAAATGGAGCAACATTTTTAGACGGTTTTTACGACCATAAATTTAACTGGATATCCAATCTAGTGGAAAGAGTAAAGGAAGCTTACGCTACTTTGTACTCGTAACAGAAGCTTATCGGCAAATCTTGGGGTCTTAAACCACACTTCATTTACTGGATATATAAGGCAATTGTAAGACCGATACTAGCACATGGATAGCTTGTTTGGTGTCCAATTATGAACACCAAATTACATGCTCCTTTCATTGAACTTGTAAATAGGGTTGTAGCGTTGAGCATAACAAGAGCAAGAAGATTCACCGCCACTGAAGCATTGTGCAGAATTCTGGAAATTGAACCACTTCATTTATATATAAAAGAATACACTTTAAAGAACCAGATAAGGTTGAGCCAAAATGGACAACTGGATATTAGAGATAATGGGTATTCATCCCTTATTAGAAAATTAAGTTATGAAAATTTAATAACAGATTACATGACAACTGAAACTCGATGGGATAAGGAAATTACGGCGATTATACCGCCGAGAGAAGACTAGGAGACCAATAATCGTAACATAGAAGGTGTTGAGGTGTATAATGATAGTTCTAGGAAAGATAATGGAACGGAAAGTGGAGTTTTCTGTGAAAAATTAGGTATCAAACATAGCTCAAGAACAACGCTTGTAGTACTTTCCAAGCAGAAATCTTTGCAGTGTCTGAAGCAGCAAGACAAATATCTATGATAACAATATTTAGGAACGATATCACAATATACATAAATAGTCAGGCTACCATAAGGGCACTTTGTAATAGGAATATTAGATCAAAGGCGGTAAGCCGTTGTCGCAGAGATCTACAAGTTCTCAAAGAACAACACTTTTTAAAACTGTGCTGGGTACTGGGTCACAATAATATTCAAGGTAAAGAAATAGCTGATGAACTAGCACGAACAGGAGCATATATGGAATCGACTAACGCATGTGAAGACATTTATCCTGGACTAGATTATATATATTGGAAAATAAGAGATAAATTTAAACTAGAAGCCGATGTTTTTTGGGATAACACATCAAGATATAAGCAGATAAAGGCGTTATTTATTTATTTATTTATTTATTTATTTATTTATTTAAGTCTACGGAAAAAAAATTTCCTTCAGACCATTATATAAAAAATACAATATATACATAATTATTTACGCATACAATTTTAAATAATTTAGTTATTCAGAAAAATAATAATATTTCGTTTAACAACATTTAAATTCTGAGCGTAATCAATAAATTGATATAATTCATTAAAAGTGGCACAAATTCTCCTTAATGAATCAGCATTAGCATAGTTGGTGCGAAAAAATTTAATTTGAATTGGTTGATAGTTCCGCGATGGACGAATAGGAACGTTGAATAAGATGTTTTTCAAAAGAAATTCAGAATCCACATTTCCTTTGATAAGGTTAAGCAGAAAAGTAACATTCAGCATAATTCTGCGGCTTCTAAGAGTTGGTAGTTTAATTAATGCTAATCTACTTGTATAAGGCGGCAAAACTACTGACGAACTCCAGTGTAAGCTTCGCAAGCAGAAAATTAGGAACTGTTTCTGGATAGATTCGATGTGATCAATATGTATATTATAAAACGGATCCCACACAACTGAACCATATTCCAATATTGGTCTAACCAAAGACGTATATAATGTCTTCGTGATGTAGGGATCATAGAATTCTTTTGCCCACCTTTTTATAAAAGCAAGAACACCTCTGGCCTTATTAATAGTCATATTTATATGCGGTATAAAACTAAGTTTTGCATCGAGCATAATACCCAGATCAAGAAAAGAATGGACTAATTCTAACGGTTGTCCGCCCAACAAAAAATTTACATCAAAAGCGTTTTTTCTGTAGAACCTCATATGTTTGCATTTATTCGTATTAAGCTCCATCAAATTAGTAGTGCACCATTTGTAGAAATTATTTAAATCATTTTGTAGAAATACTTGATGGGATATATCATTAAATGTGAGGAATATTTTAACATCATCGGCAAACATTAATATGCTACAGTGAGTCAAAACTTCCGGCAAATCATTTATGAAAAGAGTGAAAAGTAATGGTCCAAGATGACTACCTTGGGGAACTCCGGAGGTAACATTAATATATTTAGAGTTGCAATTTTTATAACGAACATACTGTATTCGGCCATTCAAGTACGATTTTATCCATTCTAAGCAGATTTGGGAAAATCCCAACAAGTTTAACTTATTAATAAGAAGTGTATGGTTAACTTTGTCGAAGGCTTTACTAAAGTCTGTGTATATCACATCAGTTTGTTGGTTTTTTAAAAATCCTTCATTAATGATGGTAGTTAATTGTAGAATATTTGTTGTAGTTGAGCAACCTTTTCTAAAGCCATGCTGCTGCGGTGACAGTAAAGATGAAATTTTGAAGCTTAAATATTTAGTAACGAATTTTTCAAAAAGTTTAGGAATATAGCTAAGTTTTGCAATTCCTCTGTAATTTTTTATATCAGACCTACTTCCAGATTTAAATAAGGGAATGATAAAAGAATTTCTCCATCTACTTGGAAAATAACCATATTTGAGAGATATGTTAAAAATTTTTGATAAAGGCTTAGAAAGACTCTTTGCACAGTTTTTCAACAAACAGCTTGGTATGCCATCTGGTCCATGGTTCACTGTCGATTTAAGACACTTTAGTTCTTGTTCTACTTCGGCACAATCGATCAAGGGAATATTAATAGTTTGGTATGAAGCAATATTATACGGATAATGAATATTATTATAGTTGGCATTAGAATATGTTGAGGAAAAGAAGTCAGCAAACATATTTGCAATGACTGTTTCATCATCAGATTCGCTATTTTGAAATTTCATAACAGGTGGGAATTCATTAGATCTTCTTTTTAGGTTTACGAAGTTGTAGAAACTTTTTGGATCACTTTTAAAGTTTGATTTTATTCTGTTGATATAATTTTTGTAAAGTGTAATATTTAATCGATTATAATCAGCACGGCAAATAGAATATTTTCCATAATCAAAAGTAGTTCCACATTTTTTATATTTTTTGTAGAGTTTATTCTTTTTATTTTTCAAATTCGATAATTGTTTAGTACTCCAGGGAGGTCCGGTTCTTTTGTAAACAATACGTTTTGGGATACATTTTTCCATAATGGAGAAAATAGATATATAAAATTTATCAACTATGGGAACCAAGGTATAACAATACATTGAGGAAAGTTCTAGATATGAAAAAGAATGAACTGAGAATGTTTGTAGGTATTATTACGGGTCATAACGACATAAAATATGTGATGACAATAACTGCAGATTGTGCAGCGAGGAGGAAGAGGATACATTTAATTTTCTCTGCGAGTATACTTCACTATCACGCTATAGATTTAAATGTTTTGATTCTTATTTTTTCAGAACCAGAAAGAGATAAGAGGGATAGGTCCATTAAAGCTCTTGAAATTATTAAGGCAACAAAGATACTTGTAACAAGTAATAATGGAGGTTAAGCAACATGACAATCGAGACCCCAAACTGATTGACAAGGCATCAAAGGATTGACTGTAAAGAGGAGGACCCACTGTGTGGAGCTTAAGGAACTTATTATATTTATATATATATATTTTTTCTCTATTTTTTTATTATTTTATTTTGTTCTTTTTCTATCTCTCATTATTGAGTATTCACTATGGGTTAGCATCATTGGTCTTGTGAACACACACAGCTCTGTGTGATTCTCTTTCAACCTAACCTAACCAAGAAGGAAACAGTTAATTTTATAAACGACTAGCTTATTCCGGTGCGCTTCGCTATCCCTTTTGAAGCGATAACTAAATTTAGTTTATATGGAGCTACTACCCCCCATTGACCCCCATTGAATGAAAATATGACCTCAATATTATTTGTACAACTTTTTAAACGATTTGCTAAATTAATTCATTCAAAGATTTTTGCGAAAACAGTTTTTAAGTTATGCGATAATTATTATTTTCTTTGTATATGGGGTACCACTCCCCCTATTCTCATCAAAAAATAGAGTAGCCTATTTATACCCTACACCACCATAGGTGGGGAGGGTATTATGCGTTTGTGCTGGTGTTTGTAACACCCAAAAATATTGGTCTAAGACCCACCTTAATTTATTCCAATCGGTGTCCGACCGTCTGTCCGTCCATGTAAACATTGTAATTAAACTACAATTTTGAACAAAAATTAATGAAATTTGGTACACAGGTTTTTTACAGTCAGGGAACAAAGCCTATTGAAATTGGTTATTATCGGTCCATTATTTCACCTAGCCCCCATACAAATATCCTCCCGGAAAAGGGTTTAACGATCATAAATCCCTTAAATATAGCAATATTTTAATGAAATTTGGCACATATAAGTTCCATATAAGTCTAAATAAGTGTGCCGATCTTTAGAATGATCGGTCCATAATTAACCATAGCTCCCATATAAACACCTTTTCAGAAAATCACTTTAACGGGAATAAATCCCATTAAAATGTAATATTCGACACAAATATGTTTTATATAAACATAAATGATAGTGCCAAATTTTACAAAGATCGGTACATAATTTACAATAGCTCCCATATAAGGCCCTCTTTCGGGAATCACATAAAAGAGAATAAATTCATATAAATGTTATCATCGACGAAACATTCTGTATTCGTATTTTTTATTTTACACTTAATATGAGTACCGGTCCACATTTGGCTCCAGTTTTAATAAAATTATAATGGACACAATGGTGTAGGGTACCATATGGTCGGGCTTGACCGACTATATCTTTTTCTCTCGTTTACAGGAAACAAGAGAGAAACTATAGTCGGTCAAGACCGACCATATGATACCCTACACCATTAGACCTGTGGCCAATTGTAGACCAACACTTTTACTAAATGTAAAATAAATTATACAAATACAGAACAATGCTTTTGTACTAACATCTATATGATTTTATGCCCATTTAGAGTGATTCCCGGAAGTGGGTTTATAGGAGCTATGGTAAATTATGGACCGATTCTCATAAATTTTGGCAACGTTGTTTCTACTTATATAAAACTTATTTATGTTGAATATTAACTTGATACTATCACTCGTATGGCATTTATACACGTTAAAGTGATTTTCGGAATAGGGGTTTATATGGGAGTTATGGTCAATTATGGACTGATCCTGATGAAATTTGGCGCAAGGATTGATACTTATACAAAACTTTTTTGTACCAAGTTTCATTAATATATTGCTATATTTAAATCATTTATGATCGTTAAACCCCTATTCCGAGAGGACATTTGTATGGGGTCCAGTTGAAATAATGGACCCATCATAACCAATTTCAATAGGCTTTGTCCTTGGGCCAAATTTCATAAGATATCTTTAAAGACAGTCAGAGTCGAACGGTATACTTTAAGGTGGGGGTCCGATAATTATTTTTGTGCGTTACAAACATCAGCACACAACGCATAATACCCCAAACCACCTATGGTGGTGTAAGGTATAAAAATATCCTAAATTGTCTATAACAAGAAAATTTATCGTAAATTTCCTATAAAAAGAATATTGATCGTAAATTTTCCATAAAAAGAAAATTGATTGTAAATTTTCTTTAAAAAGAAAATTTTTCGTAAATATTCTGTTAAAAGAAAATTTATGCTAAATTTTCTCTAAAAAGAAAATTTATGCTAAATTTTCTATAAAAAGAAAATTTATTGTAAGTTTTCTAAAAGAAAATTATCGTAAATTTTCTAAAAGAAAATTATCGTAAATTTTCTATTAAAGAAAAAGAGTCCGTAAGTTTTCTATAGAAAGAAAATTTATCGTAAATTTTCTATAAAAAGAAAATTTATCGTAAATTTTCTATAAAAAGAAAAATTATCGTAAATTTTCTAAAAAAAGAAAATTTATCGTAAATTTTCTAAAAAAAGAAAATTTATCGTAAATTTTCTAAAAAAAAGAAAATTTATCGTAAATTTTCTAAAAAAAAGGAAATTGCAAATGTTCTATAAAAAAAAGTTATCGTAAATCTTCTATAAAAAAAAGAAAATTTATCGTAAATTATCTATAGAAATAAAATTTATGGTAAATTTTCTATAAGAAGAAAATTTTTCTATAAGAAGAAAATTTGAAATTAACAATAAATTATCGTTAATTTTCTATCAAATGAAAATGTATCGTAAATTTTCTATTAAAAGAAAACTTATCGTACATTTTCTATAAAAAAAAATTTATTGTAAATTTTCTATAAAAAGAAAATTTATCATAAATTTTCTCTAAAGAGAATATTTATCAATAATTTTTTTTTTTTATCGTGAGTTCTCTATAAAAAAAACAATTTATCGTAAATTTGCTAAAAAGAAGAAAATTTATCGTAAATTTTCTATTAAAAGAAAATTGACCCAATATTTCCTATTAAAGGAAAATTAACCGTAAATTTTCTATTAAAGAAAAATTGACCGTAAATTTCCTATTAAACGAAAATTTATCGCAAATTTTCTACAAAATGAAAAATTTATCGTAAATTTTTTGTTAATAGAAATTTTACCGTAAATTTTCTGTTAAAAGAAAAATTATTGTAAATTTTCTTTTAATATAAAAGTTACAGTAAATGTTCTTGTAATAGAAAATTAACGATATAAAGGAAATTAATCGTATTCTATAGGAAGAAAATTTATCGTAAATTTTCTTTATAAAGAAAATTTATCGTAACTTTTCTATTAAAAGAAAATTTATCGTAAATTTTCTATTAAAAGAATATTTAATAAATTTAATACGATTCAGAAGGGGTTTAGTTTTTATTAGATAATTTGTACTGCAAAGCGTTTTTTTTTTTTATCAATTAAATTGTTATGATTTTTTTACACCTGCATATGTATGTAGTTATAAAATCGATCACTAATTTTATTAATTTCATAGTTATAGAAAAGTCATGGAAGGTTATAATAAAAACAATCTAAATGTTTAAATCGCATGATCGCTAATCGTTTAATCGCATGTAGGTGAAATAATAAACAGATGCTAAAATTAATAGGAAAATAACAACTAATCAGATCGCGTGTCTCTTTATTCCAAAGTTAAATTGATTTAAAACAATTACTGATCAATAATAGAATTTTAATAATAAAATTGGACAACAGGTTAAGAGAAGTCGTGCGAATATTAATTAGGGCAGATTAATTAAATGAAAAAAAAAAAAAAAATAAAATAAACGATAAAATATTTTGTGATAATACTTAATTTGTATTCAAATTCTTCATTATATATCGTCAACATATCTATTTTTAGCTGTAATTTTATAGCCATTTTTTGTGGGTGTTAACATACTGCGTTCAACGACTGTAGATTAGATTAAATATACAAAATTCCCATAAACAAATTTCTAACAAAAAGATGGTTTATATTAATATTCTCATAGCTAACTTGACAATAATTTTACTATCCAAATGCAACAATAAAATCAATGTTAATTTTTTTTAGTGCGTATGTAGATTAAGTAGATGGGCGTTGGGTATAAATGATTCATTCATACATAGCATTTACTGCCGGTTATTTTCAGTCAAATAATTTAATCGCATGATAAATACAGTTAATCGTTATACAAGTTTCAAGAAGCAGAGTGGCGCAGTGGAAGCGTGCTGGGCCCATAACCCAGAGGTCCGAGGATCGAAACCTTGCTCTGCTAGTTGTACAACAAATATTTTTTATAATAATTTGCTTAATAAATTTATATATATATTTTTTATTACAATATTTTAAACTTTTAATTATGGTTATTTAGCCCGTGTGTAAAAGAAAAAAATAGCAACAAATAATATTAAAAAAAAAAAAAAAACTGAAAGGCCATTATTTATTTTAACATTTTTAAGGCAATTAAAAAATTTTAACAAATAGCACACACACACACATTGACTATATTTGATACCAAAATATATTTAAAAGAGAAGATGTGAACGAAAAACAAAAACTTGAAAGCTGATATATGGTCTGGCTTTGAGTTTCAACTGACACATCTGCCACATGCCACACATGGTCATAAAACTTAACAACGTGTTGCTTTCATTCAACCCAGCCAAAAACCAAAACTGAGTAAAAAAAAAAAACAAGAAAAAAAAAAATACAAATTCAGCAACAAATACAATAAACAATTTACAACCATTTGTAGTAAAAGCATCAACAAAAAATTGTAGTGTGAAAAAAAACTAAAGCATTAATATCTTTTTTTGGTGTGTGCAACAACATTTTTTTGAACAAAGTATGAAAAATCAAAAAAAAAAAAAGCTAAAAATTTCCAGTTGTCTCTTAATTTAAGATGCCCTACAAGTAAAGCTTGGATCAAGGTGGAACTGGCTTAGCAACGAAAAATGTCATTGATTATAGACAAACTTAATTTATAAGGATGATTCTAGTTTCTATATCAAAAATATAATATATTTCACAAATATGCAAAAAAACACTCTATTAAATTATGTTATCACGATTTCAGATAGATGAAGAACATGAATAATTTGAATGGAACAATTTTTTAAAATCCCTGTCGTAAGTTATCTCTGCATTTTTAAAACCCATATAGAGTGCTTAGAAATCCAGCAGCAACCACACATTTTATCTATAAGCTAGAAAATATAATGCAAACACCCCAAGAGCACCCACCAGCAGAGCAACAAAATACAAATCGCCAAAAAAAAAAGTTGTAAGTTGCAACACAATGTCTGTTGGAACAGCACAAAAACACAACATGACGACTGACTGGTTTGTAGTAAATGTCGATTCAAGTTTTTCTTTTTCGATGTTTGTTTATTTCTATAGCACATGTGCCTGTATGTCTGCTTTGGTTGTGGGGTGGGTTAACTGGAACTGTCAGTGAGGAGCAACTACATCATCACCACTTCAGAAAGCAAAACCAAAAAAAAAAAAAACACAAAAACCAAAAAAACATATAAAATATTTTTTTTTTTTTTTTTTTTTTTTTTTTTGTTGAATTTTGTTTATTTACACATTTAGTTTTTCTAATGCTGGTGTTAAATGAATATTTAACAAAATTATTTGAATTTTGCACGTTACTTATTTGTTGTGCATTCCATAATAATACCAAGTAGTTGGCAATGTGGTCAGTAATGTTTTTATTTTATTTTAATTTTTTTTACTATTTTTATCTCCCCAACATCATACCGGTTGTACAAGTTCTCACTGTTAAATGATTTTGTTTTTAGTTTTATTTTTAAATTGTTTTTTAGCTAAAAACAAAATGTAGGTCAGTAGTGACATTTGTACGTTAAACATGATTTGAAATAAAAATGAATAACAAAATAAAAAATAGCAAAAACACAACAAGAAACTTTAAAACTAAACGTAGTCGTTGTACTAAGTCTTACTACAAACATTAAGTTGTATTCGTTTAGATACTTTTTATACTTCAAATGCACTTAATGTACTGCTCAACTTGTCAGTTAACCGTATAACTAAATATACGACTACAACTACTTATTATTTGTACTAATGCTGCCGCTGCTTTTGCTCCAACTATTCAATTTAATTATGTCGCAAGTACGAGTTCAACAACACGTTCATTCAACTGTGCCATTTTACACTCAAAGAGAAAATGTTAATAAGAAAATTTAATTTAAAAATGTATTAATTTTTTAAATAGAGAAAAGTTTATAGACGGGATCATAGATTAGTCTATAGTTTGGACTATGGAATAGTCTATAATTTCGACTACAGAATAGTCTATAGACTGGACCATAGAATAAGTCCCCTAGTACGGACTATAGAATAGTCTATAGTCTGGACTATAGAATAGTCTATAGTCTGGACTATAGAATAGTCTATAGTCTGGACTATAAAATAGTCTATAGCCATGACTATAAAACACTCCATAGCCATGACTATAAAATAGTCTACAGTCTAAACTATAAAATAGCCAGAGTCTGGACTATAGAATAGTCCATAGTTCGGACTATAGAATAGTCTATAGTCTGGTCTATAAAATTGTCTAAAGTCATGACTATAAAATAGTCTATAGTCTAAACTCTAGAACAATCTATAGTCTGGACTACAGAACAGTCTATAGTCTGGACTAGCGAATAGTCTGAAGTCTGGACTATAGAACAGTCTATAGTCAGGAATATAGTATAGTTTATACTCTGGACTATAGAATAGTCTATACTCTGGACTATAGAATATTCTATAGTCTGGTCTACAGAACAATCTACAGTCTGGACTATAGAACAGTATACAGTGTGAACAAGAGAATAGTCTGAAGTCTGGACTATAGAACAGTCAATAGATTGGACTATAGAATAGTCTATAGTCTCGACTATAGAATAGTCTATAGTCTGGACTATAGAATAGTCTATAGTTTGGACTATAGAATAGTCTATAGTCTGGACTATAGAACAACCTATAGTCTGGACTATAGAACAATCTATAGTCTGGACTATAGAACAGTCTACAGTGTGAACTAGAGAATAGTCTGAACTATAGAACAGTTTATAGTCTGGACTATAGAGCAGTCTAAAGTCTGGACTATAGTATAGTCTTTCTGGACTATAGACTATAGAATAGACTATAGAATAGTCTATAGTGTGCACTATAGAATAGTCTATAGTCTGGACTATAGAATAGTCTATAGTCTGGACTATAGAACAGTCTATAGTCTGGACTATAGAACAGTCTATAGTCCGGACTATAGAACAGTATACATTGTGAAGTATAGTCTGGACTATGGGACAGTCTATAGTCTGGATTATAGAAAAGTCTATAGTCTGGTTTATAGTCTGAACTATGGAATAGTCTATAGTCTGGACTTTAGAATAGTCTATAGTCTGGACTATAGAATAGTTTATAGTCAGACTATTGAATATTTTATAGTGTGGACTATAGAATAGTCTATAGTCTGGACTATAGAATAGTCTATAGTCTGGACTATAAAAGTGTCTATAGTCTGGACGAAAGAATAGTCTATAGTCTGGATTATAGAAAAGTCTATATTCTGGGTCATAGAATAGTCTATAGAATGAACTATAGAATAGTCTATAGAATGAACTATAGAATAGTCTATAGTCTGGACTATAGAATAGTCTACAGTCTGGACTATAGAATAGTCTATAGACTGGACTATAGAATAGTCTATAGTCTGGACTATAGAATAGTCTATAGTCTGGACTATAGAATGGTCTATAGTCTGGACTATAGAATGGTCTATAGTCTGGACTATAGAATGGTCTATAGTCTGGACTATAGAATAGTCTATATTTTATATTTTCTAAGATTTTTTTTTGTGAGTGTACAATTTTATTCTCATGTTCAAACTGAAGTCCAATGTACCTTTTATTTTGTTATTGTTCACCATTAAACTAGTTTTGGATGGAGCTTAATTTTATTTTTCGTTATTATTTTGTGTTGCTGTTTTTTAATGTTTTTGACCAAAATAGAAAATAAACTCCGACTGCACACTAACTATTATTTGGCACATGGTGGTGGACTTTAAACGTGTTGCGTTTTAAAGTTTCAAGTGTGTGTGGCAATATGCAACATTCTGTTGCAGTGAATGTTACTATTCTTTTTGTTTAATTTTGTTGAAATTGCTGTTCGAGAAGCTTCTAACTGAATACTGCAAAATTGTAAAAAAATAGTTTGTGGTTTAATTAAATTTTAGCTGGTTTTCTTTTTTACAATTATTTTTAATTTTGCTGTTAAAAACAATTTTTTATTTCTTTTTTAATTGAAAACAAGTTAAGAATTGTGAAATCAGGTAGTTGGTAAATTAGAAGTGGTAAGGTAGTGTAGAAGAAAGTGAAATTGAAATGTATAATTGAATTAGAATTGAGAAAATAGAATTAGCTTTAATAGGTAAAAAATTTCTTCATTGCAATCTTGTACTATATAATTTTATTATATCTGGGAGAGCATAACATTTATTAAATGGAACTAAGTATTCTATAGATGATCAATAATTTTCAAATTATCTTAATGAATTATTGTAAAAATTAAACTATCAACAATATTTATAGTCTTGTTGGTAATATATTTATAGCTTATAAGTTATTGTTTTATTTATTATAAGATTATTAAATTTAAAACGTGGGAATTTAATTTTAAAATTTTCCCCAATAAATTTGATATTTTTATTAAATACTTTTATGATTTAAAAAAGAACACTCTGGATACCTTTCACATTTAAAGGAAATGTTTATCTAAACCTTATAATAAATAAACAAAACTAATTTTTATTAATGTTTTCTTAAAGTACACACTCAATCCTCTGGGAACAAATATACATGTCATACATATCCTTTATTGAAAAATATTAAAAACTTCTCAAAAACTACTTAAAGATCTAGAACTAAAAATTATTTTTACTCACAAAGAGAAATACATTCAGAAAATATTTTAGAATTTATTTATTTTTTAAAACAATTTGTTTGTGTGCGTAAGCAGTCATTTGTATTTATTGGGCTCTGCACATATGATTATTTGTTTTTTTTTTTACGTCCTAACACATTTTCGCCTCTTAAACCTCTGTTAAGTAGATTATGTGGTAAATTTTTCATTATAATTTGTAATCTGAGCAAATTGTTTTCTTAAAATTATGTCACTAGATTCATCATTTTTTTGTTTAGGATTTTATTTTTTTTAGGAAATTTTATTTTTATAAGATTTAGAAAAAAAGATGATCATGTATCATTCATGTAAAATTTTTATGTGCGTAAGTGTTTGTTTTTTGGTAGGCTGTTAGAAGTAAAGACAATATAAAACCACTTATATCTTGCTAAGTGGTCAGGGCGTTAACAACATGAGCCAGTACTTAATGCAAAATATGTAACAATTTTATGTTTATTTAATAAAACTCTAAGAAAGCAGAATACAGCATCATGTACCTCGCAATTTTGAAAAAAAAGTAATTTTAGAAAGAAGTATCATAAATTTGTTGATCTATTTTAAAAGAATTAAAATGGTAAAGAGGAGTTTCTATACATTTATAAAATTCAGAAACTATTGTCTTGCTGGTGAATCACAAGTTCTCAAAATTCTCTTAAAAAAATTATTTTGTTTAGAACTTAGAAAATTTTGTTTGGTGCAGAATAAGTATGCTTCAGTGCTTTTGGGATACATCTGTCTTATGTTCCACTAATAATGATATAAACAAGTTATTTTCTTTCAGAGATATAAGGCTCCATTACTCTACCGTAAATGTAAATGTAAAAACGTAAATGTAACTGGAAACGTAAGTGGGTGCTTACTCAAAAAACGTAAATCTAGCCAGTACTTTGTTGTTGTGTTGTTCACATCAACATCAGTGATGTAAATTACACATTTTTTCAGTAAATCAAATTCAGTTTAAAAATCGCTAGATTTTTTAGTTTATGTTTTAGCGACTTGTATACAAAACGAAATTTGTGCTTTTATTGCAAAATTTTTAAATTTTAATTTATTGATTTAACTCTGCACTTTATTTAAATTATTTTAACAAGTTTTTTCCGAAGAAAACAGCAAAACAAATTGTTCAGCTGATAAACTTATTATATCGATTTTTTACGCAGATTTAGTATATTGAAATAAAAAGATGTCAACACTGTCCTTTCAGCTGTCACGTAAAAACTTAGAGCGACATAATTTGATTAGGTTGCTACGTAACATTTACGTTTTTGAGTACACAAACACACATAACTCTCATAAGCAAAACGTGTCAGCTGATTCGCTACATTTACATTTACGGTAGAGTAACGGAGCCTATACTCTAATGTCTAGATATTCACAAATGTATGTATGAATTTTCAGTGATAAATTTCTTAGTTTTTGTGATTAAAATATTCCCCTGTTTATTTGCTAAACCTTAAAATGGAAGTCATGAAATCTTGCATTGGTCATATAAAATAATTGCAAGGAAGGCTGTTGTGCCGCAAAATACAGTTTTTTGGGTAATATACGTAAAAAAGACTTCTCCCTTTCCTAATAGAATTCAATGTATCCCCTGTTTTCTGGCCTGTTCCCGCTTCTTCTCATTACAACAGCAAAACAACGGAGTTGTAATAAAAAAATTGTAAGAGTTTGAACCGATAGAGGCTAATCCATCAAATTGTCCGGAACTCCGTGCAATTGAAAGATATTGGACTCTAGTAAAAAATAATTTGAAGGACTTTAAAAGCTCAGCATAAAATGAAACGGAGTTTAAAAATAAGTGGACTTATTCGAGCAAAAAAGGGACTGAAACACAATAAAACCTTTAATTAGAATAATTTATTTATTTATTTACAGCTACAGTTATTTAAATCAGCTGGGAATGATTATATTTTAATTAAAACTAAAATATAAAAATTTATCTTAAAAGTAAGTTTTTGAATATTTCTTTTTTTTTATTAATTAGCCACCTCCAATGACAACCCCATGTACAAGTGACAGGTTCCTTCCATATAAAGTTCCGGAACTGGAACCGGTCACTAGTCCTGAAAACCTGTCACGTGACTAGTTTTTAATCGGTTCTTTTTCCTCTAGGGTAGTTAATTAACAAAGAGCATGAACATTTTTTGATTTGTGACGTGGAGTAACTTCGATTGCTTTTTAGAAGAAAAAGAAGAAAATAAAAGACTATGGCATAGGCATCTGCATAGGCTGTTTACGAGCATGTGTGTTGCCCCAATACCACCAGCGCCAAGAACATTAAGAACATTAAGGTCACTCTGCTGCCGCTCATTTTTAGCACTGAGCTTCCTCAAGATGGCCTCATATTTTTCTTATTCTTTCATTTTTCATCACCTTCTTTTGAAGGTCATGAACTTCTCAAACACCACCTCCCTAAAAGCCTCTGTGATCTTCTTCACATGGCCGTCACCCTCAACAGACGTGGTGGCCTTCTTCCCGTCTTTTCGACTACTTTGCTAGCGGAAGCAGCAACACCCTTCGACCCATCTGCATCACTAGACACCTTAGCAGCGACCTCACCACCACTCTTCCTCGACTTAGGCGATCCCGGCTGGAACCAATTGCCCCAAGTCCACCTCATCCACTTCCGAACTGGATGAATTCAGTTCATACTGTCGCAACATTGCCGACACTGACAACATAAAGTCGTTATACTGCTTATACGGGTTATTCGCGGTTAAAGGTGCCACATATATATATATATATATATATATTTTTTTTTTTTGCATATATCTCGCTCATTACTATTACAACATCTATAGAATATAAAATTTGTAACAATTTTGCTGAAGTAAATTTTTATGTGCCATCTTGCATGGATAGTCTATTGATTTACTCATGTATATGTCCGAATTCTTTCCATTTTGATATTTTAATTTTACTCTGTTGCCTCTTTGAAAATTTTACATTTGTAGACACCTCAACTTGGATCAAGAAAAGTTTTCTCGACAATATATGCAATAGAAGATAAGTAAATATCTTTAGATGTTTGCTATAATTATCCTTAAAATTTTACTATATCGCCCTGAAATAAAGCGGATTCTAAAAAACATTAAATATATCATAAAATGCATAAAATAATTTTTGGCACCTTCGACTGCGAGTAACGTAGCACGTGATTATCGGTGACTTTTAGCAGTATGAATAAGGCACCAAGGCGATGATATATGCAAAAATTCTAAGGTTAAGTAATTTTTTCATCTAACTTTTCCAGAGTACCAATTTATGATATATAATATATATAATTACATATTCTGTTTTATTATAATATTTATTTTTGAATTCTTAATGAGAGCATTAAAATTATCAGCAATATTGCTCTATGTTGGCGAAATTTATTGCTGAAAACTTGTCATTTATTTAGATGCTTAAAATTTTAATGATCTAGATTCAATAGTAAACAATATAGCTCGATATATTTATTATTTGATAGAGTGTTATCCTACAAAAATTGTATAAGATCACATAATTATTTGCTCAAAAAATGGGAAAATATTTTCCATTATGTGGTCACACTATGTTCACATTACAAACATTTTTGTTTGCTATTAAATAATTTTGTTTGCCCAAAATATTTGTGAGTTTCAGTCAAATGGTGCGCTAATGTGACCGTACCTTAAGTTCATATATTATTAAATCATGGATTAAAATAAAGTTTAAATACAGCTCTATTCGATTGTCTGTATCCTATTACCATTTTTAGTGTAGCCTCATAATCCCATCACTGTAGAATTTCTGTAGAACTGTAGAACAATTTTTTATCATCAAGAAAATTTTACAAAGACCGAATCAAATGGTAGCTGGATGGTGCAAGGTACGGGCTAAACGGTGGGTGCATCAAAACCTCCCATCCAAATGCCGTCAATCAAAAATTGTTATTAGGTCCAATTCTGGTCGCTTTTTCTTAATTGTTTAATTTAAACGGCCGAGTTGTAAACAGTAGAAACCAGGCTTTGAGGTCATTTGTGGAGGATCGTCAACTTTTGACCTCTTTATCAAAGGTTTCAAGAGTGTATACATATAAGTTTGTCATTCCGTTTGTAAATTCCGAGATATATTAATTTATATTATACTAGCGTATTAGCCAGGCAGTGCCAATAAAAATAATATAATAATAAAAACATGCACAAACCAATCCGAAAATCTTTAAAATAAAATGTAGTTCACATTTGGCCACCTTTCCTCTCCCTAATCGAAGTTAATGATTTGAAGCCGCTAAAATCTGATTGGATAATAGTGACTAAAGTATTAAATTCAACTTAAAAAAATAATAAGTCGACGTAAATGCACTCCCTGACCAAAGTGCAAAATCAGTTTTCGATAGGACTTGAGCAGAAAAAATTTTACATTAAATAAACAAATCTTCTCCTCCTTAAAGAAATTTCAGCATTTGTCCCCGTTAGGACGAACACTTTTATAAGTAAGCCGAATTTTAGTTTTCTACGTTATTTAGAAGCTTCAGAAAATTATGAAAAGGATAAAAATGCCTCGAAAATTATATATATAAACCCACATATCTCCGCTCCCTGATAGAAATTTCAAAAGAGGGATTAGGATTTAAAGGCCGACTAGTTTTATAAGTAAGAAAAATTTTAATTTTCTACCACGTTTGGGAGTTTCAGAAAGCTCTGGAAACAGAAAAAAGTGCTTAGGAAATGCTATATATATAGAAGATAATTAATATTCATACATTGGTGAAGTGTATACAAAATTCAGCCCAGCCAAATTGCTTTAATTAAGGTTGTCTTTATTTGGTATTGTTTTTGATTTTAAAATAGGTATATAAGTTTTTCGTATAACATATAAACACATTGAATAGTTATAAGATTCGGCACAGCCGAATATAGCACTCTCACATGTTTCGCCTAATATTCTCCTAAGGAATCCAGAGACTCTGAGTAGCTAGCCTTTTTCAAATGATTCAAAAAACTGTAACTTTTTCAGTGACTAGACGACCAGAGCAATACACATCTTTGACATCGAAATTCATGGAACGCAATCGGGTAAACTACTTCTAAGATCGAAAAAATCTTAACACACGTTTTGCCTCATAACTTTTTTCGGAATCAATATTAACAATTTTTTTTGATCTAGTTATCATGGAAAAATACTTCAGTTATTATTTTTAATAATATCTATATTCATTTGTCGTGATTTTCATCAAAATTAGTGACAAAAACGATGTACGTGCTACAAATTATTTAAAAATTTCAAAACATCCAAATAGGTCCTAAAAATAATTGGCCACAGAATTAAATTACTGCCGTCAAACTGTTTCTAATGTTATTAAACAATATCAGGAGAATTTGATCATTGATAGAAAACCCAGTTTGTAATGAAAAAAAGGTCCAGAAAATTGAAAGAATTGAAAGAATATTGAAAGGAACTCCAAACACATCTGGTAGAAAATGAGCTCAGTTTTCTCAGTGCTTCGAATATTTGGTGCGAAAATTTAAAGCTAATGGGAAAGTTGATAACATATAAAGTTCAAAAAATTCCAAACTGGAATTCTGCAAAAAAAAAAAAATACCAGCCAAAAATAGGACTCGGAATTTAAAACCAAATTTCATACAAAAATACTCAAGCTGTATAATTGACGAAGAAACGTTGGTGCTGGCAGAATCTTTACAGCTTGTGTCTCAAAAATTTTTATTGCTAATGCTCGAAGCAATGTTGGAGATAAGTTTAAGACCCAAAAGCAGCAAAAATTTCTTACAAAATTCATGGTATGACAAGCTTTTTGCAGTGCGGCAAAACACGAAAGTCATTTGATACATTCGGATCTATAAATACCAATGTATGCATAAAGGAATATTTGCAAAAAATACTTCTTCTTTTCTTAAGAAAGCACAACGTGTCGACATATTTTTGGACCCATTTGGTATCATGCCACTACGGTAAGAAAGCTCTGAAGTGGTACCAAATCAATAACATAGTTTTAGTACCAAGAGAGGTAAATTTTCAAAATTGTCCATAGCTTAGACCAGTGGAGAGATATTGAGCTCTTGTGAAAAGTTAATTCAAGAACACAAAAAGGGTGTCCCAAAACACCGAAGATTTTAAAAGAGTATGTGCACATCTCTAACAGAAGGGTTATCAAAAATCGTCCACAATTTCATAAGTAGTGGTTAGAACTACAAAAGTTATATTTTTTGTGATCTGTAATAAATTGTCAACTAAAAAAAAATAATGAAAACTCTAAGATCAACCTTTGCCAAGTAATTGAATATTATATATTCTAAGATTTTTTTTGAACGCACTCCTTAGTTTTTCCAAAAAAAAATTTTTAGCAAAATTTTACTTTAATTTCGATATCAGAAAAAACTCCAATTTCTTAAAATAAAATCTACTGTCTAGCTTACGTAATTCTTATTATAAACACTACTTCTTTTTATCTTCCTTTCCACGACCAGTTTTCCTACTACAAACACAAGGCGATCCTTTCCTTTCTGTTAAAATTATTTTGGGGCTTATTTTCCATATAATTTTATCCCACTTTATCTATTATATACTCCCCTTTACATCTAACTCTACTAAAGCAAAATTTCATTATTTCTGAAACCTTGTCTACGTAAATAATAAATAAAGACATTAACAAATCCTTAACAGGACATTTTAGCATTTACATCAATTTTTTTTTTCCTGTTTCGAAAGAGACTCAACAATAAAATTTCTGTATTTCCATTAAAAAATGTTTAACATGAGTCTGCAATTACTACAAACAACATTCATAAATTTTCTATATTATAATACAATTCATAATAATTTCTAATGTTTATTTCTTCAAATAGAAGGAGTCTATTGTCCTTTAAAAACACAAAAGTAAATAAAAAATGATTGTTAGATGAAAAACACTATTTTACCTTAAAAAAAAAAAAAAAAACGTAACGAATATAAAGGAATATAATGCATAATGTGTTGTAAGTAAGTAATTCTACGCCATGCAACATGTGCTGCATGTATGTTGTACGTACTTACTCCTACAAAAAGTAGTGTATTCACAATAAAAACTGCAGATGTCATCTTGTTATGTGAGATTTTTTTTACCAAATCATTTGTATCTAAGTATTCTTTATTTCATACATTTGTATGAAAATAAAGTGTGGAGGAAAAAAGTGTTTTTTTTATAAAGTGCATGCATGTGTTTTATAAAATACTTACAATTTTATACAAATTTACCAGCAACTTTTGAGTATAGATAGTAAGTACTATGTTGCAAGAAATAAAGTACGTACGTAACTACGTACTTAAGTAAAGGAAATTTTAACAAGTACTTGTATTTACGACTACATGTAGACATGTGTGTAAAGACAAATAAGATTTTAACGATTTAACAGGATAGTGATTTATGTGTTACAAAACAAGATACATTTTTTTATTGCTTCCAAACAGGAGTAATGGAAGAGCTTGTCAGTTTATCATAGTTTTGAAGGTCTTGGATTCTGAAGATGCAGTGAAATTAAGGAAAATTATTTTATTCGTACAATATTTTTAAAATCTCTTTTTAAAGATTCTGGACTGCAGAATAGTTTTTAGTTAAAAATATTATAATTTAAGCAACTGTAAATATTATGATTAACTATCAGTTTTGAATATTTAATTTTGACAGTAGCATTCCTTTGGAATTAAATAATTACAAAAACATCACATTCATTTGTAAGAAGCACTGTTTCATAAAAGTGTGAAACAGTGTTGCCAGGACTTGAAAAAAAAGAAGCTAAATTTTACTTTAAAAAAGGTCAAAAAATGATAAATATCGCAAAAAATAAAGCCAGAAAAAAGCTAATATATTGTTTTATTTAAAAACGCATTTATTTTTATTTTTTTCTCATTAGTTTTTTTTTTTTTATTTCTTAAAGATATATTAGTGAATTTATAAATATAACATAAATAGTGTAATAAACTTTGTTAAAAACTATTTTTTATATTCTTGTTGAATGAAGCGCAGCAGGCGAAAATTTTCGTTAAATATAAATAATTTCGTTCTTTTATGCGATTTAATACATAAAAATGCTTAAATTGATGATTCTGTAAAAATAAAATTAGTAAATTCCCTAGAGTAAAGAGAACCGGTTCAAAACTAATCACGTGACAGGTTCTCAGGGCTAGTGACCGATCCCAGTTCCGGCGCCTTATATGAGAAGAACCTGTCACATTTACATGGGGTTGTCATTGGTGGTGGCTAATTAGCCCCTTGCGACAGGTCACAGGATAGGTCCTAGGACTGGTCCAAGAGGACAGGTTCAGTAACGATTAATGAAATAAAAATTTTATAAAAAACTCGGTAATTGTTTACTTTTTAAACATTATTTTTATTATTATCTTTATTAAATTATGTTTATTTCAATTTTATAATTTTTCGTTAATGTCGATGGCGGCACCCCGGCTCGAACCCATGTTCATCTGACGTATGTTATGTTTTATAGTCTTCAATGCTTACCACTCAGCCACTGATTGTTATTGCGCGCGAGTTGCTAATTGCACACTTAACGAGCATGTTATTAATTAACTCTCAACTGTTAAATACTGAGTGTGTTTGTGTCAACTGGTTCTCAATTGGAACTTTGGTGACGAGTTAGGTGTCAATTGGTACTCAACTGGTACAGAGGAACCGGACCATTACTGCAATTGTCACAAATTTCCAGCAAGGTTGTTAGCCTCTTTAAAGCTATGTTAAGAATCAAAAAAGTCTAGAAAAAAAGCTAGAAACTAAAACAAAAATTTTGAAGCTAAATAAAAAGGCTAGATTTATCCTTAAAAAGGCAACAATGGTGAAAGTGAATGCATCATTTCAGAGCAGGGATGGAAAATTAATATTTTTGGGTATCAAAATATATGAAAAATTGTACTTTTTTCACCCTCAAAGTACTATAATTAAAAATTTTCATACACAGAAAAAAATATTGGATAATATTTTTTAATAATTTTGTTAATCTTGTTTTTAATAAATTTTAATAAAAATATAAATTGATTTAATTTCGGTTTTCATGTTTAAACTAAGTGCTGATTATAAATCGGAAGATGCCTGTTTACATATTCCGAAGGTTTAAGGAGGAATATTTTCGCTTTAAGTGTAAGTATACGTTTACCGATTTTTAAAACAAGCTATCCGTTATCATTTAATTCTCACTATTTCTGTGTCATTTTCCTAGATTAAAAAATGCTTAAACGACCACTGTAGGTATCCATCATCATGTTAAACATCTTTATTCCATGTATGATATTCAAGATAATTAGTTTTAAGTATCTATAATCTTCAGAACACCCAAGTTACTTACAAAATCTTTAAGTTACTTAAAAATCTTTATCCTATATACATATGAACGATTACATTATAACACAACATATTACATATCGCACTGGTTGCTCTAAAGGGAACCTCGGTTACAATTGCCGAATAATGTGATAGTAGGAACTGTTTTTAAAAAAATAATTCGGCTGATATAGCTCAATGTTACCCAGTGACTAATATTCCGAGTACTGACAATTGTAAGCCAAAGAGTAAAGGCTCCATTACTCTACCATAAATGTAAATGTAAAAAACGTAAATGTAAAGGGAAACGTAAGTGGATGATTACTCTAAAAACGTAAATGTAGCTAGTACTTAGTTGTTGTTTTGTACACATGAACATCGGTGATGTCAATTACACATATTTCCAGTGGATCAAATTCAAATTAAAAATCGCTAAATTTATTGGTTTGTATTTCAGCGATTTGTATACAAAACGAAATTTGTGCTTTTATGACAAAAATTTTGAACTTTAAATTAAATATTCGATTCTACGTCTTATTTAAATTAGTTAAACAATTTTTTAGTGAAGAAAACAGCAGAACTAATAGTCCAATTGATAAACCTTTTACAGCGATTTTTTACGTAGATTCAGTATATTGAAATAAAAAGCTAACAATACTGTTGTTACAGCTGTCACGTAAAAACGTAGTTTGGTACGTTACATTTACGTTTTTTTAGTACACATACCCACATAACTCCCATAAGCAAAACGTGTCAGCTGATTCTCTACATTTACATTTACGGTAGAGTAATGGAGTCTTAACACAGAGTATGCTTTCGCTTACTTCATATTATACAATGTACATAATACAGTATTACACGCAGAGAGAAAGTGAGCAGAATGTAGTATAGAGTTGAGTGTAAGACACTTTCTCATTGTACTAAGTACTTTACACAGAAGCGCAGTTGCTTACCCTGTAATGTATGTAGTATGTAGAAGTGTGCTATCAAGTGAAAAAAGATGAAAAACAAAAACTTTATAAGTGTTTATTGTTTAATGGTGAAATGCGCGTGCTTTTGTAAAATAAATTTTATTTTTTTATTTAACTCGGTGTAATTAATTTAAAATTAATATACGTAATATATGATAAAAAATATAATTGGAGGTGCAGGAGAAAAAAATGTGTTCCTGTACTGATCTTGTTGGAAAAGAAATTGAGGAAATCCATAAAACTGCTGAAATATTAAATAATAAAGAAACTTTATCTATGAGCAAAATTTTAAACGCAGACATTGAAATGCCTTTAAAAAGTGAAGCTAAAAAGCCTCCATTGAAGGATGAATTGGCCTACTCGTGTATGGGATTTCGGCTTTCTACAAGAGCCATAAAAGTATTGAATAAGCAAAGGTCTCATTTGGTTCTATATTTTTCGCATTTGCTTTATTTTATTATTATTGCTCTTTCTTATAGATAATTATCATAAAACAAATTTTAAATCCTGGAGGATTGCGCAAGAATTTTCATAGGATCCTTGTTATGTATTTTCGTACAATTACCATGGCGTGAACGAAAAGAAAGCCCTTAAAGATTATAAGTCTTTGAATGCTACAAGTAAGTCAAGAAGTGTATTTTAAAAATGTACTTCAGTTTCATCTTTCGTCTTTTACCTTTGCATAGAACCGGTTAAAATGATGGCTCTATGCATACCGAATATATCAAGGACATTCGTAAATCTATCAAGACACCCAAGAAAAGAATTAACAAAAGGAAATATGATGAAAATAAGAAAAATAAGAAAAAGAGCAAGTCAGAAAGGGATCCGTCCACTAAAACCTCATATTCACAGTTTTTAAGAATTATTTAAACATTTTAAGGTAATGACTGAAATTTTGTTATGGAAATATTACACTAAGATTAATTAATTCCAAGTTTTTTATTAATCTGTAATGAATTATTATTAAATTTTATTTATTATAAATAAACAATAAAATGCAAAAACAAATATTTTAAACTTAATTTTTCATAAATTTTCAGTAGGGTGCATTTATTACACACTTCCATATACTTTGTATATGAACAAGTACTTTATGTTAATTATAGCACCGTATACTAAGTATATGAGAAAATACATTATTTTGATTACAAAACTATTATACAAAGTATATAGAATTGTATGAAGGAAGGATATGTTCTCGTACACTTTGTGGGTTGGTGGTAAACAATGAAAAAGCGGCCATGGTCTATATAAATGTAAGCCTAAAAGGTATATAGAGTTCCGAGTACTCCATACACCCAAAGTAAGCCACATGTATTTCAGTATGTGTAACACACGTTCGTCACTGGGTATATACATACATTAGATATGCCCAAATAAAAGAACAATTTTATTTATTTTTTATTTAATAAAATATTTGCAAATGCATATAAAATATATACATATAGATTTTCTCATGTGTGAAAGATTTTTTGGGTAATTGTCACACAGTATAATACCCAAAACATTTTATTTTAATTATTACGCTATTGAGCTGAACCATTTTTCAGAAAGCTCCAAAAATTTTGGTTTCTAATTCTACTGACTTTTCTGTTCCAGGGAAATGAAAACGATTTTTTTTTATTCCGGGGAATTACAGGAAATTCCAATAAAATAACATAACTGAAACTAAACCTGCTAAAACCAAATATAATAATTAATTTTTTGATGTAAACATATATATTTTCACTATTTAAAGGTAATAAATCAAAATATTATAAACATTTAAAAAACACGTTCTTTGAAACTTAATCGACAAAAACCTTTAATCCGAAATAAACAGAAAATTTTATTAAAGAATGTCGTCTAAAAATTTTGGATAAACTTTACAAAGATGATGCAGACCTGACCATCTTCATTACATTGGTTTATATGTTTCACTAACTGAACTGAATGTCCTAATTAGAGGTTTGAATTTAGTAACATGGTTGACAGAGTTCACATTTTGATAGCAGGAGTAAAAAATATTGGACATTGTGACAAATGTCAGTATAAACGGGACCAAAAATGAGGCGGTTTTCCCAATTTTCAACAGATCTATAATATATTCTTCAGTGATGATACCAACGATTCTATTTGTGGTGGAAAACAAAACGTTTTCTTTTTTCTAAACTCATAGAATAGTCTTCACATAGATGTTTTCTTATAAATGGAAGCAGTCTTCTTTATAGATACTCCTTGATTTAAATATCCGAGTTTATTGTGTCAGTTCGCGTCCGGTAATGTTTGGAATACTTTTTAAGAACTGCTCCACCTTTTTGGTTTTGTGTTGGTTTCGTGATCTTTTATTTATTTATTTTTTTTCTCTCTGTTCCAGTTTTCCAATCAATTGTAAGGTTATTATTTAACTTTTTTATCACTCAATAAACCAATTGTCCAAGTCCCATTTGGATGAGTTTTTATAGTTTCAAAAATTTTTTATATGTTTTTCTTTGAGTCTCTATTGTGAACCCAGCACACACAATATATTGAAAATTCGTATAATTATAAAATCTAGAGTATTTTTTTTTTAAATATATTGATCAAAGAAAGAAAAATTAATTATTAGCAGACAAAGTTATAAACAAAAAAATGTGATAAATTTTATTCGTACAGTTTACTTAGGTGTTCACTTTTTCAACTAGCCCTCGTACAAATGTTCTCCCATAATTTGTTTGTAACCTAAATTGATGACATTTTTATAATTTTTAATGCATCCCTATATGAAGGTTCTATGACTGGTAAAAAAATATATGTAATCTCAGAATCTGAAACTATTCTTTAGCAAGAAACTCTTTCATTGAACTTAATTTCTTATGTTGCAGATACAAATAAAAAAAATGTTATTGCTTTTAATGTAATATCCCTGCGGGAAATTTGTGACAATTTCACTAATGGACCGGTCCCTCAGTACCGGTTGAGTAACAATTGCTACCTAACTCATCACCAAAGTTCCTGTTGAGAACCAGTTGATACCACTACACTCCCTAAATATCAGTTAAGAGTCAATTTCCAACAGCCATGTTAAGTGTGCTGAGTGGTTAGAGTTGAAGACTATAAAACGTAAGATACGTCAGATGAACGTGGGTTCGATTGGGGATGCGGCCATCGACATTAACGGAAAATTATAAAATATATATAGTTTAATAAAAATAAATAAAAAAGAGTTTCAAAAGTAAAGATTTTTCTTCAAATTTTTTTTATATTAATCGATTCTGAATATGTCCTCCTGTGACCAGTCCCAAGTCCTCCTGTGACCTGCCAAATAAAGTTCCGGAACTGGAACCGGTCATTAGCCCTGAGAACCTGCCACGTGATATCTTTTAGACTTTTGGCTGATATCTCTTAAAAAAAGCGTAAACGGCAACGAAATTTTATACAAATAGTTCTAGAACTAATAAAAAAAAACGAAAACCAAAAATGGGCGTGATCCGTGATAATGTGAAACATCAACGAAATTTTGTACAAATAGCTTAAGGACCATTGAAGTTTCGGAAACAAAAAATGGGTGTGATCCACCCACCTACCATATAATGTGAAAATTTAAAAACTAGAAGATGGTGGCCGAATATAACATTCACACTTAATAATTTTGGATTCGTCAAAAGGACACAAGCTAAGTAAATGATTTTCTAGATTTCAACTTGAAAGATGTCTTCATTAGGTCACATTTTTCACAAATTTAATATTTTCTTTAGGTATTTTTATACCCTACACCACCATAGGTGAGGAGGGTATTATGCGTTTGTGCTGATGTTTGTAACACCCAAAAATATTGGTCTAAGACCCACCTTAATTTATACCAATCGGCTTAGAATCATTTTCTGAGTCGATTTAACGATGTCCGTCCGTCCGTCCGTCTGACCGTCTGTCCGTCCATGTAAACCTTGTAATCAAACTACAGGTCGCAATTTTGAATCAAAATTAATGAAATTTGGTACAGAGGTTTCTTTTAGTCCAGGGACGAAGCCTATTGAAATTGGTTATGATCGGTCCATTATTTCACCTAGCCCCCATACAAATGTCCTCCCGGAAAAGGGTTTAACGATCATAAATCCCTTAAATATAGCAATAATTTAATGAAATTTGGAACATATAAGTTTTATATAAGCCTAAATAAGTGTGCCGATCGGTCCATAATTAACCATAGCTCCCATATAAACCCCTTTTCAGAAAATCACTTTAACGGGCATAAATCCCATTAAAATGTTAGTATCAAGTTAATATTCGACACAAATAAGTTTTATATGAACATAAATGTTCCAAATTTTACAAAGATCGGTCCATAATTTACCATAGCTCCCATATAAGGCCCTCTTTCGGGAATCACCCAAAAGTGAATAAATTCATGTAAATGTCAGCATCAACGTAATATTCTGTATTCGTATGTTTTATTTTACACTTATGAGTATCGGTCCACATCTGACTCCAAGTCAAGACCCCTCCCCGAATTATAATGTACACAATGGTGTAGGGTATTATATGGTCGGGCTTGACCGACTATATCTTTTTCTCTCGTTTTATTATGAATTTATCATTTTTATTTTCTAACAATTGATTTTTTTATTTTTTTATTTTAAAAATTCACTTTGTTTCATGTCTCCAAACGTGACACACATTTCGAAAGATTCATTCATCACATTGAATCATCAACTCTCTTGGACAACAATAGATTTTCAAATCTAAACATTTTAATTAATTTTCATTCATAAAAAAAAATGTTTCAACACATCATGTGCCTTTCTCTTAAGCAGCAAACAAAAATCTGACGTGCTGCTAACAATAAAAATGCCATGAAATCTATAGAAAATAATTGTAAAACCATAATTATGCTCACGCTTAACAATTAAATTTCCAAAAAAGAAACTGAAAAGAAAAACTTTTCAAATCTAAGGAAAATAATAAAAACATTTTTATAAATTTTTTTAATGTTTTATAGCATGACAAGCAAAAGGTAGAAAAAAAAGAAACGAACTTTTAACAATAAAATTATGAAAAGAAAAAAATTCTTAAATTTTTTTTTTCCTTATAACAAAACATGCAAAAATACTAAGAAAGTGAATATTTTTTTTTTGTACTCAAACTCTACAAAACACAAATGTTGCAAGCAGAACAAAAGTACCCATGAGTGCATCTTAAAAATGCGCAAAATCACGTACAAGTATGTGTTTTGTTTCTAGATGCTTTGTTCTTTATACATTTCCTAAGAACTACTTCGAATGTGCAGAAAAAGAACAGCAGGATTTATTTTATATTTATGACAGCCAAACTCAGTATGATGATCACTTCATTATCAAGCATAACATGTCAATTTAAAAAGATCTACCTACAACTGCTTTCTATCTTAAATAAAATTCTAAAGAAATTTTTCAAATGAAATTTTAGGGATTTTTATTATTTTTCAAAAACTCTTTTATTATGTATATTTCACGCTTGTTGTGTCAAAGAATTGTTTTACTAGACTAAACTTCCTTAGACACCTTGAGTAGTCAAAAGAACTTGAAATCATGTGGCTCCTTTAAGAGGCCTCTTAAGGAGAAATTTTAATAAAACAAATTTATGCCAAAACTGTTTCATTCATAAAATTAATGTCCTTAAAAATTTCTAAGAAACTGTAAAATTGTCTCACCTTTAAGAAAAATATGTCAAATTTTGCACCATTTTAACACGTGTCCTTTTATTACCACACTTCCTTAACACCAAACTTTCTAATAAACCGTTAAATTGTTTAATTTTTTACTGATTTCTTTTATAGGAGAAAGTCCTAAAAAAATTTATTGAATATAAAGAAAACGAAAGTAATAAGTACATGCATTTAATAAATTTGTGAGATTAAGTATAAAATGAATTTTAACTACTTCCTATTTTTATTGGTGAGGGTGAAAGTACTAAATTTAGTACATACTTAATTCTAGTGTTTATGTTCTTATTTTATGTTAAATGAGAGAAAGTAGCAATAAAATATAATTTCATAGCAAAAAAGTATTGAATTATTTAATAATGTTATTAAGCATAAAAAAATATACCAAATTTTATGTTTTTTTGTTTTTTTTTTTTTTTTAGAGAAAAAGTACTTCTTAGCTAATGGAATATAAATAGAGAAAATTCATAAACAAAATTGTAAAAAAATAATAAATGAGTTTTGGAAATTCATGCAATAAAAGCTTTAAAATTCTTAAATTGCACACAAGTTCGATGAAGAAATCTAGAGTTAAAATTTTAAAAATCTTCCAAATTGTTTAAAAAGTACCAATCCTGTTAGCTTACAAAATGTTTTCTTTATGTAGCTCACTGCCTGATGTTTAAACGAGAGAAAAAGATATAGTCGGTCAAGCCCGACCATATGATACCCTACACCATTGTGTAGACCGATATTCATAAGTGTAAAATAAAACATAGGAATACTGAATATTACGTTGATGCTGACATTTATATGAATTTATTCACTTTTGGGTGATTCTCGAAAGAGGGCCTTATATGGGAGCTATGGTAAATTATGGACCGATCTTTGTGAAATTTGGTACTATAATTTATGTTCATATAAAACTTATTTATTTTTTTTTATAAATCGGCACACTTATTTAGACTTATGTGAAACTTATATGCACCAAATTTCATTAAAATATTGCTATATTTAAGGGATTTATGATCGTTAAACCCTTTTCCGGGAGGACATTTGTATGGGGGCTAAGTGAAATAATGGACCGAACATAACCAATTTCAATAGGCTTCGTCCCTGAGCTATAAGAAACCTGTGTACCAAATTTCATTAATTTCGGTTCAAAATTGCGACCTGTAGTTTGATTACAAGGTTTACATGGACGGACAGACGGTCAGACGGACGGACGGACATCGTTAAATCGACTCAGAAAGTGATTCTAAGCCGATTGGTATAAATTAAGGTGGGTATTAGACCAATATTTTTGGGTGTTACAAACATCAGCTCAAACGCATAATACTCTCCCCACCTATGGTGGTGTAGGGTATAAAGACTTTAACATTTTTATCTAAAAACGAGAGAAAAAGATATAGTCGGTCAGGCCCGACTATATGATACCCTACACCATACAGTATATTTCGGGGAGGGGTCTTTTATTAGACATGGACCCAAATGTGGACCGATACTTATAAGTGTAAAATAAGACATACAAATACAGCATATTACGTTGATGCTGACAATATGAATTTATTCACTTTTGGGTGATTCCCGAAAGGGGGCCTTATATGGAAGCTATGGTAAATTATGGACCGATCTTTATAAAATTTGGTACTATCATTTATGTTTATATAAAACTTATTTGTGCCGAATATTAACTTGATACTAACATTTTAGTAGAATTTATGGCCGTTAAATTGATTTTTTGGAAAGGGGTTTATATGGGAGCTATGAGTAATTATGGACCGATCTTTTTAAAACTCGGCACACTTATTTAAACTTATATGAAACTTATATGTGCCAAATAATATTAAAATATTGCTATATTTAAGGGATTTATGATCGTTAAACCATTTTCCGGGAGGACATTTGTATGGGGGCTAGGTGAAATAATGGACCGATCATAACCAATTTCAATAGGCTTTGTTCCTGGACCAAGAAAATGCTGAGTACCAAATTTCATAAATTTTGGTTCAAAATTGCGACCTGTAGTTTGATTACAAAGTTTACATGGACGGACTGACGGACGGACATCGTTAAATCGACTCAGAAAGTGATTCTAAGCCGATTGGTATAAATTAAGGTGGGTCTTAGACCAATATTTTTGGGTGTTACAAACATCAGCACAAACGCATAATACCCTCCCCACCTATGGTGGTGTAGGGTATAAATATATTTTATGAAAATATATACATACAGTGCTGTGCAATATAATAGGCTATTGTATATTAAATATTTTCTCTTCGATTTAACACTATTAAAAAAACATTCTCTTAGGAATTTTTGGTACCGTTATTTTTGATATTGTCAATACTAAAAATGATGGGTATTTTTAAGAAGTTTCTTTTTTTCTTTCTTATAAAATAATATTATTTTTACGAAATGATGGGTCGTAATGTACATAGCACTTCTTAAGAAAGGCGAATAGTGAAATAATTACGTGGCCAAGGAAAAACACTTGATTTTATTGCGGAATTGCTTGGAAGGTCTCATCATTTCGTAAGAAACGCGATCAAGTGGAAGCCATCAAAAGAAACACGTGGTAGACCTTGAAAAATAACCGCTACCACGGATTCACAGATAGCCCTTCTAGTGAAGAAGCAGCCATTTCAATCTTCAAAAGCCGTTTCTGAAGAAATAGGTAACATAATTAGTGCTTCAACAGTCCGACGAAAACTTTTAGAGAAAGGTTTGCCAAGTAGAATCGCCAGGAAGTTACCATTTTTAAGCTCAAAAAACTAAGCAGCTCGAAAAAAATTTGTTACAAAAATTAAAAATAGTGAAGTTAATAATTTTAAGAACATTTTATGGAACGACGATACAAAAATTAACTTGTTCGGGTCAGATAGTCGCAGAAATGTTAGATGACCAAATGGAAACGAACTAGATGATCGTTATACAAAAAAGATTGTAAAACACGGCGGAGGAAGTATAATAGTGTGGGGTGAATTTTGTTGGCATAGTGTTGGCCCTCTTTATTAGATCACAAAAATAATGAACCAAAAAATGTACCGTGATATTTTGCAGGATATTATGCTACCCTATGTGGAGAACAATATGCCACCAGAATGGACTTTACAACAGGACAATGATCCTAAGCAATTTGTTACATCTTGGCTGAGTGCTAACAATGTATCTGTTTTAGAATGGCCTTCACAGTCACCGGATCTAAATCCTATTGAGAACCTTTGGGTTGAACTCAAGAAAGGTCTAGATGGGAAGACATTTCGGAATCAAAATCAACTTTGAAAAGATGTTAAAAAGAAATGGGAGGCAATTTCTATAGAAAAATGCCAAAAATTTATAGAATCAATGCCCAGAAGAGCAATTTGATTCGTTGTTGAATTTACAAGCTTTAAATATCATTTGATTTTTCTCAATAACAAAAAAAATTTAAAGCCCTAGATGATTGCAAAGAGGGTACCCTTATTAATTGAACAATAGGAGAAAAAGGATAAACATATGTACCAATTTACTTTAAATGTATGTGGAGGCGGTAACATATGCACTTAAAAATTATTTACGGAAGATGGGCTTATATGGAAGGCATGGTCAGTGTATGTATGTATGTATATACAACTCACTTGGTGCAAATTTAAATGAAATCGTGATTAATATAAAGTATTTTTGTCAATTTTTACTATTTCACATTTTCGGCTATAAAAATTTTGATTGAAAAATTTTAACAACATATTATAAATTCTTAAATTGCATTCCGTTTGCCGATTTGTGCTTTGGGATTTGAGAAAATATAGCTTAAAATTAAAAACTTTCATATAAAATGTATCAAATTCGGGAAGGTGTGTACCTTGACCACTTGAGTTATTGGGCTTGCTTTTTATTTTAAAGGCTTCTCTGTGAGGATACCTTTCAGAAAAGTATAAAATTATTATATGCTGTTAAAGAAAATTTCCTTTTAGATAAAAAAGAGTGCAGATACTTTTTCTGCAAAAAAAAAAAAAAAAAAAAAAAAATCGTAATTTTTAAAATTTTCAAATTCAAAATCGTTTATTTTTGGACTCGGTAAAGATATCGGCTTAAATTTTTTTATTCAATAGATAATTTTGTTCTTTAATTAGCTAAAGTAAACAAAAATAAAATCGATCGGAAATATATGAAAAAAAAACTGTACCAAGAACATGCAAAATTGAGGTACTTAAAAATTCAAACGCAAATAACTCTAAAACTATAAGAGATAAATAAAACAAGCAAGAATGTTTTTTGTAGGTCTTATCAGTGCCTATAACAACGTATAATATTTGAAATCGGATAAGAAACAAACATTTGGCAAGAGATTTACCTCCGCCTCTGAGGGGTCTGTTCGGTCCCCCTTCCAAACTTTACATTGTACACTCTTCTGCTATGCCTATTTCATGCAAATCCACCATCCGATCGGAAGTCATATATTTATTTCCAAAAAATTTCGATTCTGCACCACTGTGTAGTGTCCGTTAAGACCACTTAACCCTTTGACGACCAAACATTTTCGGCTGAAGCGATTTAAATTTTTGTTTTATTTTCATAATCTGTGGCCTAATAGTAGTGACGAAAAAAAATTGTCCTCCTGGGTGTCCTTTAAGTCCCCCATTTCGCTTGGCAAATATAGTTACCTATGGGTTGAAAGCTAATTTTTTATCCCAAATTAAGTAATTGTAAAAATTATTTAAATTTTGTTTTTTTATTAAAAATATAAAGTAAAATACAATAAATCTTAAAAAATTGTTATTAATGTTGTTCGTGATAGATTCCAAAGCAATCACGGGATGTTGTGAAACAAAGGAACACATTGCATTGAACGCAAAAAACATTTGTGCGACTATATTTTTTAGTGGATGCACAATGGCAACAGCGTTTCCAACTTTCACACTTTTCCATTTTATGCAGAGATTTGGGCTTGCTTAAAAAGTGAGTTCCCAATTTGGTTGAAGCTGAAAATCCACGTTTTCTTGAATTGTAGCTCTTTGGCTAAAGCTGCTCGCAATTCAATTGAAGTCACGTTAATTGAGGAACTATTTGCCAATATGAGTTTTTTATATATTATATAACTATTATGAACACATAATTCAAATAAGTCGAAGAACAATCGTAAATAAAAATGCCACTTACTTCTTCGATCGTACTCGTAATACACTTTCTTTTGATCCATTAGATCAACGCCTTCCATTTCTTTATTATAGTGCTGTATAATCAGGGGGCAATTAATATATATTTTACTAGCTTGTCCAGCAACACGTCGCTTGACCTTGATTACCGCTGTTGGGTCAATAAAATTTGAGGAGAGATAGACACCTCGATTGTCCATCCATTTTACAACGGAAATGCTACCCGACATGAAGTAACTTATATCCCCTCTTTTCATATCTTTATCCGCAGGAAAATTCTTTGGCATGTGCTTTTATTACATCGAATAGTTCCATATGCCATTATGTCATTTTACTGGAGAATGTGCATTAAGTTTATACTTGTAAAGAAATTGTCGAAGTAAACTTCAACCCCTTTTTTGGCCAGTGGCTTACATAACTGCAGGACGATAGCTTCACCAAGACCGTGTTCAACAAATGGTTTTTTTCCTGTGTAAATGTCAATATTATACAAGTATCCTGTTTCTGACTCACATAAACACCATAGTTTGAATCCCCATGAAATAGGTTTGTCCTTTATATATTGTTTCATGGCATTATGACCCTTAAACTTTACCATATTTTCATCTATAGAGAGTTTTTTGGAAAACGTATATGCGTCAGGCATAGCCTGGTTAATGTGCTCTAAAATTGGACGAATTTTGTAGCCACGGTCACTAACATCAGCCTTACTGTTGTCGCAAAAGTGAAAATTGGCTGTAATTTCATCAAATCGGTTCCGTGACATGACTCCTGCAACCTGAGCTTGGTGAAATGTTGGATCAGTGGACCAATACAAACGTGTTGATGGGAGTTTCACTAAGCTCATACGTATGATAATACCCATATAAGCCTTTAACTCGGGCACAGTCAAAGTGAATTTACGCCCTTTTTGCAAAGCATATAGATTGGACTGCTCCACTATCATGAGACACAGCTCTATATAAAACGAGAGAAAAAGTTATAGTCGGTCAGGCCCGACTATATACCCGACTATATACCATTGCGTACAGTATAGTTCGGGGAGGGGTCTTTTATTAGACATGGATCCAAATGTGAACCAATACTTATAAGTGTAAAATATGACATACAAATACAGAATATTACGTTTATGCTGAAATTTATATGAATTTATTCACTTTTGGGTGATTCCCGAAAGGGGGCCTTATATGGGAGCTATGGTAAATTATGGACCGTTCTTATTAAAACTCGGCACTATCATTTATGTTCATATAAAACTTATTTGTGTCGAATACTAACTTGATACTAACATTTTAGTTGGATTTATGTCCGTTAAAGTGATTTTCTGAAAGGGGTTTATTTGGGAGCTATGGTTAATTATAATAATTAAAAATCGGCACACTTATTAAGATTTATATAAAACTTATATATTCCAAATTTCATTAAAATATTGCTATATTTAAGGGATTTATGATCGTTAAACCCTTTTCCGGGAGGACATTTATATGGAGGCTAGGTGAAATAATGGACCGATTATAACCAATTTCAATAGGCTTCGTCCCTGGACCAAAAGAAACCTGTGTACCAAATTTCATAAATTTTGGTTCAAAATTGCGACCTGTAGTTTGATTACAAGGTTTACATGGACGGACTGACGGACGGACATCGTTAAATCGACTCAGAAAGTGATTCTAAGCCGATTGGTATAAATTAAGGTGGGTCTTGGACCAATATTTTTGGGTGTTACAAACATCAGCACAAAAGCATAATACCCTCCCCACCTATGGAGGTGTAGGGTATAAATAGCCAGGATAACTCAAAATATCACAACATTTGTGATTTAAAAACTAACCTTCAAAATTACAAACGCTGTTAAATACTTCGTACGCTGATGGGATTTCTTCATGTTTATGCAGAACTGGCTTTAAAACTTGAGAATGTTTATATGCGTTACTCTCTTCACTCCCAATAAAATTATGATTTTTAAAAGCAAGATTATGCATAAAACGAAATGCTTTTTCAGGTGGTATAAACAATGCTGGTCTTATGGCCTCTTTTTCATATACAGTTCCAAGCGGTAAATCGACATGCTTAGTTCCCTCAATGACAACTTCTATGGGCTCATCATTTTGCATTTGCAGGTTGTCATTTTCTAGGAATAAGACATCTTCATTGTCTAGGTTTGTAACGACTTCATCATCGTCATCACTAAAGTCGCAAAGTAAAATTTGTTCAATTAGCTCTGGTCTAAGAAAAAATGACGATCTCGTGCTGAGCCACTCATATTAAACTCAAACACTTTCCTATCACTTTTCTATAAAAACTGATGCAACAAGTGCATATGTTCCAAATTTCAAATAAAGACTGTAAAAAACTTACATATGTACATATGTTGTATATACAATTCGGGAATTCCAATTTTTTGTTACATCAAACAATATGGGGATTCCCCTTTTTCAATTCAATATGTGAATGCAAAATACTAAACACAGTTGTGCTTAAAAAACGCTCAAAACTACAAATTTAATGACAATTTAGAGGTTTTAATTGTAGAGTTTTTTAGGAATGATAATTTTCGTTTCAACCCATAGGCAAATATAATTTCCAAACATAAAATGATTATCTATAGGCAGCTTGGAGTTTATCCAAACTGGTCCACTAAATTTTTTGATAGACAAAGGCTAAATCCAAAACATAATTGACGCCCATCCCCTTGCGCCCTATATTTGCCCTGTAGCAGCCCTTGGTATAAAGACCATTATTTAGACAAATTTGGAACCTCGTAGGCTACAACTGGAACCAGATAGGGACTGGCACTCAACTACAATTTTGTTGCCCCAATCCTCTTCTATAAAACCTGGGCTAAATATATAAGCCTGGGCAAATATATAAGCCAAAAACCCGCAGGCATGCATACTTGCCTATGGTCGTCAAAGGGTTAAACAAGAAAAATTTTTGAAATTCCCTACACTGGTAAAAAAATCCCATTTTTTTTTTTTAGCATAAATTCAAAAAACAGTGCAATTGCCACTTTGAGGTTGTGTTGAAGTTATTTTATCTGAATTTAACGAAAATATTTTATTTTATAAAAAAATGAGCGCAGGCATAGCGTAATACCAAATTATTAGATCAATTCAAATGCCTAATGTTTTTGTATATGTCTCTGCTCAAACATAGATTTTAAATATTACAAACTAATAATTAATTAGTATGATTTAAATTATAATTTTTTAAAAAATTTTGCAATTTTCTAGTACAAACTTCATATTAAAAAACTTCATTGAAATTGCAGTTATCTAAAGCCTAAATAATTTATCTTCTTCTACAACTAAAGCCAAGCACGTTTCACTATTATTTATATTTCCGAAATTCATTACAAAATTTCTATCCAAAAGCAACATTATATCATTTTGCCATAGTCTTTTTTTATCATTTGTCCTGTGGTCATCATTAATACTCGCACAAACATAACTACTACGACTGGTGACAAAACATTTGTTGGAATTTTCAAAAACATAAACAAAATACAACCAAAACTAAAGGAACAAAAATAAAATAAACCAAAAAAGAAATGGTTTATTGAAGTTAGAACGCGTGACCTTTTCCACGTGTGCTAATGCAAGCCTCTGGGCATTTTTATTTTTCTATTTAATTTTCTACACATCATCACCAACATCAGCATCCTCATAGTTATTGGTAAGTTTAATGTATAGTAGAGCAAAGTCCTTTAAACCTCGTACCTTGTGTCCAAGTATTGGCTCTAAGCAAGGACAACAACATGTTTTATAACTTTTATGGTATTTAGCGCGAACTCGCAGCTAAGCCAACACAACAACAATACATTTGTAGTAAAAATTTAATTTTTTATATGACCCATAAAATGTATTTTTTGGTTTTCGTTGGGTTTGTGTCAGTATTTCAGTTGTTTAACGGATATATAGAGAGAAAGTATGTGTATTTGTTGTACGTGCGAGTATTAGTGTTTTTATATCCTTAGGGCCATTTTAGCACTATAATGTTAAAAAATAAAGTCTTTTTTTTTTTCTCCTTTTTTAATTTTATATAGTTTGTTGAAAAATTAGGCTTTTATTTTAATGAGAACTGTTTCGCTTATTTTCATATAAATGGGGTCAATAAAGTTTTTTTCTTTATATTTTACTCTTAAATATTTTTTTGGCTAAAGAATAGAAAAAAAGCACATTTAAAATTTTATAAATTTATACCTGTTGTTTTTACATTAGCGCACCACTAATTTTCAATAATACGAAAAACATTAAAATTTATGTAAGTGCTAAAATGTTCTCATGCTGTTCATTCTACAGCAAATTATGTATTTAAATAATTGATATTTAAGACCAAGGGGTATTAAGTTGTTAGAAAAATGAATATGTTAAAGGATTAACTTTAGTAGTTTATTGGCTTTCTATGGAAAATTAACACATTTACTTGTAGAGTTATACTTACAAATGACTTTTATAGAGTACAGGTAAGTAAGTATTTGCATTTATGACAGTCTAAGTAGGATTTAAGGAGAACAGTTGCAAATAATGATTATAGTTTTTGATGATGAAGATACGAATTCAAGGAAAATGTTTTGCATAAGAAGCCGACTTTCGGAAACAGATTTTTATTATATTAGAAATATTTAAGAAAAATTATTTGAGTTAGCATCATAAAGTTCTATAGTTCAATATGTTTTTAATTTGAGTTATGGCAGTTAAGTCGGCTACATAAGTGTTAAATGTTTCTGCATAAATTAAATAAAATCGCGAGCGTCGCACTGTGCTTTGTTCCCATACAACGAGATAGGGCAAAAATATAATATGTTGCCATAGAAAATATAAATTTGGTGCGCATATTACTTTAGGCTTAAAATGAAAAATACGAAGATTTGAAAAAAGTACACGCCTACCTCTCATATATCTTGAAGTTAAAAAAACTAAATTTTTTCTAAAATACTGTTCTGGGCTTTATCAAAATTTGTGCCAGATAAATTATTTTTTAATCGGAGCAAGGACACGCGTACCTCCCATATATTCTGAAATTCAGAATTCCAACAAAATTTGTGATTGCAGCTAAATATAAACTATTTTTGAGTCTGCTAATTTTTATTTGAATCTAAATAAGAACACTCCTACCTCCTATATATCCTGAAATGAGAAAAAACTATTTCTGGCAATATTTGATTTAATAGAAGCAATTCAGCAGACGGATTTGTGCTTATATAAAACTTATTTGTGTTAAATTTCATTAAAATATTCCTATTTTTAAGGCATCTATAAGTGTTAAAACTCTATTCCGTGAGGACATTTGTATGGGAGCTAGGTGAAATAATGGGTCGATCATAACCAAACTCAATAGGCTTCGTCCTTGTATCAAAAAATCGTATGTATCAAATTTCATCAAATTATCTTCAAAATTGCGACCTGTACTTTGCGCACAAGCTTTACATGGACAGCCAGCCAGCCGACCAGACGGACGGACGGATGCACATCGTTAAATCGAGTGATTCTGAATCGAACGGTATACTTTAAGGTGGGTGTCCGAAGATTTTTTCTCTGCGTTACAACTTCTGCACAAACACATAATACCCCACCCACCTATGGTGGTGTAGGGTATAAAGATATAACCACGAAACTTCTGATCATCGTGATTAATTAGTAAAAAAAAAAACTAAATTTTATTAACTTGGTCTACATGTAAAATGGGTGATCGGTTATTTGACTTTTTGAGAAACCGGTTTTCGAATAGTTGGTATTTTAAAAAAACCGGTTGCACTTTTTGAAATTCAGAAAAAACCGATTAACCTGTTTTTTTTTTTTTTTGCAGAAGTTAATATTTATATCAAAAAACTACATTTCTTAAAAAAAAAACAATTATTCTTATAATATTTAAGTTAAAATTTGTTAAATGCAAGCGTATAAGCCTTACAATGCCAGAAAATAATATAATAATGAAAATATGCAGAAACAAATCCGAAAATTAAAATTTAAAAATTAAAGATCGAATAGTTTTATAAGTAAGCCGATTTTTAGTTTCTTACGTCATCTGGAAGCAGTGTTGCCAGTTTAGCCTTTTTAAGGCTAGATCTAGCCTTTTTATTTTGATTTTAGCCTCAAAATTTTCGTTTTTGCTTCTAGCTTTTTTGTTAGCCTTTTTTATTTTTAACATAGCCTTAAAAAGGCTAAAATTTTACAAATTTTATTTTTACAAAATCATCAATTTAAACATTTGTATATATTAATTCTTACAAAATTATCTAAATTATTTATATTTAATGAAAATTTTCGCCTGCGGCGCTTCATTCTACAAAAATATTACAATTATTTTTTGACAAACTTTATTACCCATATAAATTAATTACTTTATATTTACAAATTCACTAAAATATATTTAACAAATACCAAAATCTAATGAGAAAAAAAATGCTTTTTTAAATAAAAAATATGAGCTTTTTTCTGGCTTTATTTTTTGGGGAATTTAGCCTTTTCTGACCTTTTTTAAGTCCAATTTAGCTTCTTTTTTTCTCCTGGCAACACTGTCTGGAAGCTTCAGAAAGCTCTGTGGAGAAACCAATGCCAAGGAAAGTTATATATAAATCTAAATATATATCCACATATTTTCGCTTCCTGATAGAGATTTCAAAAAATTTTACTCCGTTAGTATTTGTTGGACGAAAAATTTTATAAATAAGCCAAATTTCAATGTTCTACGTCATTTGGGAGCTTCAGAAAGATGACTAGAAGATAATTATTTTTTAAATTTGTAGGAAAAATATCCTCAAAACTTAGACTAAATTTTAGTTTGCATAAACAGAAACCATAGCTTAATATGGAAGCCTATCTCAATTGACACGATTCTGCTCGTGAAACTTTTTTAACACAGCACCTTTAAAAAATAAAGTAAGTATTGGATCAAAAAAATTAAATTGGTGTAAAAATATTACAGATATTGTAAAAAATTCATACAGGATAATTATTATTAATTAATCTGTTAAACATTACAGAATTAATTCCAATTTAGCCTTAAACTAAGGACTGCACACGAAAAAATCCGTGCATGCAAATCTGCTTATAGAAACTAAACTTTAAAGTGATATTTTTATTAATGACTGTCATGTTCAAGTTCTAAACATAAAAGAATAAATTCGTTCCTGTTGGTTTTTAACGAAATATCTGATATTTTCCAGAATTATTCAAATTAGAGGTTTTTTTGTGTTTCGGTCACTTTTTTGCTCGAATAAGTCCACTTATTTTTAGACTCCGTTTCATTTTATGCTGAGCTTTTAATGTTCTTTAAATTATTTTTTAGTGAGTCCAATATCTTTCAATTGCACGGAGTTTCGGTCAATTTGATGGATTAGCCTCTATCGGGACAAACTCTTACAATTTCTTTGTTACAACTCCATTGTTTTGTTGTTGTAATGAGAAGAAACGGGAATAGGCCAGAAAGTAGGGGATATACTGAATTTGATTAGGAAAGGGAGAAGTCTTTTCCAAAGGCACTCATTCTCGTAAATTTCTGTGTTAATGCAACCATATTTTAAGAATGAAGTGCTTCATTCCAGCGTATTCATATGACTTCCCAATTCAAAAACTTTGTTGGAAATTTTGATTTCTTTGATACACGAAATTTTTCTGCAATAATCCCTCTAGCATCTGCGACATAGAATTTGTGGTTAGGAAGTTGAAAAAAGTCACCCTGTACGAACGTTTCATCGTCTACTATACAGAAACAAAATTTCTGAAAAAATTCGTCTGAGGAACTTTCATGTTATTTTTTACCTCCAGATTCTTGCTTGCATTTCAATTAGGATCTTTTTCTTACTTTATAAGTCTTCATGCTAGACTTCCTTTAAAATTTTCTGATAAAGATTCACTTTAACTTTTTGTGACACTTTTCTTTCTGAGATGAAGTGAATTTCTCTCAAAATCCTTTCTATTTTGCCTGAGTCCTACAGCCTGAAGATATTATTTATCTTCCACTGCCAGGTTACCATTCAGTGATCATGACTTCTTTGTATAATATTATGACCTAAGAAACTGTATTCTTCAGGACAATAGCCTTCCTTGCAATTATTTTATATGACCAATGTAAGATTTCATGAAAAATTTGAAATATGTGTTTTTTGTTAAACTTCCATTTTAAGAAAAACCAATTTTGCTATTAGCATGAAACTTAGCACATGGCAAGTAAGCATAATGGCAAATACAAAACAGTTAACAGAATTATTAATTTTTCACCACATCAAAAGTTATAAGCCCAAGAGCATACACGGATTTTTTCGTGCGCAGTCCTTATATTTTTAAAACACAAGAAATCAGTCTTTATGAATATTTAAAAAAAATATTCCTAAATTTCGATTCAAATACCATTATTTTGTACATGTTTTCTGAAATAAAATGCTATTTTTAAAACCGTTTTTTTTTGTGTTTGGAAAAACCGGTGTATTCGACATTCGAAAAATGAACATTTCGAAAAAACCGACAGCAAATTGACTGAAAAAATCGGTTTTAAAACCGGTTGGAAAACCGCGTCGATCACCCTGGTCAATACCCATGGTACTCGGATACCCCCATATAATTTCTGTATTTCGCAGTACAATTAACTTTTTTTTAACTATTTATTATTGAAAATCTTGTCTTTATTGTTCTTTGATTCATATAAAGTTAAAATATTACTAATTTTTTGCTTAAACCTGGGAATAAGCATGTCCATGACAGTCAAAATTACCAAATTATAAGTAATGACTTCATTAGGATTTGAAGGAGAACTAGTTTCACAAATAAACTTTTTTTGAAATTTATAGGTTATTTAGGAACTTCATAATATGTGACAAGTTAAAAACTTTTTGAATTACACAATGTAACAGTATTTTTGGGGGCGGAATCATTCCGATTGCAATTGATAGCTCTTGATATGTGTAATGAACCCTAAAGGATTTTTCGCAACATTTTTGTTAGGCAACATTTTTGTTTTATGACCACTTAAACTTTTCTATTTTTGCACAAAAAGTAGTTTCAGATAAATAGAAAAAAATAATATAAATATAGTTCGAAACTAAAATATTTTTACATAAATGTTTAGGGCACTTAAATCTCAATATTTCATTAGAACTTTCTATTAATTTATCTCTAATAATAAGGGGTCATTTCTATTCCTTTTAAACAAAATTAAACAAAAGTCCATTAAAACTTGAGTTTAATGGGTTAAAATATTCTACAGAAATTTTCTATGTCGAATTTCACTAGGGGTCACCGAAGGTCCAAAGTTCATACGATGAAGCGTTCATCCAAATAAATAAAATTGAAATTATTATTGTACAAAAATTTTAATTTTATGATATATTTCATTGCCTAGTTTAAGGAGTTTATGTAAGAAATTTGGGAAAATTTCATAATTTTCTTTTTTAACAACATATGATAAGTCGGATGAATTTTTTATCTTTGGAGACCCCTAGTAAAATTCGACGTAGAAAATATCTGTAGAACATATTAACCCATTAAACTCAAGTTTTAATGGACTTTTGTTTAATTTTGTTTGAAAGGATTAGAAATGACCCCTTATTATTAGAGATAAATTAATAGAAAGTTCTAATGAAATATTGCCATTTAAGTGCTCTAAACATTTATGTAAAAATATTTTAGTTTCGAACTATATTTATAATATTTTTTATATTTATCTGAAAGTACTTTGGTGCAAAAATAGAAAAGTTTAAGTGGTCATAAAACAAAAATTTTGCCTGAAAGTGAAAAACCCTTTGGAGGGTTTATTACACACCTCAAGAGCTATCAATTGCAATCGGAATGATTCCGCCTCCACGCGATGAACCTCAATTTGTTGCATAGTGTTATCGCTGTTTTCAGCCAATATTTATGAATATTACCATGATAACGCACATATTAGCCGTTTTTACATCCTTCACCGCATTGACTTCTGTTTTTATGAATTCCTTTCATTTTTCAGTATCATGTAGTAATTTCCACCACTTGTACTCCAAAATATCATGCAAGTGCTCAAGATATTAAAATTATTTCCTATTTTCATGCTAAGGAACGAAAACTTTCCATATTGTAGCCCCAAACTTGAAAGGGTGCTTTAACAACATGTCTTAGTGTTATAAAAAAAAGTTATTCTCAGACGTGACCAATTTTCGGTCAAAATATTTTATGGATCCTGTGCTTAATTGTGGATGAAGTCAGTGCAAAAATTTTTTAGGACTGTAAGAACGTTATAGTCAGTCTTAACCGATTTTCTTAGAGAGGTTATATGGAACGTGTGTTTTATTTTAGATCAAGTTTTGTTGTAAAGTTTAAAATTACAATTTATACTTTTTAAAATTTTTTATAAAAAAAAAAAATACGCACATTATGGTGATTTTCGGAAATGAACCATATATGGGTGCTATGGATTTTTGAGGTGCGAACCTTATAAAAAATATAGATTAAATTTTACGTTTTTAAATGTATTTACCGATTTGCTTTAAGATCTGTGACCAGTTAAATGGTTATAATAAAAAATGTTTATAAAATATATTTTTTTGAATAAAATCAACGAAAATTACACTATGGTACCCGGGTAACCGGGTATTGACTAACGTTATTTTTTTTTTTTTTTTGGGTATATACCGTGGGGTTAAAGAGAGTATTAAATTTAGAAAATAATAATTGAGAAGATTTAAATCACCTGCTGTAGAATCCAGACATTGTTCCTTCTGACTACTATTTGTTCACAGAAAAAATTATTACGGTCTTTTTTTCAATTAACATAGTTGTTTCTTTTTGCATCGAAATTTAATAAATTTATTCAAGCAAAAATGATATAAAAATAAAATTTAACTATACTTTTATATCCAATATACATTTTTAATTCATCCAATCAACTTCTTGATTGATTTAATTAATTTATTAATTGGGAATTTTTTTCTGTTTTGTATTTTTTACAGTTTTTAGTAATTGATATAATCATTTTGGTGAGAGGTGCAAATTTAAACAAGTTTTTAATTGAATGTATTATTTTCTAACATATTTGTTAATTGGTGACTTTTTTCTGTTTCGTTCGATTCGGAATGTCCTAACTGGGATATGTTTAAAACAAGGTATTAAAATTGTATTGATTCAAGTTTTGGCCTCAAAAGAAAAGAAGTTGTTTTGAAAATAAATTGAAAATTTTGCACAAATATGGGAAAAAATCCGTCAGAACTATAAGCATAAAAATTTCTTTTAAAATTCAAAGCATAGCAATATGAATAATAAAATTCTTTCTAACTAGTTTACACACAGAAAAGAGATTTGTTGGAATTCGGTCCCTGGTATAAATTATTAATATAATCAAGTGAAATTTCAGTGCATTTATTAAAATGTTATAAGAGTAATAGTTTTTTCTTGTTTAGAATAAGAAATATATAATTTGAATTGAATTACGGTTCTTACAACTGAAAAATCTATATATTGAAAAGGTTTATGTCTCCACTTTAACTTACATAAATGATTTGAAAACAACAATCGAATTTAATTCAGCATTTCGTGTTTAAATACCAAGTATTGGTAGCAATAATCGAAAATTTTATTATTACAATTCTTTTACTGTATTGAGTTCCCAATAAAAAAATGTCATTTGAAAATAAAATACCATGATAGAATTATGATTATTATGATAAAATACAAATTTTATGATTAATAAAATTAACTAAAATGCATACATAACTCCGAAATAAAAAAAAAAAACTAAATTTCCTCATAGAACCATTTGATGATTAAAGATAGTTGGAAAGATAGATGAATTCAAATTCACTCAAACATGGAAGAAAACCATGGAATCTTAAATTTGCAAACAGGTAAAAATAATAATTTTTTTTTTATATGTATAGCAAATAATAACAATGTTCTTTAAACCCTATCTGTGAAATAGGTTGTGGTCTTATTGAAAGAAAGTCATACTGGTCTTCAGCCTTAAGCATCATAACGAATAAATATCCTTATGTATGAGAAAACTGGTTGATGTTTTGATATACGTTTCAATTTCTATTTTGGTGTCAATCTGAAAATAGACGTAACGTGGCAATTCGGGAAGAGAAAATAATGAAGGATGTATTTCTATTATCTGTTTATTTGATATTTTATTTGAAAATATATTACTTTGATGTCTTTAATAAAACAAAAAGTAAAATGAAAAACAAAATTTTATGAATATAAAAATGAAAAGAAAATAAAAGAATAATATTAATTATGCCAATTGATTCATTTAGTTCTATGCACTGAATCGATTTTTTAAAACAGTTGTACGTACCATTAATTCAGCAATAAAATAGTGTTTGTAACCGAATTCGAGATAGTACTTGTAGCCGACAAAATTCGATTGGCAAAAAATTCGGTTGCCACAACAAATCTGTTTTCTCTGTGTAGAAATCATTTTGGGAGTGCAACCGAAACATTTACTTATAACTGTTCTTTAAAGTTTGATTAACACTTTGAAATAACAATCATAAGAAAGTGTTATACTTCTTTTCGTAGAAAGAACTTCGAAGAAAGGTCCCTTGAAGATAACAATAATATTCGTGAAATTTTTTAGATAAATAATAACCCAGTTTTCCTTATTATAGTTATTATGTTAAGAGTTCTAGTTTCACCCATCAAAAAAAAAAAAAAAATCGTTCCATTTCTCTATTTAGATAAATAGAAAAATACTCTCCAATAATAATTTCTTATCAAGACCACCTCTTTGTAAATAAATATATATTTAGAATAAAATCGTGCTTAAAACATTTAACGATAATTTGTAGCCAAGACAATCATAAATACTAATTGTCTTCAACAAAAATATTAAAAGGTATATGTATGTTTGTATTTCGTAACATCTATGCTACAGGTTATCTCTGCTTATATGGTGGTCGTTAGACTCCTATTAGAACAACCGACGAATTTAACCTCAAAATCAAAAGAAAAACGAAACTAAACTAAACCAAACTAAACTCCCTTTTTAGGAAGTCATAAAAAAGATAAAGTCCCATTAGTGAAAATGACCTGTAAAATAAAACGAGACATAGCAAAAGATACACAGCAACACAAAAGTCAAACAAAAAGGCATAATAAATGAAAATAAAAACCAATAAAGGAAGCATTAGTAGCCTAAAGATAGCAACTCTCTATTGTGTGTTTAAGAATAAAATTTTACGGAAATTAAAATAAAAAAAAAAAAAAAAAAGAAAGAGAAAAAAATCTATAATCAACCATAAATATACTTAGTAAAAATAAAATGACTCACTGTGTTTAAGATGACACTAGGCAAAGATGGAATTAGAAAGCAATATCTTAGCTATGGATCATACTTTTTGTACATTTAGTTATCACAAAGTGTTCCTGGTTTTTATCATTTATACTGCGTCAATGATTTTATGACGCATTCCATATTTGTTGTACCTTCAACAAATTACGTTTTTGTTTAGCTTGTCTACTACGTCACTCATTTTTCCATTCATTCACTCATTATGTTTTAAGTAGAATTAGTTTATACGCAGCCAGTCCAGTTGCAAAGTATCTCGTTTAATTTAACCCAGTTTGTAACATAAGAAAAGAACTACACGGTGATTATATTGTTACTTTAGTTAATAATATTGTGAGTCTGTCTGACTGTCTATCTGGTTGTCCGTCTTTATGTGTGTGTCTGTATCCGTAGTAGACACTTGTTTTAAATTACTTAGTTTGTTTTTTGCCGCCTTACTTTTTAATACAAGTAATTTTGATGTTATTTATCTTTTCCTCCCGCAGTTACTTAGTCGTCGTCCAATTTTGTAGGTCAGAGTCTATTGCAGGTGAATGGCTTTCTAGTTATTTACTATGAAAAATTATCTAACTAATTTGAAATTGATTAATGAGTCGTAGTGTGGAGTTTACATTATATATTTACTGTGTTAAATAAAGGAAAGGAAACTGTTTATTTAGAACTTTTTTTTTTTGGAATTTAAGGTTTGGTTATGGGAGTAGTTGAAACTGATTTTAATACACTTTGATCCAAAGTAACAAGTTTCTACTCCAAAACTAATCTAGGCAATCTGTAAAGCTTAAATTCAATGCTTGAGGAGAAGGAGAGTTCAAGAAAATACATTTAAGTCCGTCATTCCAACCGTTATTAATATAAACGTTCTGATCAAACTATAGTTTACAATTTGCAAGATATTTTAATAAGATTCTACTCACAACTTCCTTTCCAAGGTGGACTTAAGAGAATTTCATCGAAATCTTGATAACAATGTTTTTTCGAAAATTGAAAAAATGGAAAATCGTTTTTGGAAAATCTTACATGAATAAATTTTATATAGATGCTTGAATCGAGTTCAAATTTGTCTGTAAATTATATAAACTCATTGCACTATGAAAAAATCTTGTGTTCCAACTTTTAAAAGTACTAATTATAAAAATTTATAATTATTTCCATTTATTAGTTAGTAAACAAATGCATTTTAGGAATTCTAAAATATTTTTTGGCAGCATAGCAATGTCTGTCCGTCTTACATTTGGGTTAAATGTGTCAAAAATGCCACTTAATTCGGGGAAAGGTGATATCAAAAGATTAATACTTTCATTTGGTTTTTATATTAATCAAGAAGTGAAAAAAAAATATCTTTTGAATTTGAAGATTTTTTTTAAGAATTCTAATGTCCGTCCATCTGTCTGTTAATTTTTGCAAACTTTCCAGTTCAAAATCGTTTAACTTTTGACTCAATAAAGATAATGACTAAAAATTTTCTTTGTTCTTTGCTGTTTAACCAACTGCATAAAATTTAATAAAAACGCTTGAAAATAATTGGCTATATATGGAAAAATCTTAAGCAAGATCTTGTAAAATTGAGATTTTTGAAAATTCGAATGTATATAACTCGAAAAATATATAAGATAAGTAGAACATGCAAGTTTTCTAAAGGATTTATCAAGAACTTTAAGGTGATATAAAAATCTTGGAAATCGGGTAAGGAACAAAATTCGGTAGTGGTTAAACCTTCTCCATGACACTAATTGTCTATTTTAAAGCCCTATAGTTCCGCTCCTGTTGCGAATATTGGACCCCGCTTCTAAATTTGAAATTCTACTGTTCTTTGCTACGCTTGTATGAAATTTCATGCAAATCCAACCAGCCGATCCATTCTTCCCCACTATTTAATGTTTGGAGTTACTGGAGTTTTTTCACAAAAATTTTAATTTCTAAAATCGGGCTAAAATGCGCACAATTTTTTTTTCAGAATATTAAAGTAGACTATATTTTATATTTTTCAGACAATTTTCAGAACAAACATACTGTAACATTTTTAGTTGAACTCCATGAAATTTGAAAATTAGTGTATTTTTGGACAATTTTCAAAAAAATAACAAAAATATTAGGACAAAAAATAATTTACAAATTCTTGAAAAAAAGTAAACTCATATACCTGAAGTTAATGGTTCCATTTTAAATTTTTCCTTCAAAGCACTTTTTATTAAAAAAAATCACCGAAAGTTAATGAAAATTAAATTTTTTGCTCTTTTTCCAAAATATAAAAAAATTTTGAACTTTGACAGCTCAGTACACAAAAACAACGCAACCTAGGCTAATGATTCCCTGCGGGAAATTTGTGGTAATTGCAGTAATGCACCGGTTTCTCTGTACCAGTTGAGTACCAATTGACACCCAACTCGTCACCAAAGTTTTAATTGAGAACCAGTTGACACAAACACACTCACTATTAACATGCTCGTTAAGTGCGCAAATAGCAACTCGCGCGCAATAACAGTCAGTGGCTGAGTGGTAAGCGTTGAAGACTATAAAACATAACATACGTCAGATGAACATGGGTTCGAGCCGGGGTGCCGCCATCGACATTAACGAAAAATTATAAAATTAAAATAAACATAATTTAATAAAGATAATAATAAAAATAATGTTTAAAAAGTAAACAATTACCGAATTTTTATAAAATTTTTATTACAATAATCGTTACTGAACCTGTCCTCTTGGACCTGTCCTAGGACCTATCCTGTGACCTGTCCCAAGGGGCTAATTAGCCACCTCCAATGACAACCCCATGTAAAAGTTACAGGTTCTTTTCATATAAAGTTCCGGAACTGGGACCGGTCACTAGTCCTCAGAACCTGTCACGTGACTAGTTTTGAACCGGTTCTCTTTACTATAGGGTTTTTATTGTTATTGATACATAATTTTGTGTATTTTTATTCGGTATCCAATTTTATTACAAAAAGTTAATTTTCAAAATTCAATTAAACGCCACTTTCGCCCCCTTACCCCAACGTGCGTGGCGAGAAAACCGTTTTTAAGGTAGCTCTTGTACTATAGATCTTGTAGCTTAATAAATTTTAAGTCAATTTAAGATTTTTAAACTTATTTATAAAGCTAAAGAATATAACTTTCTTAGCATATTCATTAAATTTACATTATGATTTATTAACCATTTCAGAATTTATTTACATTATTTTTTTCGAATTTTTAAGTGAGATCTGAGTTTATTTAACGATGGCCGTCCGTCTGTCAGTCAATGTTAACCTTGCAATCAAACTACAGGTCACAATTTTGAACATAAATTAATTTCTTATATTCCAAGGACAAAGCCTATTGAAATTGGTTATGATCGGTCTATTATTACACCCCCCATACATATGTCGTCACGAAAAAGGGGTTTAACTATCATAAATCCCTTACACAGAGCAATATCTTAATGGAATTTGGCACATATAAGTTTCATATAACTTTAAATCTGAGTGCCGAATTTCATATAAACCCCTTTTCAACAAATCACTTTAACGGGCATAAATCCCATTAAAATGTTAGTTTCAAATTAAAATTCGACACCAATAAATTTTATATATAAATGACAGTGCCAAATTTTATGAAGATCGGTCCATAATTTTCCATAGTAGGTCCATAATTTTCCATAGTCCCTACTTTCGAAAATCATCCAAAAATGAATAAATAAAAAAAGAAGACCCTTCCCCGAATTTTGATGCTTCACCGAATATATCTTTCTCGTTTATTTATTAGTTAGTAGAATCGTAAAAACGTGTTAGTAACCGACTTATACCTGGAAGTAAAAAGTGCCAATGAAGCGTATTTTTTAACAAAAAATGAATGGATTGTTAAAAAAGCTAAATTAGCAATTCCGGTTTTCGGGTTTTTAAATGGTTAAGGGAAGCATACGCACTAAAACTGAAAATTGTTATGTCCCTCAGGAGGAAACTATAATTCCTTTTCTCTACAACTGGTCTATATACACATACCTTATCTCTCTGATTGTGCATTTTTATGTCCACACTTGTTTTCTTAGTTCTGGAAATATAAAGTAATTGATGTGTGTTTCAAAATTTTTCAGGTAAAGAAAATGAGACCAGGACTGTCAGATGTGGCGATTTTTCGCCAAACGAGGTAATATTTAATTTCTCTTGTCGACTGAATTTTTTGTTTGGCGACATAACAAATTTTTTGGTGATTTTTAACAAGGTGACAATTTATTATGCTAATTTTTAAAATGTTATTAAATAGGCATTCGTGGAGTAAAACTATTACGTTTTCTTACTAGCAATCGACTATTTTTAGTATTTCCCTATCTAACACAACGGTTATAAAATTAAGGTACAAAGATTGTTAGATGGTCGTGAAGACCTTTTGTTTGAACATAAAATAAAAAGTATTTATTTATTTCATCATACTTATAAAATAAGTTACTAATTAAAGCTGCAAATTATTTAAAGATATTCATATAGAATAAAAACTCGAAAATTATTATTTGTGCTTGATTTTCATTATCATCCTGGTAATTTTTGTCAAATTGTGAAAAACATTTAATGATATTTCGTCTTTGGTTCAAGATATTTAATATAAATTTTTCAAATCCTTTTTTAACCACAAAGGTTTTATCTAAAATTTATAATTAATTGAAATTAATATATGTATTTTAAGAAATACCTTTAAACTATCAAATTTCAAAGACATTATTTTCTTAGGATACAGTTAATTTGCTGCTCCAAAATACGTGTGGGCAGTTTTCAAGTTGTAACGTCTCAAGTCGCTCTTAAAGTATGAGCTTTTGAGAACTCCTGATCTAAGCAATTTTTCTTGCTGCAATTCTGAGTTCCTAGGAAAGAGTGGAAAAGGGAATACTGAACATTTACATTCCCTTTACCTCTATAAGCAAGACAAATTGCTGTGTATGAACCCCGACTTAGAAAATATATATCCTTAATTTATAAATAGCTTTAATTTAGTATATGAAATTTGACGGCCGAAAAATATACTTTACAATACTTATGTAATAAATGTTTGATAATTTCCATCATCTTTAAGGATGTATATTAATATTTTATGGATTACAACTTTCATAAATAAATTAATTCATTAAAACAATTTATACGTTTTTAAGCGTTAAAAAATGTAATAACTTTCAGTAAAATTTAAAAATTATTGATGTCAGAAATATGTATTTATATTTGTAATTTATATCAGAGATTAAAATTAAAATTTTCTATATACTCAGAGTTTTTCTAAAATTTATAAATCTACCAAAGAAAGTTTTCCTTCAAATAAATATATCAGTGCTGCTATTTCCTTCGATGATTTCATACGTTTTTAATTCATTATAATTAAGACAAATACCAACAATTCTAAATAAATTAAAATTTGTTTTAACGATATTTTAAATTAATTGATTTCGTAATCGTTAGTCCCCATATTAAACAATCTCATTAAGATTAATTACAATAGCATTAACTACCCAGCAAAAAAAGAACTGAAAAAGTCATGATTTTAACATTGCGTTGTCATTGGAAGAAAGTACTTACTGGTGAAAAAGAACTGCAGAAGTTCTTTTTTAACCCACGGTCGACATTGGTAGGATGTTATTCGTTTATACTTCATGTTCATTGCTTTGGAAGCACTTCTCTTAAAACTATGTTTATACAATTTTTTAATAAATTTTCTGTTTTCGCCTTGGTAAATAATAATAAAAATGCTTTGAAATTTGTAAAAAACTTTCTTGGAAGTAATTATTAAGAACGTCCAAAAAAAGTTTAAAATATACACTTTGTTCCATTTTTGAAGTTGTGAAAATGTTCTTTATTTGGAAGAACTTCATAATTTTTTGCTGGGTAGTGATTTAAATATTAGCAGCAATAAGAACAAATAATAAATGAAGTAATAGTAATAAATGCAAATGCAATCTTTATAAATTTAGTATATTTCCAAATGTTATACTTACTTAGTACATACTTGTTTACAATTAAGTTCAAGCACCATTAAAATAGTTGTTAAATTGACGTAAGCTTAATTGTATAAAATTATTTAAATAGATATAAATAAATGCAAATTTCAAATATTTTAAAACAAATACTTAAGTACATAAATAAGAAAAATTAGAAAAAATAATATTAGTAATACTTTTAAAATAGCAGGGAATCAAGGCTCTATTAAATAATTTATTTTAACAGGAATTTATTTTAAAATGACGCCATAGAATTTTTATTATCTAAAACATTAGCATTTTTGTAATAGTTTCGTAATGAATAATGTTATATTTATGAACTGGGGAATTTTGTTTTGATTTTTAGCTTTAATTTAATTAAAAATTGCTCTATTTATGAGGAATTTTTTAAACATTTAACATTTTTTAGCACGTTTAGAATATTAAATTTTGTAGACCTATTTAGCGATCAATTCGATTTACAAATAATAGAAATTTTTTGTTAAAGACAAAACACTGGAAAAACCTTTCAAATATTGTAAAAATAAAACTCAACAAGCGCGAATGTTATATTCGGCCCGGCCGAATCTATATACCCACCATCAACTTTTTAAAATTTTGCATTATATAGAAGGGGGTGGTAAAGTGGGCAATAATGTGGGCGGACCACGCCTATTTTTTGTTTCCGAGTTTATATCGATCCCCGAACTATACGTACAAAATTTCGTTGTCGTACATGCTTTTGTTGAAGAAATATCAGCAGAAAAGTATAAAACGGACACCCTGTGTTTCTAGTTTTTAACCCATAACTTTTTTGTTTCTAAACCGATTTTGCCCATTTTCAATACCAAACAAACCTTATATAAGATAAACATTTGTGTCAAATTTCGCCCCCCTACGTGGCTCCGTTCGAGCCCTATCCTGCTTTCAACAGACGAACAGGCGGACGGACATAGCTAGATCGACTCAGAATCTAACCAGGACCCAGAAAATATATACTTTGTGGGGTCTTAGATGATTCCTTCGACATGTTACACACGGAATGACAAAATCAATATACCCCCCATCTTTTTGATGGTGGGTATAAAAATCGAGTTTTGCATATAAATGTTAAAATTATTTTATTTTATTATTTATTTTGCCTAAAGAATTTTTAAAAATTTTATAGGCGTTACATTAAAAGAAATTTAAATTTCATTTAATTCCTATTTATTTTAAACATAAATAAAAGTAAAGAAAAAAAAATAACTAAAATTATGCACTATAAATTTTTTGATATGCAGAGAGTAAAAAACTGTTATTTAATGTGTCAAAATTGACATAAAATATTAATGTGGTTTGTCAGTTTGACACATACACACAACACAGGGAGAAGCGCATTATGTATAATAAACTTTTTACTGGCTCAAGCCCCAGTAAAAATATTTTGTGTTTGATGACAAATATATACACACAACTACATGACAAATTGTCACAATTTATTCTCTTTAATAGAGAATTTTATATACAAAAAATGAATGAAAAGAAAAATAAAAAATTAGGACATTTTTCTTTTTCCATTGTTTTTTGGGGGGCTCTTTATATTAATGAAATTGCCGACATTATGAAAATAAATAAACGATTTAATATAATTTGTAGTAATTTAAAAGGTTACAGTGACATTGTATGTTAAGGTCATGTAACTATATAAAACTCGCGAAGGGGTCTGTAACGATTTATAATACAAAATAATAATTTTAAATAAAAAAAGTACATAAACGTGTATTTTTATCTGTTCTTATTATATCAATATCTTAAGAATATCTCTCTCTCTCTTGTTGTTATTCTTTATTTAATAAATAAATTCGCCTAACGCCTTAATTGTGTTTTCATACTTACCTCTTTAAATTCTTCCTTAAATAAACAAATTAAATCAATTTATTTAATATTCATATTTTAGTAAATCTTCTTTTTTATTATATATTAAACATTTCTGCATATATATTTTTATCAATTTATAGCTATTTAAACATTATTTTTTTCCAAACACTTGGTGCTTAAAAAAAATCATTTATTAATCATGTGCTTTAGCTGAGCAAGTGATGCATGAAACCAATTGTGAAATATGATGATGAGCATGATTATGATGTTGAAATGACGATGATGACAATGATAATAGTGTCAATTTGATTTAAAATTTTATTGAAAAAACCTGTATATATTATCGTTAGTAAATCCATCAACTATTTTTGAAAAAATTATAGAATTAAATCTTTTTTCAATTAAGTAAATAAAATTGTGGAAAATATGAACATATGGTGTAATTTAATATTTCTTTAAATTTTTAAATTAAACTGTTATTTACAAATTAATATTTGCATTATTTTTCTTGGAATGCATTTAATGAAGAATTTTTTATGAAATTAAAAACCCTTTAACTAACTTTTTTTTGAAGATTAAACTTAGTTTTAAAATTTTAACCATATTTTGAAAGAATTTTAATTTCATTAATAAACCACAACTTAAGATTCCTTGTACTGTCTGTAAAGCAATCACTGCGATCACTAATGGTCATTAACGTAAAATTAAACTCTGGAGTTATTTCTCTATCCTTCTATTTTTATCGTTTACTATTAACTTAACTCTGTACTTTATTGTGGAGGACTGTCTGAAATAAAATTGACGAAAATGGGAAATGCTTTTTGAAATTATTTTTAATATATTTTCAAAATTTTAAACTCGAAAATTTTTATTTAAATGGTAGTTAATTAAGCTTCTTTTACGTTTGCACACATTTCACAGTGGGACAGAATCGAAAATTTTTGGAAATAAATCTGTGTCGTCTAATCGTTTGGATTTACATAAAATTTCGTATAAGTATAGTAGAGGAGTGTACAATTTTAAGTTTGTACACTCCTCTCAGGAGCTTAGCTATGGGTGTTCAAGTAGAGTACCTCTGACATGGAAAATTTTTAAACGATTGCCAATTTTTTATTTCTTATCTGATTTTAAATGAACATGTTATTAAAACCCTCCATAAGGCCTATAAAAATATGTTAAATTTGTTATAATTTTCGAGTTATTTGTATTTGGAATTTTAACTACTAAAATTTTTTAAGTTTATGGTCCAGTTTTTTTTTATATATATATATATATATATCTCAGTATTTCTGACCGATTTTATTCGTTTTTTCTTTAGCTAATTAAAGAACAAAATTATCTACTGAATAAAGAGAATTTGAAGTCGTTATCTTTATCGAGACAAAAAAAAAAAAACGATTTTGAATTTGAAAATTTAAAAAATTACGATTTATTGCTACTTATTTTTTTTTTTTTTTGCCGATAAAGTGTCTACACTCTTTTTCCTCTTAAATGTAATTTTCTTAAACAACATATAATATTTTTTTACTTATCAGAAAGGTATCTTCATAAAGATTATTTTAAAATAGAAAACAAGCCCAATAACCCCAGCAGTCTAGGTACACATCCTCCCCTTGACTTTAGTTTATATTTTCTAAAATCCTAAATCATTGATATAAATAAAAAGCTAAAATTTTAAAAGGGTTTACAAATTTTTCATATTAGAGGTACTCTATTTGGAGCCCCCATAGCTCAGCTCTTGAGGGGTATATGGGGTCCCCCTTCCAAATATAAATTTGCATACTCTTCTGCTACGCGTCTGTGAAACCTTATGTAAATCCAACTAGCCAATTTCAGATTTCAGGTTTCAGATTTATTTCCAAATTTTTTTACTCTACTCCACTGTGAATTGTTATGATTTTCATTGCTCCTAGTTAAATTTTAATATTCGGGTGTGCATTCCCATTGTTTTTTTATGAACAATTTAATTCATTTTCAAGATAAAAGAACAATGTATTTTATTAGCCGTCAAAAGCTAAGGCAAATCTAATTTTTTGATGTCAGAAATTAACCAGTTTTTGATAGCTTGTACTGAAATTAAGAGTGTTTTAGATGGTTCATTCTTAATCGAACAAAACAAATAGTGGACAGAAGGGGAAATGTGTGTTGTACAGCGGGTATAACAAAATCTTAAGTTTTAACTATTTGCACATCATAAGGCCGGGCATTATCATAATAGAAAAATTGTACTCGTATCTGGCCATTTTTTCGTTAAACGCTCTCTTCAAAGTAAACAATTGTTTTCAGTACAGGTCTCTTGTGATTGCTTCATCCAGTTTCAATTGCTTTTAATTAATGACTTCATTCTGATCCTTCCAAAGACAGAGGATAACCTTAACGACAGCGATATTCGATTTTGGTGTTGATTTGCCAGGATATCCGGACTTCGAACAATTGTTTGCGCTTTTGATTATCATTATTCATCTACCGTAACAATTTAATGCAGATACGACACAATTTTGTGGCCCTTAAACTATATTTTGGATATGCAAAATGGCCTTTCGAACTCACTTGTCTTTAGTTTCTGTGACACGTTTTGAATGGATCCAAGTGATTTTAAACATCTAAAAATTGTCGTATAATTTACTTCTTTGAATTTAGAAGCACTTTTTGCGTTTAGCAAGAGAAAACTCTTCGAATCTTTATTTCCAAACTTCTTAGGCTGGTCGAAATCACCAGTTTTAAATCGCTCAAACCACTTGTATCAAAAAACCTCAGTTAAAGCATAATCCCAAGAAAATATTTCCCGAAATGCTCTTTTTTTTATTACGAAACTCCCCATAATCAATGCTTAAACGAGAAAGAAAAGCATAGTAAGTCAAGCCCGACCATATGATATCCTACACCATTGTGTATGCACATCAAAATTTGAGAAAGGTTTTTTATGGGACCTATGACCAATTGTGGACCGATACATACATTAACTGTAATGCATAATTTTATAAAACATACATATGCATTATATTATGTTGATACTAACATTTATATGGGATTCTGTATTTTAAGGTGATCACCTTAATCCCAGGCATGAGCTATGGTAAATTATGGACCAGTTCTCATAAAAATTGGCACTGTAGTTTCTACTTATATAAAACTTATTTGTGTCAAATATTAACTTTATACCAACATACTCTTATATGTTGAATATACGCACGTTTAATTGATTTTCGGAAAAGTTTATATGGAAGCTATAGCCAATTTTGATCCGATCTTCATAAAATTTGATACAAAGATTTATATATTTATATAGAAAAAGATTTATATTTATATAGAAGTTACTTGTACTGAATTTTATTGAAATATCGCAATATTTATGGCATTTATGGTCGTTAAATCCCTATTCCGGGAAGATATTTTATGGGGGCTAGGTGAAATAATTGACCGATCATAACCAGTTTCAATAAGGTTTGTCCTTGATCTAATAGAAGATCATTTGCTAAATTTAACTGACTTATATTTAAAATTGCAACCTGTACTATGATTACAAGTTTTACATGGACACACAGACAGACAGACAGACAGACAGACAGACGGACATCGTTAAATCGAATAAGTGAGTGATTCTAAGTCTAATGGTATACTTTATGATGATGGTCTGATGGTTTTTTCTATGCATACCATCAACAGCAGCACAATTTTTCTTTCTTTATATATTTTTGCATTTCACAGTTTAATATCTTTTCGAAATTTCCAAAATCTGTTATTTGCTGATTTCGAACGCTCTGAATCCTTAAAAAAAATTAGCTTCTTATATTATAAAAATGCGTCAATGAAACCACTATGCGACGAACCCAACATTTTTAACAATTATATTCATCCTTTTCAAAATTTCTACTAACTTGTATCGAATTATTTTATTTTAATAAATCATGTAAACTGATCCCTCATTGCCAAACGCAAATTTGTTGGTAATAAATCTGTATCTCCTAAACTACTGCTCGGAAGAGTTGTAGAGGATTTTTTTTTTTTTTTTTAATCAGTAAAAATGAAACTTTTTTCTAAAATTCTCCATTTTCGACCAATGCTGGATGTAGGATGCAAACTTAAATCAATTCAAAGTTTGTTTAAAAGCAATTTATGAAGCCTTATCTTTTGAAATATATAAAGAAAAAAATTTCATCAACGGAACTTTGAGAAAAAAGTGAAAGAATTGTCCTATATTTTGGTAAAAAATAGCAATTTTTTATACTAATTTCGGAGTGCTGACTTTATATATTTTTCACGTCTAGACGAATTGAGATAATCCAAAAATTCTTTCAGCATATTATTTTGAAATATATAACAAATTACAAACTATTTTTTTAAAATTACACAATATTTTAAAAAAGGTTACAAAAAGTATTTAAATTTTTTATATTTTTTACAAGAAAATTTTGAAACTTTTTATTCGTTTACATAAACAGGGCCAATGATACTAATGGATATTAATTCAAAATACCTTTTATATGAACTCAGCTGGATATTTAAGGTGGATTTAAAATAATCATATATTGGATTGATTTGAAATCAATGAAATAAGAATTGATTTTAATTTGAAATTTCACAGATTAAGTATTTATTTTTCGGGTAATAACGCTTTCAGAAATTTGGTATAAAAACAGTATTTTTTATAAGTAGTATAAAACATCCTAATAACAGATTTATGAAATGAAAAAAGTAGTAAGTAAAGAATACAATTTCATACTGCCACTTAAACGCCTAACGTTATACTGTAATAACGTAATATTAAATTATTTAATATTTATTATTAAATTAACCTTAATAGCATCACTCTGTTACTAATTAAGTGCGTTGATAAATTCAGAATATATGAACCCACCAGAAAATATTTAACAATATTCTCTTTAAACTAAAAGTTCAAACTTGGAAATTTAGTCAGTTTAAATAAAAAAAAAAAAAAATAGCAGTCATCTAGCTACCTCAAATTCTTTACTTAAGTTAGTAAATTAATTACTTTTGAAGATTAACTACAGTTTAAACTAAGTTTAATTAAAATTATCTGTCAAAGATATTGGTTAGTTTTAAAGTTTATATTCAAATCAAATTAGTTAAAGGATTTCTAATAAAAAATACTAAAAATCTTAAAAAATAAAATAAAAAAACTCAAAATTTGTTTAAATTTTTTTCAAATGAATTTGTTTTAATTTTTTGTTTTTTGTCAAATTTTTTTCATACTTAAATAACTACAAGATCATTTTTTTGCTTAAAATTACTTAAAGTGATTAACTTAAAAATAAACATTTACATAAAAAACATTAAATAAAAAACATAAACTATTCAGTCTTTATATTTATACACAAACAAAATAATAATGATAATTAGAAAAAGAAACATTAATTATTTACAAAACTTACTAGATAATTAAATAAAGAAGAAAAATTTAACAAAAGGAAAAAAATTAATGCAAAATTTAATAAAGAAATTAGAATGCTTTTATATTCAAATATAATAATAATAATAATAACCCAAATAATTGTTTGAAGTTTAGAAAATATTTTTTGTGATTTTTTTTTTAACTTTTAAATTTTGTGTTTTGGATTATTTTTCTTTCCTAAAGTTTCTCTATTTGTTTTAACATTAAATTATAGATTTATCTGTTCCTATATACAATTTTCTATTTACACTTTTGTTTTCACACAAATAAAACTAAATAAAAAAAAATATTTTATGTTACGTTTAGCAACATAAAAAACCTAAACTGAATTTAATTTGCTGCTGACTGGCAAACGCAATTTCTTTTAACAAGCTAATCATACTGTTATGATGTCTGTTAAATCACTTGAGGTTTTTGCTGATGAACACGAATCTAATTGGGGCATGGTAATGGCAACATTATCACATGTTGTCACATGCTCTGATAGCAAAGCCATGGTAGCAGCCACCTCATATGAGGGTGGTAGCAATAATGATGATGTTGCTGATGTAGCCGTAGAGGCTTCTAATGTTAAAGATGTTGAAGATGCTGCTGATGATAATGATTGAGATGATTTGCTGTTATTATTGGTTTGAGATGATTTACATTTTGTAGTTGTTGCTGCTGATGTTGCTACTTTTTGGTCTTTACTTGTGATATCATATTTTTCCCAAGAGCTGATCAAATTTGTAGCCTGATGATGTACAGCAGCTAAAGTGGGATAAATGAATTTCATGCCAAAGGCAAAATGTTGTTGATTATGATGAAGAGCTTCATCATAGGTAGGTAAACCAGTGGCAATGGTATAACAGGGTGGTGATTCCATTTGATAATAGGCTGCCTCAGGGTTGTTTGTAGCATCACAAGGCATTAAACTACCAGGATACAAGTCGTTATTTAAATGAGCGCGAATATCTTTATCTAAAAAGAGAAGAAGAAAGAGAATAAAAATTAGTTAATTTGCTAAGAAAAAGATTTGTTTGTTATATAAAATAAATTATTGGCAAATTTATATTATGGTTTTTATATAAAAAAGTAAAGTATACTTTTAGGTTTTAGAGCATATTTTTGAATTTAAATTATTATAACTTTGAACCTAAAGATAAATAAATCTAAATAACTCTTCTTAAATTCTTTTGTTTATTAAACAAAAACCTTTATAGTATACTTTTAGGCAATGGAAAATAAAACACATGCATATCTGTAAAATAACCATCAGCAAAATAACAAAAAATAACAAAATGTAGGCTATAAATTTTGCCATAGAAATGATACACAAAAAACAAGTAAAATAAAATACTAATACAAAAGCAGCCATTAAATACGACTAATAAAGCTTTTGTCAATTTTATGACAGCCAAAAAGTATGCAAGCTAACATTAAACACATTTTAGCCCTAGGATATACAATAATTTGTATAAAGTCTCTATATAAAATTACGATAAAATAACAAAAATGTAAATAAATTACAAATTTAAATATATAAGCAAAACAAAAAAAAGGAAATTTATTTAAATTAAAGAGAATAAAAGTTTTTTGTTAAAAAAAAGTTTGAAAAGGCAACAGGTGTTTTTTACCAACCAAAAACTTTGTTTGCCCTTCAAAATCATATGATTACCTAAATAATTGATTTATATTTCTTTTTCCTTATTTCTCCTCAACAAAACTGACAAAATTGATTATATTTTTTAAAAAATTATAACAAACTTTTTTCCAAACTTCCTTAAATTATATAACATTTTTTGTATGGCCCACTAATTTAGGCTCTTAATTACTTTTTGTTGGTAAAGTAAATATAACCCAACTGACACTTGTCAGTTAACAAAGTTTTAGCAAACCTATTTACTTATTTATTTTGCCACCTTCATTATTTAAGGAAAATTTATTGCTTTTGTTGTTTTATTTACTGCTTGAATATTTGCCACCAATAAATAAATAAGTAAGTAGATTGTAGCCTACTTTAAGGCTGTTTAGCTTTTAGCTAAAGGAAATTCCGTTTTATGTTAAACATTTATTTAACTGTCAAATATTTTGTTTTTTTTTCTATTTCTCTTTTGTGTGTTGGCAAACAAACAGGTAGGCTAGATTAAGGTTTATTTGTAATCAATTAGTTTGTTACTTTTTATGGTTTTCTACAGGCTATATGTTTTTGTGTGTATTTGAGAGCATGATATAAGCCTAAAAGTAGGCTTGGCTAAAGGTAGAAAAAGTTTTCTTTATGGTATAGCTATACAGTTTAATTAAGTTGTAAATAATGTTAAAGCTGGTTGATAATTTTTTGCCCAAAGCTATTGGCTAAGTAATAAAGATATAAATAAAATAAAAGAAAATAAATAAAATAAATCTAAAGGCTTAAATTGTTAAAAGGAAATGGTTTAAGGTAAAAAAGAAAATTTATCAAATTATTTCCTAAAAAATATTAACAATAAATTAGTTTTTAACAAAAAATAGAAAATGTTTTAATTTCAAAGCAAAAATAATTTTCTTTTTTTTTAATTTAAAATTTTAGTTAAAGAATATTTTCTTTACTTTTTTATTAAGTTAAATTAATTTTAAACAAAACCAAAATTAACTTAATTAAAAAGCAAAAATACAAAATTCTTAACAAATTAAATTTTTAAAACATTAAGATAAAACATTTTGAAATAAATAAATTATTTTGCAGATTTTTTATTAGTTTAATTAATTTCTAACAAAAACCGAAATTGCCTCAATTTTAAAGCAAAAATACAAAATTCCTTAAAAAATAAAATTCTTAAAAATTGAGATTAGAAATATAGTTCAAAAATATTTTCTTGATTTTTTTTAAATAAATTAAAATTATTTTAAACAAAAACAGAAATTGCTTTAAATTCAAGGAAAAAAATACAAAAATCTTAAAAATATTAAAATTTAAAAAATTTGTTTAATAAAATATTTTTTAACTTTTTTGCCCCTTTAAGTAGGCAATAATTAACAATTTCATTCAAATAATTAAATCCATAATTTTAAAAATATATTCGGAAGGTAAAATTTTAAAGTTTTGTTTTTTGGTAGCCCAAATTTTTAATTAAAAAATTAATTTTCTTTAAAAAATGATAGTAATAATATCCTCAAGAAATTTTTGCTTAAATAAAAATTTTGCAAAAACCATAATTTTATTAAATTTTAGTAAAAAATACAAAATTTTAAAATATTAAATGGGAATAATTTTTTATAAGAAAATATTTTTAAAAAATTTTTGCCCCTATAAGTAGGCAATATTTTTTATAACTTAAAATTTTTAAAAAATTTAAAAAACCGTAATTAGAGAATATTTAAGGAAATAACAAAAAATTCTTAAAATATTTTTATATTTAAAAGGAAAATTTTAAATAATTATTTTATTAGATATTTTTAAATTCACAATTTCACAAGAGGAATTAATTGATTTTTAAAGTATTGAAAACCAAAGTTAGCTAATTTTAAAAGAAAAAATACAAAATTATAAAAGAAATTTATTTATATATTTTTTGGGCTAAAATTACTTTTTAAAAAATCAAAAACTCCTAAAGTTAGGCAATATTTTTTAAAATTTAAGAATTTTGTAAAAGTAATAAAAAACGAAATTAAAGAAAAATAAAAGGAATTAAAAAAACATAATAGCTATTTAGAAAAAGTTAATCATAAAGTTTTAAGAATTTGTTGAACTTTAAACATTTTTACAAAAAAATTAAAAAATTAATTCTCAGTTTTCTTTGATTTGAAGGATTTTAGTTCGTAAGGATTTTAAAGTTTTTATTTTTTTGCAATATAAAAAATTTTAGTATGTATTTAAGATTTTCATTTTAGACATGTTTAGTGATTATTATTTATTTTTTTTAGAGATATTTAAAAGAAATTTTCGGCTTTTTTTTATTTTAGTATTTTTGGAAATTAATTTTATTATTTTTATTTTTTTTTTTTAACTGCATTATTTTATAGCTTGAAGTTTAGGAAATATATTCTACCTTCTTAACGTATTTATTTTAAATTTTAATTAGTTTTTTTATTTTTCAAATTTTATAGTTTTTATAATTTTTTTTTTTTTATTTTCTCTTTAGAGATTTTTTGTAGCTAATTTTTCTAAATAATTTTGTATTTATTTTTTTTTTCGATTTAACATTAGTTTACATCTTTTCTAGTTTTAGATTTTTACATTATTTTATTTAAAAAAAATAGTAAAATCTTTTTAAATGGGAAAAGTTTCTGAATTTTAGTTTCTAATATTTCGAATATTTTTTGGTTTAATTTTTAAATCTTTTAAGCACTTTAAACAATTTTATATCTCTTTTTATATATTTGCCAATTTTATACGTTTTTAAGATTTTTTTCTAATCACTATAAAATACTTACTGCATTTTTTCCATTCGCGAAACTTTCTATAGAAATAACAGCTAAACAGCACAAAGATCACCGTTAACACTATCAATGAAGTAACCACACCAACCCATAAATAATTGATCAATGAATGCATATCGGTACCGGCAAAAAATCTCTCCAAACCCGTTAAAGCATTATTTTTCAATTCAGCCATATTCAAAACAGCACTATTTGAAATTTGATCATGTGTTATAGTTTGACCCATTGAATCAATTAATATATTTGATTCATGATGTTGAGAACCTGAACTAAAGGTATCATAGGCAGTATTGCCCACCTGTTCTAGCAAACGTTTAAATTGCACCATATTATCGATATGTTGATTATCATGTTGACTAGGTATGACAAAGGAAATTTCAGGATGATCTTTTTGTAACTGAGACATCCACATATCCATAATTGTGGGTGAAGCAGTAAGAGGTTCTTCCTCCATTACAGGGGTAATGGTAGAAGGCTCTAGGTAATCCGGTGTTAAGGTGGTGGTAGGTAAAGACATGTTTTGGTTTTATTTTTTAATTACTTTTTTTTTAAGTTAAAGTATTTGGTTTTTAAATTTTTGGTTTAATTTTTAAAATTTTTTTAAACACAAATTTTTTGGTTAAAACACTTTTTTTCTTAATTCAATAAACATTTAATTTTTGTTTAATTTATTTTTTTTATATTTTAATAATTTGTTTTATTGTTATATTTTTCCAAATTAAAATTTCACTTATTAATTTTTCGTGTTTTTTATTAGTTAAGTGAAATTTGTTTTATTTGTATAAATATTTTTAAAACCGTTCCGTTAGTAGTCGTTAGCAAACATGACCGTTGTGTTTGATGTCAAGAATGAAACTGTTTATAAAATTCATACGATTTTGTTTAGTTCAGAGTCATGTTAAGCACGTTGCATTTAGCTGGCACCACTAAATTAAACACAATTTCCTTTATTTCTTGTATTGAAAAATATCTCTGTTATGATATTTGTTGTTGTGTTTCCTTTACACACACACACTCCTACAGAGAAGTATTGTTTTGGGCTCTGATGATAAAAATTCTAATATTATAAAAAAAATCCCATAACAAAGAGTTTATTTCTTTCTCATTCTCTCTCTCATATTTATTTTCTCACTCTCTCTTTATATCATTACTTCTTTTAAAACTCCTTTTGTAAAGTTATTTTCCCTTTTATCTCTAACAGGTTGAGTTGATTTTTATCTCAAAATTTGTTATAACTCTCTCTCCCTCTCTCTATTTCCTTGCTTTTTTTTCTCTTTCTCTTTGGTTATGCTTATACATATTATTTAAAATTCCTTATTATTGTATTATTGAGTTTGTTTATTTTAATTTTATTTTTTTCTCTTTTTTGTTGTTGTTGTTTGCTAGAGAGTGTTTATTTTTCTTAATTTTTTTCTCATGTTATTGTTTTCATATCTAAATGGGATTTATTCCTAAAGGATATTTATTTTCTTAAGGATATTCCTTTGCTTGCATACATATGTATGTATGTATTTGTATAAGTATGTTTTTGTGTTTGTGTTATTTTTATTTCAACTGCTAATACTCATGGCATGGATTGTAGGAGTTTGTTTGTAGTATTTTTTCTAGTATTTAAAGTTTTTTGCTTGTAGTATTTGCTTATTTCAAAAACATGAAAAATAATACTGACCTAGTTTTTGGTCATGACTTGGTTAAATGCAAAAATATTAAAGAAACATTTGGAATATAAATCGTTTGCTTAAGGAAATTATATAAATTTTTGTTTGCATTTTGAGGAAAATTTAAAGAAATTCAAATGAAGAATTAGAATTAAATACAAAAATTTAATTTATTTTTAAAATTTTTAAAATTAAAACATGAGAATTAAAATTCCTCAAAAAAATGTAGGATTTTGACTATTTAAAATTCATTAGAGTCAATGAAATATTTATATACAATATAAAAAATTACTAAAATAAAAAATGGAAATAAAAGTATTTAAATTAAATAATATTTTTATTTCTCGAGGAATATTTAAAGAAATTCAAAGGAAATTTTTCAATTTAAATTTTAAATAAAACGATGTATTCAAATTAAAATTACTTGAAACTAAAAACTATAGGATTTTAAATATTTAAAAAAGCATTGGAAAGTAAATGACATGTATATTTAAAAAAAATATAAAAAAATTATTAAAAAAAAAAAAAATATTTGTATTTTGAAGATCATTACTTCTTTTTAGAGATTTAGTTTAATAAATTTTAGTTTAAATATATAATTATTTAAGTAAAATTTAATTTTAATATTTTTACATAAAAAAATAATGTTTGAATCATAATAACTCCTTTAAAAAATATCAGCAGCAATTTAATAATTTCAAATAAATAAAAGACTTTTTTACAATAATTATAAAAATGTATTAAAGAAGATATAATAAAAAATAAATTTTAAATAAAATTTTGAAATATTTTAAATAATTTTTAAGCTGGTGGTGAAATGTTAAGGATTATTAGATTAATTTCTTAGAAATTTTATTAATTTAACTCGGATCATCTAAACTTTACCGCAAAATTAAAGTTTTTAAATTCAGCCTTGATAAAAAATTTAAATAAAAATTTAAAATTTTTCAAAAATATTTTTTTTTTTAATTATTTTAAATTTTTTCCCAAAATTTAAAATAAAAAAATGTAACGAAATTCTTAATAAATTTATAAAATTCTTAGTTCTAAATATTAATTATAGTTATACAATATTTTATAATATTAAAAATAAAAATAAATTTTATAAATAAAAAAAATAAAAATAAATTAAAAAAACAATTATTAATAAATAGCTTAACATGTGGATAAAATTTTATAAAACAGAATTGTTGATGGCTTCTGCAAAATTAAAAAAAATTTTTTTTTGAAAATTATTTAAATTTTTTTTTTTTTTTTTTTTTTATAAAAAATAAAAAATTTAACAAAGTTTTTAATAATTAAAACAAAATATTAATTAAAAATATAATTAATTTTTATCCAATATTTAAACAATTTTTATTTTTTTTTTTGTTAAATTCTTTAAAAACTAATATTTTGCAAAATTTGTTTCCATAAATTTTCCCAAAACAAATTTTACTTCGCTTAAAAAAAAAAAAAAATAAATAAAAACAATTCTAAACATATTCCCACATTTGTCTTTGTATAATGAAAAACATCAAACATCTGTGTTTTTAAATTTCAAACCAACAAAAACTCAAATTTTTACAAAAATTTTACTTTAAGAAACATTGTAAAACAACACAAAAATAGCAATATAAATCCAAAATTAAGAATAGCACAATATTTTCTCTAAAACTCATAAGAACTCAAAACTATAAAATATCTCTCCAAGATATTATTAAACAAAACCTCAATAACAACTATATATTTCCTCTTAATCTCTATAACAATTCAATAATCCAAAAATTCTTACTAAGACACCTATAAACAAAAACTAGTACACTCCACTCAATAATTCTCATTTAATAAAAATTTGTTCAATACTAACTCAATATGATAAAAACTCTCTAAGAAAACTACTAACTAACTAAAACCACACTCAATAATTCTCTTTTCTCAAAACAAAACAACTTCACATCAATTTTACTCTTTTAGCACTCAATCTGTTACAATTTTTTAAACTCACTTAACACTCTTTGAGAAAATCGCTACTAACTCATTTCATACACTTAACTAACTCACTATTAATTCATTTTTAACTCACTTTTATCTCACCACTAACTCATTTGTAAGTTCTACCTGTTAAATGCATTAATTTCAAAACAACAACAAAATTTCCCTTGTTTACATTAGGGAAATTTTCTTTTTTTTTTTTTTTATTACAACAAAGAGAGTAAAAAGAGCGTGTGTAAATAAAATAAAAGAGAGCTAAAATTAATGTGAGCAAAGAGCTAATATTATATGAAACTCTATTTTATACATTACAGTTAGTTTTCATTAAGTTAAAACTGCATTTTTAGTTGCCACTTTGCCTTGCAAGGTGAAAGGTCAATGTGGAAAGTAGGTTGATGTGATAAATACGTCGTTGTCTGTAAAACTACTTTGGTGTTTATAGAAAATTACGTAAAATGAGGCAAACGTTTTTTAGTTGTTTGTTATTTTTAAATGAAAAGAAGACTACGTTTATGGGAATTATTTTGATAAAATGAAAAAAGATTTTTGTTATTGGAGTATATTTAAAGTTTTTACTAAATGGATTTTAAATAAAAAATAATTTGACGCATATGGTTTCTGATTACTTTGGACATTAAGAAAATAAGAAATACATACTATAAACCAAATTGTTACTCATTTTAGTTTTTGTCCACTTTAATAATCTAATTTGATAAATGTAATTCAAATGATGTTAAACTAAACTTTGGAAAATTGCCTTTGCAAAAAAGTACCTTTTCACTATGATACTATATTTTTAGAACTAATTAAAACAAATCGCATAATTAATATAAAATTTTAATACATTTCAAAACATTTGGAACTGAGGTGATGTGTTATTTATAATGTTTATAATATTATATATTTACTTTATTAAATACTTGTTATGAGAATTTTGTATTATAGAAAAGGAGTATTGTATTTTATTAGTTTATGAGTTTTCAAATATTTTCACTTTCAATAAAATCAATTTAACCAATTGACCTAATCTTTATATGAATTACAACTGAAAATTCTTTTATAATTTAATCAGTTTTTAAACACACTTCTTAGTTATTTTAACCAACTATAAAATGTGTATTAATTAGGTTGTCATTTTAGAAATTTTAAATGTTTATTCAGCAAAAACTAATTGATTGAAGTGACTAATTTTCCTGCGGTAGTACCCACAAATATATTGTAATTAGGGTTGCCAGACGGGCTTGAATGAGCTTGATTGTCAAGATATTTTAGGTCTTGTCAAGTTTCAAGTTAAAATACAATTTGTTAAGCTAAAAATATTCTATACTACTTTAAAATATTCTATAATTTAAATTTCTTAAAAAATATAATAAATTTAGTCAAATATCAAAAGTATGGTTTTTTTTTGTTACAGATTGTATGCATTTTTGCCCATCACTGACAATAAATGCAAGAAATGATTTTAAAACTTTATTTTATTGTGAAATTTGTGAGTACTTAATATCAAATATATTTTTGAGAAAAAATTAAAATTAAAAAGCGGCATTGTCCCAAAAAATTTCAAAATCCATTTTAAATTTTGTAGTATCGGCAGTATTAAAGGATGAATCACTTGATTCAAAGGCAGAATTATTACTTGTTTTTCATAATACAATACATGGACTTAGTTATAACAGTTTAGATTGCAATGTCAAATTATGTTCATATTTATAATTCCATAGTGAAATTGCTAACAAAATTACTTGTGGTCGTACTAAAGTACCAACAATTGCAAGAAACGTTTTGGCTCCATATTCACAAGAAAAAGTTTCTAGTGTAGTAGTATCCATATGCAGTACAATATTTTAGTATTAAAAATGGTATTCGTAGACAAATTCTGGATTTCTATGAAGATCCGAATGAAACTTCAACAAATATTTTCAAAAATATTAAAAGAATAACTATAGAAAATAAACTAGATCTTCAAAAAATTACTTCATACAGCGCCAATAATGCAGCTGTAAATTATGGTGTCCATAATTCCGTGTTTCAAAAATAAAAAAATTAAAACAATAAAATCCCAGCAAAAAAGGAACTGAAAAAGAGCTGAAAAAATCATGAATTTAACATTGTTTTGGTATTGGAAGGAAGTACTTACTGGTGGAAAAGAGCTGAAGATGTTCTTTTTTTATGCTTCTTATTCATTTCTTTTGAAGTACTTCCTTTAAAAACATATTTATGAAATTTTTTTACAAAAATTTAGTTTTAGTCTTATTAAAAGATAATAAAAATGCATTAAAATTTATAAAATTTTAATTTTCTTAGAAATTATTAACCTTTTTTCCAGCTAAAATTTCATTTATATTCACTTTTTCGGAAGTAATTATTAAGAACTTCCAAAAAAGTTTAAAATATTCACTTTGTTCTACTTTCGAAGTGGTGAAAGTGTTCTTTTTTTGGAGGCTCTTGATCGATTTTTGCTGGGATAATAAAAGCTAATTGTAACTGCTATTTGATAAACAATTGTGTAAAAAGTGCGTTGAATGCTTTATCAGTCGACGTGGAAAATATCGTAAAAAATACTCTGAGTTTTATATATGTATTTTTTGCTTAAATAAATTTTTTAGTTCCTAATAAATTTTTTTTTGGAAAAAATTAACATTATTTTTTGGATATAATTGATGCGTCTACAATTTTCTTCAGGTTTTTATTTTTTTTTAACATTTGTGGTTATGTCAAGTTGATTTGTTTACAATCAAGTTGAATTTTTCGAAATGTCAAGTTAAACTACCAAACAATTCTGGCAACCCTAATTGTAATTATGTATTTTGAGCTACAAACAAAAACTATTTATTGAAGTTATATATTTTCTGTAATTATATATTTAGTTAGTTTTACTAAATTTTTTTATCTAAAGATTGTTAAGTACATAATTTATTTTTTATGTCTGGGGATCAGTCAATCTAGTATATGGGCTATACGTTCCATAATTTCATTTCGTGTAGTTTCGATACTAAAAATGTTAAGGTAAGTTTTCGCTATAACTAAACCATATAAGGATATTTTATGCTCAAAATAAAATTGCACAAACATTTTGAAATCTGTTTAGCATCCGTATAGCACATAGATTAATATGTGTCCAAATTAAAAAGTGAGGTTATGAGATCAAAATCAAAGTAGATAAAAACTCAAAATTATTTTTTATTTGTATCAAAAGCATAGATAATCACCTTTAATGAAGTTTCATTAGATTTTCTATAGTTCTGAAATTAGTCATTTTATAGTGTTTTAAAAATGACAAAAAGCACTTGGGACCACCTTTTATTAAAAGGTAATTATTTTTGAGAAAAAAAATAGTTGGCAAATATTCTGTTCCCAATCAGTAATTTGAAACGTCAATTGTGTTATTATCCACATTATATATCAAGTAGGAATATCCCATGTAACAACTGATGATCCAACATTTTTACCAAATATCCGAAAGCTGTTCCCAAAGAAACATATATTGAAATTCCATTATACATAATTCCTAGACAAGGAATTTAAAAACAATATATTTATATGAGTCCTAGACATGAACAATAATTTAAAAAAAATGTATTTTACTGTGCAAAATAATAGTAACAAAATGTTAAACATCCGAAAATGGTATTATACTTTTGTTATTATTTTGGTTCCATTTGGTTTTTAAGTTAATTATATAGTCATGTACTGTACTTACAGTAGGGTGATCGACGCGGTTTTCCAACCGGTTTTAAAACCGTTTTTTTCTGTCCGTGTGCTGTCGGTTTTTTCAAAATGTTCATTTTTCGAATGTCGAATAGACAGGTTTTTTTAAACTCAAAAAACCGGTTTAAAAAATAGCATTTTATTTCAGAAAACATGTACTAAATAGTGATAGTGATATTTGAAAATTTAGGAATAATTTTTTAAATATTCATAAAGACTGATTTCTTATGTTTTTAAAATATAGTTTAAGTCTAAATTGGAATTTATTCTGTAATATTAAACAAATAAATAATTAATAATTATCCTGTATAACCCAATTTAATTTTTTTGATCCAATATTTCCTTTATTTTTTAAAGGTGTTGTGTTAAAAAAGTTTCACCTGCAGAATCGTTTCAATTGAGACTTAGTTAATATACTATCTCCATATTAAGCCATGGTTTCTGTTTATGCTAACTAAAATTTAGATTTTTTTTTTCTTCAATTTTGAAACATAATTATCTTCTAGTCATCTAGATATATAATTTGCTTAGCATTTTTTCTCTTTCCAGAGCTTTCTGAAGCTACCAAACGACGTAGGAAATTAAAATTTGGCTTAATTATAAAACTTTTTGTCCAACAAATCCTAATGGAGCCATATTTTGAAATTTTTATCAGGGAGCGGATATAAGAGGATTTATGTGTCTTTTTCTAAGAATTTTTTCTCTTTCCAGAGCTTTCTAAAGCTCCCAGAAGACATAGAAAATTAAAATTCAGCTTAATTATAACCCTATTCGTCATACAAATCGTAACGGAGCCAGATTTTAAAATCTCTATCAGGGAGCGAAAATACGTGGATCTATATATATGGATTTATATATATCTTTCCTAAGCAATGTTTCCTTTCCAGAGCTTTCTGAAGCTCCCAGACGACGTAAGAAACTAAAAATCGGCATACTTATAAAACTATTCGTTCAACAAATTCTAACAGTGCCAGATGTTTCTATCAGGGACCAAAAAGTGTGTTTTGGTATTAAGAACTCTTGATTTGCTATACTTATTGTTTGCTCTCCAAATCCTATAAAAAACTGATTCTGCATTTCGGCCAGGGAGCGCATTTACGACGATTTTTTTTATTTTGAAAGGTTTACGAATTTAAAACTTTAATCAATATAATTCCAATAAATTCCAATAAAATGGCTTCAAATAATTGACTTTGATTATTGAGAGGAAGGTGTCTAAATGTTGTTCATATTTTTTTCTTTTAATTTTCGGATTTGTTTGTGCATATTTTCATTATTATCTTATTTTTCCTGACATTGTTAGGCTTTTACGCTTGTATTTAATAAAATTTAAATTAATTATAAGAATTGATTTTTTTAAAGAAATGTAGTCTTTTGATATAAACAATAACTTCTGCAAAAAACCGGTTAACCGGTTTTGCTTTTCAAAATTTTTAAAATAGGTGGTGGCAAACTCTGTATTCTTAGTACCTGTAATTTAATGGAAAAAATATTTTCAGAATGTAAAACATAGCGATTTATGCAAAAATGTTGTGGAATGTTCTCCCACAGTTATTGCAAATTTTCAAAAATATAATCCAAGCCAAGAAACAAGATCTTTCAAGTAAAAAATCTGCCAAGTGATGACTCTACGCTCTAAATCCTATTTCTGACGACCACTAAGGTAAAACAGGATTTGCAAAAACAAAATCTATAAGAAAGATGTCCAAGAAAAGTCCTATTACTTAACTACGGACAGGTGCGCAATACCCTTAAATTGGCAATACTTCAGTCCAACTGGCCCCATAGAAAATGGCGCAACATTCTCTGCAAAGATGAGTCCAAAGTAGTTCTTTTTGGTACATATGAGATGCATGAGCCAAGAATATATGTGAGGGGACCAAATTACAAATGAGTAATATCCCTGCGAGAAATTTGTGACAATTACAGTAATGGTCCGGTTCCTCTGTACCAGTTGAGTACCAATTGACACCTAACTAGTCACCAAAGTTCCAATTGAAAACCAGTTGACACAAACACACTCACTATTTAACAGTTGAGAGTTAATTTATAACATGCTCGTTAAGTGTGCAATTAGTAACTCTCGCGCAATAACAATCAGTGGATGAGTGGTAACCGTGACTATAAAACATAACATACGTCAGATGAACATGGATTCGAGCCGGGGTGCCGCCATCGACATTAACGAAAAATTATAAAATTAAAATAAACATAATTTAATAAAGATAATAATAAAAATAATGTTTAAAAAGTAAACAATTATCGAATTTTTATAAAATTTTTATTACATTAATCGTTACTGAACCTGTCTCCTTAGACCAGTCCTAGGACCTATCCTGTGACCTGTCCCAAGGGGCTAATTAGCCACCTCCAATGACAAACCCATGTAAAAGTGACAGGTTCTTCTCATATAAAGTTCCAGAACTGGGACCGGTCACTAGCCCTGAGAACCTGTCACGTGACTAGTTTTGAACCGGTTCTCTTTACTCTAGGGATGGCCCAAAATTTATTCTGAAGTCCGTCAAGAGTAGTCGTGGGAAAATCAACGCTTGGGGATGCTTTTCATATCATGGCTCAGGAACCATATTTTGGATAAAAGGTAACATGGACGCCCCAATGAATGTGGAAATATTAAGAACAGTCATGTTGTCTTATTCATAATATAATATGCCGCTCAAATGGATGTTTTTTCAGAAAAATGTCCTTAGAAAATTGAAAAAAAAAAAAAAATGTTTTCCGAAAATAAAGCTATGTTCTGCAGTGACCGGCCAAATCCCATTGATAATCTTTGGAGAGATGTCAAAGATGCTGTTTTTAAAAAGAAACCGGGAAATGCGGACGCCAGTGCAGTCAGCTTGGCAAAATATTCCTATCGAGAGGTACAGGTGTTATTAGTGGAATCAGTGCCCGCCGTTGCGCCGCTGTCAAAGCCAATAAAGGGTTATTCCACAATAAAATAATGTTTGTAAAAAAATATGCCAAAAAAAAGGTAAACTTAATCACGCAGTTATATCATTGCTGCTATTATTTTGCACAGCAAATTTCGAGTGTATTAAATCATTTTAAGTATTCCATCTGAATTAAGATGTTCAATTCTAAGTTTTTCTTAGAGAAATATTTTCATATCTATATTTCTATACGAAACTAAAACATCTAATTCACATAATTGGTAGATATAGTCGTTACTTCTAAAAGCAAAGTAAACCGACCATACTACAGTCAATTTAAAGCTTCCTGAAGCAGACATATATAAGAGAACATTTCAAATGGAAGCAATGTTGTAATATAAATTTAATATTTTAAATATCGTTTATTTATTTGTAAAAAAATGTAATATAACCCCACTGCTTAAATATATTATTTAATAATTCTGAGTCTTTTATTCTCTTGAAAACTTTTTCCTATTAAATAAATAAACTCTTTACTTAAAATATATTTACCAACTACTATATGTATAAGAATTATTTCTTATTTATACAAAATATAAAAAATATAACATAAATACTTATATTTAGTTTTTGTATAAGATTTTCTTAACACGAGTATAAATAAAAACTAAAGTTTTTGTCCTTATTTGTTTGACATTAAATATTTTGTAATCTCCTGTTTGTGTTTGTTCTATCCCTTTGGTACATGTCACTATCAGTTGACACATGACACAGTGACATAATAAAACTATAGCTCTTCCTTCTCCCTCTAGCTCTATCTTAACTGCAGTATAGTTCAAAATATATAGAAAATAAAAAAAATATAAACTTAAAACATATATCAACCTGTTATCAACACATAACTGTATACAGGAGACAGGAAATGCTTTTACCTAAGGGATTCTTAAAGTGGGAAAAAATACAGGGATTAGAAATTTAGGAAAAAAATTGAAAGCTTATAGAGATCGGGAAAGAAAGTGGGAATTAAGGTGAGAGCAGGATACACTAAACAGGTATAATCGTCGCGGCAACAAATACAACAACCCAACTTTTTGCCTCTCTTTCGTGTAGTTTATGTGTCAGAAACAACTGATTAAAATACATTGCAAAATATACAATCTTATTTTTTTGTTACTAAATGTAAACAATAAAACGTAAACAAACTTTGACAGATCTCATACACAAAAAAAAATCAGCTGGGCCGACGATTATACCTGTTCAGTGTACCCTGGGTGAGAGGATTAAAGAACCTGCTAGCTCTTAGAAGAACTTTAATGCCAGCTATTGTGTAACAAAATTATTTAAAAGAACAATATTTAATTATTGACTTTTCTATATTGTTATCGTACTGGAGGATTATCTTTCATCAGAAAAATTCATTTTCAATGGATAATATTTATCTAGAGAGTATGTTCTCTTCCGGCATATCTTCTCTCCGAAATTTTATTTTGTTAAACTAGTTTTATGCTCTAAAATGTCCTTTAATTTGAGAACCTCTGTTTTCCATTACTGCTGTATCGTATTGGTTTGCAGATATATTTTTTTTTGTATTTAAAATTTTATATAAAATTTGTCAAAAAGTTTTTCTAAGTAAATTAAAAATTTATACATAGTAGAGGTTTGCTGCAGATTTTCCAAATACAATATTGTACACGAGTTACACAGTAGATATTAAAAACAACATATCAAACATAAAATATTACGATATATATTTTCAAGGAAAACGGTTTTAACTTTATAGTCTTGTGGTTTAATAGAGCACAACTAAATGTCCGTATTAATACAGTATGCACAGGAAAATCTATTGATGTTTGTGGTTTTGCAATAAACGAGGGGTGAATGAAAAGGGTTTTTAATGCAAATGAAAATTTATTTATTTTAACGACTCAAGTATAATTACTTTAGTTTTATATTTTGTTTAAAAGTCATTGCTATTTAATTTCAGAAAAAATTATCTGACTGCTTTCAATTTAATCTCCTAAACATCTAAACTTTTTGAAAACTTTAAAGAGCTTTTATTGGAAAGGACTTCAAAAAACGTTCCTTGAATTCAATACAAAATTACAAATACTTACTTATTGTCTTCCAAGTAAGTAGTGAAATATAGTGTGACTTGTCTAACTGTTATTTGAAATGGAGAATAAAATAAGCTTAACATAACCTAACATATTTTAAAGTATTTTTGGATGCTCTAAATTGCTGTCGGATATTGAAACCTTATAACATTTTACTTAGAAAAAATTTTTTTTTTTACCAAATTCTATTCTATTATTTCTACTTACTTTTATTTTCAAATTCATATATCATCCCCTAAACAATATTATAAATTGCGCAATTTAGGTTTTTCTTTCTCGTTACACATATTTATATTTCTTAATTAGCTTTCAATTTTCCAAACAAAAAAAGTTTTTTCTAAGTTTTCTTAACACTTAAGTCATTAAGACATGGAAACTTAAAATTGATATAAAGGTGACCTGACCAGCAGCCAAAATCTATATTTTGACCAAAGTGCATAGAAAATTTATATTAAAATGAGCCAGAATTTTTGGAATACTTTCAAATAATTTTCACAAAAATCTGCAAGATAAAGACTTTATGTAAAATACAAAACTAGCATCAAATAAATTTATATTCCCTAAAGCTTGATCCTTAATGTCTTTATGAAATATATAGTTTCTTTCTCATTTCGTTTAGAAAAAGAAATACAAGCTAATGCTTAATCACTCTGCTGGTTTATATAGAGAATCGAGGGTACCTCAGAGTACTCCAACTATTGGGATAGTGTAACTAACAAGGTCAAGCTGGTTTTTTAAAGAACAGATAAACCTACATCACAGTGAAATAGGCTTAACTAAAATGACAGGAGACTTTTTTTATAACAAAGTTCGAGAATATGAGATAACGCGGAATTCTCATGTTGTACCTTTAAAAATAAAGTAATTTATAAAGAATAAGAATTTAAGTATAAAGAATTTCAAATCTGCCAAAAGATTGAGCAATATATTTGTATACATGAACATTATTTTAATTTGTTTCATTATTTACGTCATGTCAGCATTCATCATTTCACCTAAATAAGTAAAGTAATTAAGCATTTACTTAAAAGCTTAAAAGTTTATATAAATAATATGTGAATAACCAACGCAAAAAATATATAAAATACATACCAAACAATATATTACGTATATATACATTGTTTACATGGTGTCAAAAATAGTTAAATAATGTTAAATTTTTTAATTTTCGTTTCGTATGTAATATGTAGATCGTGCTAAGAAATTAAAAAATTATTAAAAATATGATAAATATAAATAATTACATTATTTACAAAATGTAAACAATAGGTAAAATATTGAAAATGTATAAAAAAAATAGTTCTGTCATAAATATTAACAATATATGTACAATGACTAAATTTTAAACTATTGTTTACATCATTTTATTGTTTACATATTCTTTTATTTTTAAATTATAACATTAAAATTTTCTAATGTCTAAGATATTTACTTTATGTACATCATGTCAAAAATATACAAAATGTATTTTAATGTGTATGAGATGTAATAGTTGTTGTAAATTTTGAATAGTTTGCATTTTTACATCATTTGAAGTATGTGTGAAACTTGTAGACTACAAGGAGTTTTTACATTATTTTCATGTAAACATGTAAACAATATATAAAATAAATATGTTTACTTAAAATAAGTATACAATTAAAAATCTTAAAATAATAACACATTACTTACAATGACTATTATTACATTTTTTTACATCATGCCAGAATTAGGTAAAATATACTAAGTTAATTTTCAATGTTTTAATACAACAATTGCTTAAATCTTGAATAGTTTTAAAGACAACATCATCTGAAAAGAATGTAAATTTTTCTTATATTACATTTTTTTACATAATGTCAAGTTCAAGATAAAAGATAGTTATTAAAAAACATACTATAGTTAATAATAATTACTTAATATGCAACATGTAAACAATATGTTGAACATGTAAACAAATTAATATCTTACAAAAATATTTACATGTTTTCCATTTCATAATTGCTTTTTCATTGTGTCAACAATGTAAAAATTATCTAAAATTGTATTTAAATGTGTTTGAAATAGTGTAATTGCCTAAAACTTTAACATGAAAACAATAGGTAAAATATTAAATGTTTTACTTAAAAAATGTAAACAAAATCTAAGAACAATTTAACAAATCATATGAATACATTAATATTCTTTACATTGTTTACAACATGTAAAGAATTGCTAAAATATGCCAAATTAAATTTTAATAAAAAATCACATACAATTTTAAAAGTTTAAATTATTATAGCTTGTCAGCAACATGTAAAATATATAGATTCTATATAAAAATTTAAGAAAGTAGAGCTATGTATACATTTTTTATTACATTATTAGTATTCTTAAATTATTTATATAAAAATATCTACAAAAATTAAATAATAAAATTAAAATCTCCAAAAAATGTTAAAATATTAAGTGAAATGATTATTCTTTACATTGTTTTCATCATGTCAACAATATATAAAACTTGGAAAAACTTCATATAATATAAGCAAAAATGTATAATTATATATGTTTTATAATTAAATTATTTTTGACATGTAAACAATAGTTAAAATATTCAAAATTTTGACTAAAAAAATTGTTTACGTCATGTAAAGAATTGCTAAAGTACGCGGAATTATATTTTAATAAAACAAACGCTTACAAAATTAATAATTTAAATTGTTTACATCATACAGCAATATGTAAAATTTTTAGATTCTACATAAAAATTTAAGAAACTATTATTTTATTATTAGTTGTTGTTGTTTTTAATTATTTATACAAAAAAAAATCTACAAAAATATGTAAACAATACGTAAAATATGTAATTAAACTAAAATCTATCAAAAATATTAAAATGTTACATGTAGTTATTATTTTTTACATTGTTTACATCATGCCAACAATGTATAAAACTTAAAAAAACTACATACAAATTAAGAACAGATTACATTTTTTTCAACATGTAAACAATAGGTAAAATATTAAAAATTCTGACTAAAACAGTTGTTTACATCATGTAAAGAATTGCTAAATTATGGTTGTATTATAAATTAAATTATATTTATAATACAACCGCTTATAAAATTAATAGTTTAAGTTGTTTACATCACCCAGCAATATATATAATTTGTAGATTCTACATAAAAATTTAAAAAAGTATTATTTCATTAATAGTTTTCTTAAATTATTTATATAAAAATCTGCAAAAGCATGTAAACAATAGGTATAATATGTAATCAAATTAAAATCTGCAAAAAATATTAAAATATTACAAGCAATCATTACTTTTTTACATTGTTTACATCATGTCAACAATGTATAAAATTAGAAAGACTACATAAAATTTATGAAAAAAAATATAATTATAAATGTTTTATAATTAAATTATTTTTGACTTATAAACAATAAGTAAAATATCTAAAATTTTGACCAAAACAATTGTTTACATCATGTAAAGAATTGCAAAATTATATTTTAATAAAACAAAGGCTTATAAAATTAAAAACATATAAACAATGGCAAAATGTCTAAGCAAATTAAAATCGATCAAAAATATTAAAATATTACATGTAATTATTATTTTTTTACAATATTTACATCATGTCAACAATGTGTAAAACTTGGTAAATATACGTAAGGAATAAGAAAATGCATATTATAATAGATATTTTTATAATTACAATATTTACAACATGTAAATAATAGGTAAATTATTTAAAATTTTGCCTTAAACATGTAAAAAAAATAAAATTTACATAAAAAAACAAATTATGTACTATACTATTTTTTACATTGTTTACATTATGTCAAGTATGTATAAGATAAGCAAAAATTTTATTTAAATGTTTTAAAAATACAACAATTCCTTAAAATGTATTAATTTCCATTTTTACCTTATGTCAACAATGTGTAAAGTTGGGTAAACTATACGTAAAAAGTAAGATAAAAATTTTAATTATTAACTTTTAATAATTGTATTATAAAACCTTAAGTTTCCTGCAAAATGGTCTTCTTTATTTTTAGTATCCATTAACAACTAACTACAACTATCAACTTGATATGTTTGTTTTTGTTTAAAATTACCCCCAACAAAATACATAAAAGTTACCAACTACTATATACACTGCAAATTTATGTAAAATTTAAAACAGAAAAAAACTAAATAAGTAAACAAAAGACTTGGCTAAATTATACTAGTTATCGCTTTAAAATAAAATATAAAAAAATAACAACAATAGTTGCTGGAAGCACTAGCAACAACAACAAAAAATTTATACATATTTAATACCAGTTTTGTGAATAATGAGTACCAAGGGGTAGATGGTTTTTCATTTGTATATATGATTGTTGCATGCCACCATGAATAAAGAAATGAAAATTTTGTTGTAGTAAAAGAAAACTGGGTCAAAGATGATGACGACGTTGATAAGTTTATAAAACTTGCATAAATTTTGCAACAACTACTGCCAAAGAAAATAAAAGTAAAGAAAATTGTATTAAATTAAAGGAAAGTGTATGAAAAAAAAAAAAACAAAAAAAATATAAGGAAATATAATTTTTTTTGCTAGAGGGAGGAAATGAAAACTAGGGGAGTAAAAACAGAGAGGTGTTGTTGGGGAAACAAAAAGTGAAAAGGATGTTAAAATAAATTTTATTAAAAATTATGATAATAATATGAAAAAGCAAAAAATAATAATAATAATATTGTTTGTGGTAAGTTGAGAGTAAGTGGCTGTTATAGCTGATTTAATAGAGAAAATTAGGTTTAAAATTTAATAAATCTTGGGCACATTAGGGACCTTTTAATAATAAATTATATTAACGATTTGATAGTTATAAAAATAATATTTTAAATATAGTTTTAAAAAAGAAATAAATAAAAATTTTGAAGTAAATAATTAAGTCATTTTAAGGATATTAATGGTGATATAATTTTGCAATACATCCTATTGTGTATAGTGTGGGCGATCGAAAAAATTTTGGTAATAAATTTGTATTTCTTAAGCTATTGAACTAAACGAATAGAAATGTATGACAAAGTTGTAGACATGGACCTAAGCTTTCAGAAAAATCATGTTGTAGTCACTCTATAATAACACAAGGCGAGTTAAACTACAGGACGTCAAAATTAACCAGCAGAATCGTAATATCCGTCTGTATGTCTATACATTGGGTTTAAATGGGGCGAAAATATTGCTTAATTCAGGGAAAGGTGATATAAATATTTTATTATTAACATTTCGTTTTATATTGATCGAAAAGTAGAAAAAAAATATTTTTAAAATTTTAAGATTTTTTTGCGATAATTCTGTGTCCGTCCTTTCGTGTATTTTTTAACTCAATAAAACTATCGACTTAAAATTACCTATATTCGATAGATAATTTAGCTTTTCAACTAATTACGAAAAATATAATAAAACCGGTTAAATATGTTTGGCTATATATAAAAAAAATCTGACCAAGAAATTGCAAAATTGAGATTGTTGAAATTTCAAATGCATATAATTCGAAAAATATCTAAGATATAATATTTAAGATACTTGTTTTTCAACGTTTTTATCAAGTGGGGTAAAGAATACAAATTCGCTAGTGGTTAAATTCACTTACCTATGGTGTGTATATTTTAATCGGCCAATTAGCCGATTAGAAGTTATAGATTTATTACCAAAAATGTTTGTTCTGCCCACTATCTAATATTTAATAAAAAAAATGTCAGCACTAGTGAATGGAGAATCGATCGATTATGGTCAAAAATCAATTCTCGTTGCCAAAAAATAATTACTTTGTGATCGATTTTAACCAGTCAACTTTATACTGAAATCGGCTATTAAGCTTCGATTAATAGAAAAGTTAACTCAAAATTTTTAAAAGAAAATGGAAAACTTTCTAAAATATAAATATTGGAACAAGTTTTTAAAAGATTTTGATAAAAAATCAGTTAAAATACTATTCAAGAAATAATTTCAAAATACAGTGGACAAATATTGAGTACGAGTTATATAAAATCTAAGTTTATAAGAGAACTGTCGGCAAAATACTTGAGCATACCTTCGGGCGTAGCCAGACAGTCGCATAAAGAATTCAATTAACCCTAGGATGACTGGTAACGTTATGAGCGCTAAGTTATCCTCTTAGTCTGGCTAGACCACAGAACGGTTATAGGTAAAATGTTGGCCCTAGGAACTATTTATAGTAGCACTTTTGTCTTGATTTTGCTAGACTTATAATAACAACTAAAATAATGTTTATCTAACATTACTCTGCTTGGCAATCGTAAAAAACATTTGCTTATTTACAATGTCATAGGCTGGTAGTAATGTTTAATTTTTTACACCGAAGAATTATTTTGTGATTAATTTAATTATTCAATTACACCTAATTTTCATTATTTCGTCATCTAAGGTGATAATTTGTCTTTGTATAATATTTTTGTGTCATATTTAACTAATTTTGGCAGAATGTATATTTTGAAACATATATGTAAAAGATAAGAATAAAGCTATTTATTCACGAACAAATTTACGACAGGGGTATATGTTGACTCCAAGTTTTTAATGAGAATTACTTAAAGATCCTCTAGGGTAGCTAATTTTCCAATTTATTGATGCTTTGGGTAAGTGTTTGAATTGTCAGATCGGAAAAAATAACAATGTAGTGAAGCATCGTATTGACGTTTTCGCCTTATCAATATCGAATTTATATAAACTTTAATTGGCTAAATCTATCCCATTGGTTGTTTATATTCAAGGTACCTATTGCAATTTATTTTTAATATCTTGAACAATAATATTAAGCACTTCTTTAGTAAATATTCTTTTAAAAATGTTTATAGTACTCGGTGGAAATTGTCTGGTTGGTAACTTTTTGTTATAGTAATATGAGAGTTTTAAGTGGATCCAATTAAATACATTTGGATATCAGATCTACTTTATTGCTGAATATCCAGTATTTGCCGAGCCTAACGTTTCGTCACCCTCATCTTCACTGTATGGAAATGACAGTTGCACATTATCTCGATTTCAAAGACTAGACATCATTCCCTCTTCATCCTCTTCCTTTTTAGTTACTATAAGGCGTTAAAATCTGGAAAGTCCATTTTATGGCATTTAATAACGCCCAAACCACATTTTTTTGCATCAAGAATTAATTTTTTTATGAAATTGCCAATTTTTCTCTAACTTGATTTTCGTTCATGAATGACGAACATTTACTCAGAAATTTGGGTAAATTCAGTTTTATTCAGACATTTTATACTTTCAACAACATATTATTATTGTTTTTAGAATGATTGTACGTAGATGAATAAAAAGAAACACGTTTACAAATAGAAAACACATTGTGGTCTATCCAGACCAAGAGGGTCAACTTAGCGTACTTTTTCTTTAAACCCAAAATTTTCCTAGTTATCGTACTCCAATCGACTCAAAATTGATTTCATTCGATTCAGTAGATATCAGTTACAGATATCATGTTCATTCTTTTTTGATTTTCAACTTAAAATAAAAGATATTGAACTCCAAAGTCAAATTTGGTCTGACCAGACCAAGATAGTAATCCTAGGGTTAAATAATTTCTACAGTAATTATTTTTTCTAGTTTCTATTTGACTGTACTTTTGCTATATGCATAGCATGTTTTGATTGAATCATTAAAGTATTTGTTATATTTTTATAAATTTTTTTATGTGCATTTATGTGAATTTTTTAGTTTTTCATCTAAATATTCATCTAGGATAAACAAATCGCACCTATAACGAATAAAAATAACGGTCCAAAGAAGAAGGAAGATACAAAAGACTGTAATAGGGGGATCAAGCAAGTATTCTTTGCAAAACACAAACAAAGTAAGGAAATTAAACATAATGTCTCTTAAAGTAGATTCATCCCTACTTTAAAATATTTAAATTACATTTGTTATATTTTATTTAATATACGTTTTTGCTTTGTAAAACTGTGTTAAGTTTTTTTGCATACGGCTGTTATTATTTAAAAAAAAAAAAAATGCGCTGAAAATTGATGAAAGTTTAATTTTTTCTTTTTTACAAAAAAAGATTTTACTTTGACAGCACAAGAAAATAATACAACTTAGCTTGATGATTTTAATTGATATTGACACATAATTTTGTTCGTTTTTATTCGGTACCCAACTTTAGAACGAAAATTTAAATTTCAAAATTTAATTAAACGACACTTTGAAAACACATTGACACATTGAAAATTGTGAAATTTTGAACAAAATTTCAAGTTTATCAGGCTATAAGGAGTGAGATCGAAAAATTCTTAACATACATAATATTCAATAACTTGGAAACGGTTGATCTTAGAGTTTTCATTATTTTTTTAGTGATAATTTAGCACAGATCACAGAAATATATAATTTTTATGGTTCTAACCACTAATTATAAAATTGTGGACCATTTTTGAAAACCCTTTCTTTGGAGATTTGATAGTTGCTGCAGTCACTTTTTTGGAACAGTGTGCACATCTTCTGTTAAAATCTTCGGCATTTTGAGACACCTTTTTTGTGCTCTTCAATTCACTTTTCACAAGACTTCAATATCTCCCCACTGGTCTAAGCTATGGATAATTTTGAAAATGAACCACTCTTAGTACTAAAACTATGTTATTGATTTGGTACCACTCCAGAGCTTTCTTACCGTAGTGACATGACACCAAATGAGTTCAAAAATATGTGGACACGTTGTGCTTTCTTAAGAAAAGAAGAAGTCTTTTTTGCAAATATTCCTTTATGCATATTTTGGTATTTATAGATCCGAATGTATCAAATGACTTTCCTGTTTTGCCGCAACTACAAAAAGCTTGTCATACCATGAATTTTGTAAGAAATTTTTGCTGCTTTTGGGTCGTAAACTTATCTCCAACATTGCTTCGAGCATTAGCAATAAAAAATTTTGAGACACAAGCTGCGAAGATTCTGCCAGCATCTTCGTTTCTTCGTCAAAATTGAGTATTTTTGTATGAAATTTGGTTTTAAATTCCGAGTCCTATTTTTGGCTTGTAATTTTTTTTTTTTTTTTTTTTTTTTGAAGAATTCCATTTTGGAATTTTTTGAACTTTATATGTTATCAACTTTCCCATTAGCTTTAAATTTTCGCACCAAATAGTCGAAGCACTGAGAAAACTGAGCTGATTTTCTACCAGATGTGTTTGGAGTTCCTTTCAATATGCCTTCAATTTTCTGGCCTTCCCAATATCATGTGGTCCTTTTTTCTTACCAAACTAGGTTTCACATCAATAGTCAAATTCTCCTGATACTGTTTAATAACATTAGAAACGGTTTTACAGACGACATTTGATTCTGTGGCCAATTATTTGTAAGACCTATTTGGATTTTTTGAAATTTTTTAATAACTTGTAGGACGTAAATCTTTTTCGTCACTTATTTTGATGAAAATAAAGACAAATTAACATGGTTGTTATTAAAAATAATAACTGAAGTATTTTTACATGATAACTAGATCAAAAAAAATTTTGAATATTGATTTCGAAAAAAGTTATGAGGCAAAATGTGTGTTAAGAATTTTTCGATCTCACTCCTTATATGGTGATTCCCCTTTTTAGTTTTACTATGTTCAAACAGAATAAAAATAAATTGGAGATTTCTTGTGTTTAAATAACAAAAAAAAAAAAAAAAAACGCTTGGAGATTCGAATTTTAAATTCGAATTTCAGAGCGTTTAATGTATTGCCTACACTGATTCTAATTTCCGGACGTTCGAATTACTGAAAGCTCTAATTTGTGAACGTCTACTGTTTCTTAAAAATTGTAAATACTAAAAGTTACAAATTTTTAAGCAAAACTGTGAATATAATATAAAAGTAGATATACATATTTACCTATCCACTGATATACATAATACCTTCCCAAATGAAGCAAATTTAAGGATCTTAATCCAGATATCTTGGATATACAGATTTAATACCAACGATTTTTCTCAATCAGCTCCACTGTTTGATATACATAAGTATGTAATAAACTAAAAACATTGTCAAATTTTCCTTTACATTCTCATACACATTTTATCAGCAATTATCTTCAAAATAAACATTATTATTACACTGATTATGATGTATGAATAATAAATAATGTAATTTCTTTCTTTTCGTAAAACAATGGGTAGCATCTTTAAAAAATATTTAATATAAAGAACCCCGTAATATTTCTTTAAAGACATACGGGTTGTCTTTAAAGAAATTTTACTAAATTAAGTTATTTTCTTATATATATATTTTTAATAATAAGTGCTACAGCAACAAAACACGCAATCATCAGGCAAAAACCAAAACCAAAAAAATTAACAAAATAATCAAGCAATAAGTGGAGGAAGAACCCAAGGAAAAAAAAACCACATCATGATTAAGATAGTATCATCATCAATGTCAAAAATACTCATACATACACTAGTCCAGTGTTTAAGAAGTTAAATGTGGCCTGCATATGTGTATATATGTAGATAGATTGATATTAAGGACATTTAATCAATACACACACATGCTTATTAAATAAATACTTGTACGCACATGCATAAATACACATATACAAAAGGACTCACTTCCTTGTCTTGATATTTAATAGCAACAACATATTTATGTGGCATGTTTTTGGGTGTTGTCATTGTGATAATGTTTACTTCATTGTTGTTGTTGTAGTTGTTATTGTCATTTTAGTTAAATGTCCTTTAGTCTTTTGGTTTCAATATCATATTATTTTTTTTTATTTCCAAAGACTTTGTTTTTATTTCTTACCAAATTGTGCAATTGTTTGTTTTTCTTCCTTGGTTTTTGTTTGTTTTCTTTCCATCTTATTTCTATATTGATCCTTTTTGCCTAAGGATAAACTTATCCTTTTTTCTGCTGTTAGTATGTGTTGTAATAAAGAAAACAATAGCCTGTTCGAGATAAGCCAAACAAAATGTTTGTTTATCTTTATTTTGTAGTTTAGTGACGTATCCTAGCTGGAAGCATTCATTAAGATTTTGATTTTATTCTACTGTTGTTCATTCCTGTTTGGTATTCTTTGCTTTTTGCCTGCCTGCTCTACGTTTATTATTTTAGGAAATGACAATAAATATAATCTCAAATCAATATAATGATGACAAATTTGTCAAGATTAAACATTGACCATAAATGACAAAAATTTAAGATAATGGTCAAGTTTGTCGACTGACGACTGCCTGTTAGTCATATTGCACAATACTTAAGCTGAAATTATTAAAGGAACTAAATAAATACTGGTGTGTTAGATAATATGTCTTCTATATCTTTGTGTGTAAAATCCGGCTTAAGAATGATTTTAAATCACATTAGATAAGGAAATGCAAATTTTGTAAAATAATTAGTGTTATGAATGTACAGGAAAGAATTATTAACTAACATTAAAAGATATTATAGAGGTGTGGATACACCGATGGTAGTTCAGAAAGAATAAAATTTAAATAAACTATTTTCTAAAGAAATTTAAAAAAAAAATTAAATCTTAAAAAATTCTGAACTTGGATTATATCGTCCCTGCGCTGACTAAATTACCTATGTAAAAATTTTGAAAATTTTTTTTATTGCTGCATTTAGAACCCATACTGGTCATACATAAAACCAGCAAAGCATTTGCCGATATTTTAACTGGTTTAGGATTTACAAAATAATATAGTTAATACTATGTATAACATAATACTAGTATTAGAAAGAATTTTTGTTTTATTGTTTTTTTTTTTAAATTTTCCTGAGTTCATTAACAAATTACTGTTTAGAAGCATGTTCCAATCATCTTAGGAAGTTGAAACTTGCCCAATATATTACTAATAATACCTTCCTCCATAGTTCAAACTTAAATTTAAAAAAACTTAAGAACTTACAAAAAGATAAGCAAAAACATATCTTAAAAAAAAATGCGCCACAAAATTATCTATGTAACGTTTTCGTTGATTTTCTCCAAAATGCGCCAAAAATTTCGTTCTTTTTCATAATGCACATAAGTTGTGTTATTAAGCCTATTCATAAACGATAAAATTTAGTAAAAATTTTGCGTAATAACGAAAAAACTGCGAAATTAAACAGTTTTTTAGCTTTCCTGAAAAGTTATTGAAAATTACATAGGTAATTCAGTCAGCGCAGGGTCGATATTAGGGTATTCACTCGAATATTGTTTGTTCGATTAATCGACAAATGAAAATCAAATAATTGTTCGATTAAATTAAAATCAAGAATTTCGAGTAACAATTTATTCGAGCAAATTATGCCGATTAATCGAATAATTAAAGTAAAAAAATATTTTTAATATTTCCTTTCTTAACTAGTTTTTAGGATGTTTTAATTTTAGTTTCCTAAAAAATTTAGCTTAGAAACAATGTTTCAAAATTTGTATAGAATGTTTCGAATCTAAAAGTGGTACCATAAATTGGAATTTATTAAAAAAATTGTATTTAATAAAAAAAAAAAAAACGAATATATGCCTAAATTACAATACGTAGTTAAAGGTCGTTTTAATTACAAAAATTAAATAAAAATTTAAACGTCACTTTAAAAAATTATAAAGTTAAATTCAAATAATTTTAATATAAATATAATAAATAATAAGAAATATATTTAAGGAATTTAAGCTTGATTTGGAAAAACATATTTTTGGTTCTACGAATGAAAGTACACTGTTTATATACCAATAAATGCTCAGTCTCGTGTAGAGGATGTGATGGTTTGAATGAAATTTGTAATATAGAAAGAATTTAGACTTAAAATTAAGATTAGCATGTAAATTCGTTCTTTATGTTAAGAATAGCTGAACCACTTTATCTAAAAAAAGGATCCAAAGTGCTTTTTCTCATTTTCAAAATGCAATAACTTAGAAATTAATAAATATATTTTCGCATATCTTTCACAGCCTAACGGACAAATATCCAAATAATATTTGTGTAAAATAATATACTGAGTCGTTTTTACTAAATTATAACAAAAATAAGAAGAAACGAGAAATAAAATATTTTACATTTTGGTAGAAATTGTGGTTTAATTCAAAATAGAGCCAATTATAATTCCTACGCGTACATTTGGGATAAAGAATTATTTATTTTAAATTTACAATAAATTTGTCCATTAAATAAAGAAAAGTAAGTAGTTCTAACTAAATGTATATTTGACTAATTTTTTATACAAGTTTATATAATTTCTTATATTTTTACACTGATATTGTTAAACATTTTTCCACAAAATGGAACTAAAACATTGTCACGAGATCACTATAAAACAAATAATAGTAAATTATCATTTGTATAATTTTAAATGATCATCTTAATGCCTTTTAAATATTGAACATAATTGAACAATGAATTATAAAACATTATAAAACCTCATACCCAAAATAAATCTGGGTTTGGTAGATCTTCGATACTTAAAAATATTGTACAAACATTTTGTATATAAATGAAAACCTTTGTTGTACATAGGTTAGTATGTGTCCAAATTAAAAAGCGAGGTTATGTGACAAAATCGTAAATTATTCCAAAATGGATAAAAACTCATCATTAGTTATAATTTTTATCAAAGGTATTTATAATTACCTTTAAATGCGAATAATTTTTTTCACAGTGTAAAAACTAGTCATTTAATAGCATCACAAAAGTTACAAAAAGCACTTCGGACTACCCTTAATATAAAATTTGGTTCAAATTGATAGACCAAATTTGTTAGACCTATTTATTTAACTATTAATGAATATATTAAATATAGAGAAACAACGGCATTATCAAAGCAAAAGAAACAAGTATTCATAAATATTTACGCAAATTTGAATTTTATATTATTTTGGAAAGACTATTTCTTATTTTAAGCTATATTTTTGTTTTCTTTTTTGATAAGCATTGAAAAATCGAGTAAAATTTTAAGGTATAAATTAATCGAATAACTCGAGTAACTTAAAAGATTTATTCGATTATTCGAGTAACTTAAAAACTGCATTTTCGAGTTATTTGATTATTCGAACAATGAAAAAGTCGAGTAAAATGAATACTCTAGTCGATATGAAGAACGGAATGTCTGCTATTTAATAAAACCCTAGCTCCATTCATTACACTTATGTAGTTGATTTATCAACTTAAAATAGTCATTTGCTTTAAGATTTACGGGATAATCTTAATCACAAATATTATATTGATTTTCTTTCGAATTATTTAAAAAGTCTTACACAGAAAAAAATATTTAAAATAATTTTTAATAAAATTATTAATTAACTTTATATTTGAATTTAATTATATGATTTATTAATATAATTAATTTTCTAATTGGTTTAAAGTTTTGTTTTTTAATAAATTGACAGCTGTTAATAAAATATAAAGAAAAATTAAATATTTGTCTATAATAGTACAGAAATAAAATAAATTTAAGTAAATTTTCAAAAATTTCCAGCTCATTGCATCTATTTAGGGAAAGGAAGTAATAATAATATCAATTATTCTAGTTATTAATATTAACATTTTGATGATTGGAGCAAAATCAATTAAAAATAAGTTAATATTACAAATTGCGTAATTGAAGTGCATTTTTACTTTCTTCTGTGTATATTAATGGTGAAAAAATGCCCAAAGTACTAAAATTTCTTAGACATTGTCAATATTCTCGAATTTAAGCTAAAAAAAAAAACGAATAAAGTTTTCATATTAAGCTGATATGGGTTAGAATTGTAGAAACAGTCACCTTTATGTTTCAAGTCTTAATTTCGAAACTTCGGTGACTATAAAGGCTAGCCATCTTCTTTGCGTACGGAAGAATGTAAATAAAATTATGACGAGTATATCAGTTCCATAAAATTCTTATTGTATCTTCAAAGTAAAGAGAACCGGTTCAAAACTAGTCACGTTCTCAGGGCTAGTGACCGGTCCCAGTTCCGGAACTTTATATGAAAGGTACATGTCACTTTTACATGGGTTGTCATTGGAGGTGTCTGATTAGCCCCTTGGGACAGGTCACAGGATAGGTCACAGGACTGGTCCAAGAGCACAGGTTCAGTGTCGATTAATATAATAAAAATTCGATAATTGTTTACTTTTTAAACATGTTTTTATTAAATTATGTTTATTTTTATTTTATAATTTTTCGTTAACATCGATGGCAGCACCCCGAATCAAACCCATATTCATCTACGTATGTTATGTTTTCTAGCCTTCGACGCTAACCAACATAACATACGTTGTTATTGCGAACCAGTGTTTGCGACAACTGGTTCCCAATTGGAACTTTGGTGACGAGTAAGGTGTCAATCGGTACTGAAGGACCGGTCCATTACTGCAACTGCCACAAATTTCCCGCAGGGCAGTTTATATTGTAGAAATATTAGTTCAATGATCACCTTATTGGTCTTCATAAGATCATCAATATTTTTCCCTTTTGCCACAAAGTTCCAATAACTTTTTTAATATACTTGAATCCAGATTAGCATGAAAGGTTCCTTAAAAGATATCAACGATTATTTGAAATATTGGCTAATCCGCTTTGAAGTAAGCAAAAGATTCACTGTCATCAAAAATACTAAAATATCATCCTGTGTGGCATTTCCTTAATATCGCCCCATATTCAATTGAAATTCAATTCACTTTTCCAAAAGGAAGTGTGATGGGATTAAGTATTTATCAGGTTTTCCCAGCAAAAACTTTGGTTTTCGGTAATAACAACTACTTACTAAGGTAGTTTCTTTGAAATCAGGCGCCATTATTATTTGCCTTCTCAACTTTACATAAACAAGAACTCAATAATATAAAATCAGAATAAGTTACAATCACGTGGATTAGTTGGCAAGAACGCAGGTTTAGCAACCAGAAGGTTTCTGGTTCAACTCCATTCTGATGCTGCTCGTTTTTTTTTTTTTTTTTTTTTTTTGTTTTATACTAAAACAAGTTATTGACACTTGGGAAATTAAGTGCGAGATAGTGTACTGAGTAAGACCTTAGCCATTAAAAACGAGTTCAAATCTCACTGACATCAAAAAAAAAAAAAAAAAAAAATCTCTTCATGAAGCCGGCTAAATTAGAATGGACCGCATTATATTAAATTTGAAGGTATCGGTCGAATGCCACGAAAAAAAAATAAAACAAAAAAATAGGGCACGAAAAATAAATTCAAATTTCATAAAAAAATACTGATGTTATATGATGGATGACGAAATGTATATACTGGCAGATTTTTCGCAGTTTCTGGGTCAAAATTTTTATATTACTAATGTTCGAGGAAATGTTGAAGATAAGTTTACCTGTGTACCTATAAACCTTTAATTAATATGAAAATAGATGACGCTCAACACAACTTCTAAGATATAAGCATAAGAACCTTTCGAGATTGATAGCAATATTTACAGGGATCTTTACGATCGGGAGATATGCTTTTAGACTTGGTATCTCATTTAATAAATATTGTCGCAGCTGTGAGAGCTACAATGAGGAGGAAACGGCCTTTCACTTAATATGCAAATACCCTAAACTGAACTCAACCAAAGATAAATTCCTTAGGAAACATTTATTAGACAAACTTTCTGAAATAACACGCTAGACTTAGTGACCTTATTGGATCCAATTTATTTATTATTTTTCTTTACACTTTTTACTTTTAACTTTACTCATTTTACAAAATGTTGTCTTAATAATTCTACTTGATTCCTCTTACGACTTTCGAGCTGACACATTAACCATTAACCAATTAAAGAATTAGGAAAGAATGATAGAGTTGGAGAAAGAAAATCTAGATCTTTAAATATCAAACCAAGTGAGTGCGCCATTTATTCTAAGTACTACCAAATTCGACTATTTAGAAAAATATTTTCAGTGTGATTTGGTACTTCCACTAATTATGATGTTATTTATTCTGTTTTACTGAAAATCTTTAAAACTTTTCAACTTCCTGTAGAATGAAATATCTGGGAACACTTGAGTTAAAATTCAATTAAACAATCAGTATCTCAGACTTTCATATACATGCCTTTCGGTTCAATCTGGATTTTGTTTAGTTTGATACTGAATGATAATTTTTTAGTAATGCTCTCCTTACTGAGATGATTGATGATAAAGGCATTATTGTATATATTTTTATTGAATATAGTAACTATAATATTTTGTTTCAAAATATATTGGAATAGGATGTAGGAAATTGTAACAGAACGAATGACCTAATTAAATAACAGAATAAGCTGAGCTTAAAATTGCTCTATATCAATGATCGGCAAAGATAGAGAATATAAAATTTAAATGTATTGGTATGTTTTCTCTTCTTACGCTCTTCATTGCTAATATATTTTTTTGTTGAAAGTTAGCATAAAACTGAATAATTTTTTGTAATGTACTCACTTTTTATTGATGTTCATGTTGTGTATGTGAAAATTTCGAAGAACAATCGGCCCTTGAGTACGATGAGTGCCAATCACTGCTTCATATGAACTTGTATCTAGTTTTGAACAGACATATTTTGTTTATTTAATTCCACGAGACACGATAATTTCGTTTGTATATGAGGAGCCGCAGAACAAAAAGTACTTTTTTGCATTTTTTCAGAAATTGCTTTTTTGTTATATTTATATTCAATGGGTTGAACTCTACCGGAAAAAACTTTGTTAGGATAATTTCTTAATTTTTTATTTATTTATTTTTTTATGTCATTCAATGCATTTTAAGGAAAAGAGAACGCTTCTTACCATTTACATATTCAAACTGCTTTGTAAGGGAACGAAAAAACTAATTCTCGATTTTCAAACAAATTGAAATAATGAAAAAAGTACGTTTTGATCTGCGGCTCCTCATATATTTACAATATCCTGAATATGTTAGACAAGTTTTACTAATTTAAGAATAGGGATATTATATAATTAAGCGTGTCTATTCAACCCCTCAAATAGTCTGTGAATTTGATATAAGTGAAGGTATATGAATGACATTGAAAATATGAAGAATATCTAAGTAATTAATCGTAAAAGGTATCGCTTAAATTTATGCTCTTTCAAAAATGAACTAAGCTACCAAAGCTAAAAATTATAGTAGCACATTCATAGTAGAGTCGACATGGATTTGGTTTTATTGGCGATTTAAATATGCCCTCGAATGAAAAATTCTCTTGTGGTTAGTTTCTAATTTCCTTTCTCCCTCCCTGTCCCTAAAATTTAAAAATTTTCATCCTTGGCGTATAACATTTGAAGCTGTTTATCAGTGTTTCTCTGTAGCCGACATTAAAACTAATTAACAGTATTTTGTATTTTACTAAAGATATTTTCACCATCGACAACATAAACAATCTTTATATTTTCTTGTTGTTGTCGTTGTTTTTTAATAAAATTATGTGACAATGAAAGAAAAAAAGCAACAACAAAAATAAAATATCATTGTTGGCACACAGCCACTCAGACCGTGGAACATTGGTTTAATTAGTAGAAGATGTAGCAGCAGTATTATACTAATAATTATAACAGGATTTGCTTACGCAATACAATTATTATTGTCCTTTAACATTTAATGCTTAAGCAACACTTTTTGTTTAGCAACGAAAGAGGAGGCCAATATTCAGAGTAGAAGGAGCAAAGGAGCAAAGAAGCAAAGAAGATGGTAATAATAACGACGATGACTTTAACTAATTAAAAATGTAGCACTTAAGAAAAGTACCAAAAAAAGAAAAGTCAGCAAGAAATTATTTTCATTAAAAGAGTGAGTAAAGAGCAAAGTCCTTGGGACATTATGTTTTTAAATATGGGAATTATGATGGCTTTTGATGTAATAACTGTTAAACTTATATAATGATATAGAAAGAGAGAGTTTTGATAAAAGATGGAAGGCTGGCAGGCAGCATTTAAAAGTGTCAAAAAGTTTTGTTTGAAGGTTATATTCTTTGTAATTATAAATAAATTAAAATTAACGTTAGAATTGTAATAAAATTTGAGAATTGAAATAAAAAAATGTAAGCAAAATCAGAAGCTAATACGAAAAAAAGTTATTAAAACCAATAAAAAAAGTTTAAGGAAATCATATTTCTGTTTTTAATAGGGAAAGAGTAAAAGGAAATAAAATTTAATATTTTCATAAGAATTTAATAGTTCTTGTTTAGTGATTAGGCTGACATAAGGATAAATTGGTCAGCTATATAAGGCTATTTGATGTTACATCAAATAGAATACATCACTACTGTAATCCTGCATTAAAACTTACGATTGAAGCTAATTTGATACTGCATTACGATTAAAGCAAATAGAATAATGATCTATGATTATAGTTGCACTTAAGACCTAAGATTTAAGCTAATTAAATCTTGTTTGATGCCAAGGTCAACGTTACGTTATAAAAAACTACGATTCAATGAAATTTTATGCTACAATAAGAACTAAGATTTAGTGCTAAATACCAGGAC